>OX155964.1:5944159-6289159 GCA_944548615.1 Micropterix aruncella
CCCTTTGCCTGCCAAAGAGTGCTCGCTATGCCCGACACATAATTGAGTACACCGCTAGGTTGACGTCTTACGTGTTGTTGCGATTCAGGTATAGGCAATTAGGTGATTTAGATGACTAGCAGAGTTTACGTGTTATATTGACGAAATTGGTATTCTGTTTTAAAATGTAGTAGTTTCATTTTCATATCTGATGTAAATACTTTTGACTTTTAAGACATCTCCTTTTCGTTATTTTTTATCTACCGTGTTTTTTAAATTATTATTCTGTAATGATAATTTATTATTAATTCTTTTGATAATTTTCTATTATAACCTATTTTTTTTAAGTTAATGCCTGACAAATTTTTATTCTGAATTATTATTGACTATTTTTTCCCTATTTAGTTTTCATTAAAGTAATGAAGTAATTTTGAATACTTACCTAATTTAACATTTGATACTTAAAGTAACTCATTTTGTAATACGTCTTTTTATATAATACGTGTTTATTTTAAATTGAATCTTTTTTTCCTCAAAACCCCAATCTTTTTTTTTAAAACTGAATAATTGTAAAACTCCATGTTACTATACCACAATCACAATAAAATAAATTGAACGAGATTGAATTGAATTTTAAATAAAATCGCGATTTGAGTGTTCTGTAACGACCAGATACCTTGCATATTTGGGGAGGGGTAGGGGGGGAGGGGGGGTTATAAAGTCAGCTGCATATACAGCAATTGTTCATATATTATTCTCGGATTTATCTACTCTTAAAAATAATAACCCAGCTGTTTTTTTATTGACACAACTGTTTTTTTTTTAAAAAAAGTCACGTCAATTTTATTTGTCTCTTACTCCTACTCATGTCTCATACTCATACTTAACATATCTACACATTTTTATGTATTTTTATTAAACAATGCTTTCTTTGATATATTGTTTGCTTCCCCACTAGGGTTGGACTACAAATACGTGATATATCGACATATTGACAATATTGCTACTGGTACACAGACATTGTCTATAACTGCATGAATGTGTATTTCGTGCTTTACTTAAAATAAATAAATAAATTTAATAAACAATAATTTTGAGTCGGTATCTACATGTAGATCTATTATCAAAAAACCAATCGTTAGACGGTTTTTTCGATAATAGATGAAAAAAATGAAAAAAGACGTGAAAAAAATATTTTATATAGAAAAAAACTAAATTTTACAATATTTTCGATCAAAATTCTTACATATTTTCATAAATTATCAAATGAACAATAATACTAATAATCAAACAGAATTATTGGATAATTATCACATGGGATTCTAAAAGACAAATATACAACATATACTAATATTATAATGAGGTAAAAGTTTGTGACGTTGTAGGAAGTAATCTCTGGATCTTGCTGAACCGATTTTGAAAATTCTGATTTTTGACCAATAGGAAGCCACGTTATTTGTGAGTGTCATAGGCTATTTATTAATCCGAAAAATGAAAAGACTTTATCGTGGTAGTTGGATTTCCAAAGCAAGTCGGAAAAAAACGGTCGAACGAAAACGTTTCTAACTAACGTTGCCTTAACGATGAGAGATATATGATTAAGTTTTAGAGAAAAAGTTGTAGAGTTAGATATTGCCTACAAAAAAGTCAGCGACAGCATATGTCTAACTTTTATATTTAAGTCACATAAAGTAGTTTTTCAAATTAAAAAAATATTTTAAATCGTTTGGTCATATTTATTGGTCATATTATCAACAATTATGAATTATTCTCAAATAAGTAAATTTATCGTCTCAAGTCTTTAAAACAAAAGACTTTTCCCTTTCACTGCATAAATAGTTAAAGAAATAATACGACATAGGTATGGAACCGCGACCGTGTCGTCTATCTATCTATACTAATATTATAAAGAGGTAAAGTTAATAATAGAAAAGCCAGGTTTTTTGTGAGTGTCATAGGCTATATATAATTTCGAAAAATTAAAAGACTTTTTCGTGGTAGTCAGATTTGCAAATAACTCGGAGAAAAAACGGTCGAACGAAAACGTTTCTAACTAACGCTGCTTTAACGATGAGAGACATATGATTAAGTTCTAGAGACGTGCTTGATAGAGCTTGATAATGCCTACAAAAAAGTCAGCGACAGCATATGTCTAAATTTTATATTCAAGTCACAAAAAGTAGTTTTTTATATTAAAAAAATAATTTAAATCGTTAGGTCATGTTTATTGGTCATATTATCAACAATTATGAATTCATATCAATATAAGTAAATTTATCGTCTCAAGTGTTTAAAACAAGAGACTTTTCCCTTTTACTGCATATAATTTCACTTTAACTGCATAAATGGTTAAAGAGATAAGACACTCACAAATAAGACACTCACAAGGAGACACTCACAAATAATGGTAATATAGTCAAATTGGCATGCAAATACATACTTACATATGCAATAAAAATATAACCCTTCTTTTGGCAGTCAGGAAATAAATCATAGCACTCAGTATTAACCAAACCACACTCATATTCATTACAAGTAAAAAGTTTTACCGCCCAACGAAGTGGGCACGGGTCAGCTAGTACACGGCCCGGTGGTATAGTGGTTAGGTCGCCTGATCTTACATTGTAAGGTCCCGGGTTCGATTCCCGGCTGGGTCACCATTTTCCTTTGGGATCAAATTAACGGAAATGCATTTTCAATTCTGTCGATAGAATGCAATAACAAGGCACACACTTACAGACATGTTACACGCACACATACATATAACACGTCATAGTATGGTTGGTTGTAAGAGATTGTCATATGACAATAAATTCGCCCATTGTGACATTTTCACAATAAAGAGTATAAACAAACAAACAATAATAAATCAGTAAAAATGTCGTAGTGATATTGTTTAACATTCGCTATGATGAAAGCAATTTTGCCGAAATCTAGGGTGCTGTTATGTAAGAATAAACGTTACCTATAAAGAAAGTCGTAAATGTAATTTCTGATAGGTTACATTACAGCCTATACAGAAAACATTCCGATTTTATATGCCTAGCTGTCGTGCGGCTGCCCTGGCCACAGTAGAGACATGAGCAGTATGGAAACTAAGCCTATTTGTTGAAATAAATACCTACTCTCCATAGGAGCGCTCGGGTTGTCAATCTTTATTTTTTATAGAAATGATGTTATTTTTAATTATTATTAAAATAATTTATTTGGGGTACAGTTTCAATGACAATGCATTTTTATGGCATGATCATGACCTGATTTTACAGCCAAGATAGGCTCCTGACGAGGATACTTTTCCACTGTCAACAGCACAGACACACAATTTTGTGAACGCATTCAACTATGATAGCAACTTCCAAGTTTCAGCATTACATGGCTGATGTACCCTGGGTTGGCTCCCAACGAGGGAACTCCTCAACGGTCAACAGCAGAGACCCAAAATTTTGTATACGCATTCAATTATGATAGCTCCTTCCATGTTCCATCATGTCATGGCTGATGAACCCTGGATTGGCTACCGATGAGGGAACTCCTCAACGGTCAACAGCAGAGACCCAAAATGTTGTATAAGCATTCAATTATAATAGCCCCTTCTAAGTTCCACCATGACATGGCGATGTACCCTGGGTTGGCTTCTGATGAGGAAACTCCTCAACGGTCAACAGCAGAGACCCAACATTTTGTATACGCATTCAATTATGATAGCCTATTCCGTGTTCCACCATGACATGGCTGATGAACCATGGCTTGGCTCTCGATGAGGGGACTCCTCAACGGTCAACAGCAGAGACTCGAAATTTTGTATACGTATTTAATTATGATAGCCTCTTCCAAGTTCCATTATAACATCGTTGATGTACCCTAGGTTGGCTCCCCATGAGGGAACTCCTCAACGGTCAACAGCAGTTGGAGTGTAGATTTCGTTTTCGAAAGTTTTTGATTTCGGTTTCGGTTTCGTTTTAGATTTTTATTTCAATTTCATCATCATCATTATCATCGGAGGGGGGGGGGGGGGCAGGTTGAGGAGGGGGGGGGGGATTAATATTCAGATTAATTAAGTTCCTGGCTACTTGACAGGAAAGTCTTGGGGTGACACAGCCGACTTTTGATCGGATGTCGTCGCTCTATTCACACTAGTTGGATGCCGGATCCGATTTGGATTCAATCACTCTCCAGAAAGCGACTGCGCAATGGACGTCGACGTAGCTGTTTGAGGTCGCGTTTTCGGTCGCTTTTCGGTCGCGTTTTCGGTCGCGTTTACGGTCGCGTCTGCAGTTGCGTCTGCAGTTGCGTTCGCGTTTGCGGTCTCGTTTGCGGACCGTTGAGGAGTTCCCTCATCGGGGGCCAACCCAGGGTACATCAGCCATGTCATAGTGAAACTTGAAAGGTCCTATCATAATTGAATGCGTATACACAATTTTGAGTCTTTGCTGTTGACCGTTGAGGAGTCCCCTCATCGGGAGCCAACCCAGGGTACATCAGCCATGTCATAGTGAAACTTGGAAGGGGCTGTCATAATTGAATGCGTATACAAAATTTTGAGTCTCTGCTGGTGACCGTTGATGAGTTCCTTTATCGAGAGCAAACCCAGGGTACATCAGCCATGTCATGGTGGAATTTGGTAGGAGCTATCATAATTGAATGCGTATACAAAATTTTGGGTCTCCGCTGTTGACCGTTGAGGAGTCCCCTCATCGGGAGTCAACCCAGGGTACATCAGCCATGTCATAGTGAAACCTGAAAGGGACTATCATAATTGAAGGCGTATACAAAAACTTGAGTCTTTGCTGTTGACCGCTGAGGAGTCCCCTCATCGGGAGCCAACCCAAGGTACATCAGCCATGTCATAGTGAAACTTGAAAGGGCCTATCATAATTGAATGCGTATACAAAATTTTGAGTCTCTGCTGTTGACCGTTGAGGAGTTCCCTTATCGAGAGCCAACCCAGGGTACATCAGCCATGTCATGATGGAATTTGGAAGGAGCTATCATAATTGAATGCGTATACAAAATTTTAGATCTCTACTGTTGACCGTTGGGAGCTAATGGGCCCATGATGAGGTGGCCACGATGACCCATGTGTTCAGGGTCGGTCACACTCACGGGTCAACACCCGTCCGATGGCCTCCACGCATGGGGTGCAAACCTGGGTAGGACACTGGGTCAACCAGTCTCCCCTGGGAATCAAACCTCTGGCGCTCCTGGACGGTATGCGCACCGAGCGGCGCAAGCCAATCGACTGTGCTCTCCGACTAACAGTCGGGGGAGTCTGGGAACTGTATTGTTTCCTATAGAGCGGGGGTGGTTGTCTACCTTACGGCGACTGCTCTTGAAATGACCATTGGCCATCCGATCCCGGTTCAGAGTCGGGCAAAGGACGCCTTGGTCCGCGATAGATTCGGTGCACACCGTTTCACCGCTTCGTAAGGGAGAGGACCGCGCAAGCGACCTCGAACTCGGAACCAATCGAGAGACCGGAGAAATCTGGTCACAATTGGAAGTAAGGGCGCCAGGGTCGGCCCGCCAGGTAACACTGGCTATCTCGCGGTAAGGCGTTGGCTTCTTGCGGGTTGTGACGTAGCTGGACGTTGGATTTGTTCTGTCCAAAGTCTTCTACGTTCACTGCATGGCGATAGAACGAGAAAATCGTTAAAACGTCCTGTGGTGACGGGCTCGACCGTTGTAGTTGACACCGCAAGTTGTTGACCGTTCAGGAGTCCCTTCATCGGGAGCCAGGGTACATCATCCATGTCATAGTGAAACTTAGAAGGGGCTATCATAATTAAATGCGTATACAAAATTTTGAGCCTCTGCTTTTGATCGTTGAGGAGTTCCCTTATCGAGAGCCAACCCAGGGTACATCAGCCATGTCATGATGGAATTTGGAAGGAGCTATCATAATTGAATGCGTATACAAAATTTTAGATCTCTACTGTTAACCGTTCAGGAGTCCCCTCATCGGGAGCCAACCCAGGGTACATCATCCATGTCATAGTGAAACTTAGAAGGGGCTATCATAATTAAATGCGTATACATAATTTTGAGTCTCTGCTGTTGACCGTTGAGGAGTTCCCTCATCGGGAGCCAACCCAGGGTAGATCAGCCCTGTCATTGTGAAACTTGGAAGTTGCTATCGTAAATGAATGCGTATACAAAATGTTGGGTCTCTGCTGTTGACCGTTGAGGAGACCTATAGTCAGGAGCCAACGCTGGGTGGACGGATTTCAACCTCAATCTGCATGCCAAATTTCAGCTCTATCGGATGAAGCGTTTCGGCGCTCACAGAAGTGCGTCCACAAAAGAAAAATGCCCAACACTGCTTGCGGATAGGTAGTTAGTCCATCATCAGATGCTGGGCATCACTCAAGGTTATAGTTTTTGTCAAGACAAATCAAACGAGCCCAAACATGACAGGTTTATCGTGTGCACAAGGTTATAGTTTTTGTCAAGACAAATCAAACGAACCCAATAATGCGTTTTTTAATACTGAGATTCTAAGGAACACTTTGATGAAGTTTTACCTAAATCGGTTCAGCTGTTTTTGAGCCAAATCAAAACATACAGAGAGACATACATACACATACTGCCCTCAAGAATTGTATATAGTAGTATAGATAAGCAACTTAACAATCAATCATTCTTACCTTTGGTGGCACCATTGAATTGAACACTATAAAATCAATTTTGGCACCCACGACTGACTTCCCACCGACAAGTGCTTAGCTTATTGTTGAAGCGTGCTTCTGTGTGAGTGCGTTCGTTTCCATCGTGTGTACGTAGCTTCCATACTGGTTAGCTCTGTCTACTGTGCCCTGACCGAGGCGCCTGAGAATGTATGTAGTGGTAGCGTACGGATAATTCCGCTTGTATGAGTGCAAAATCGGTGCGTACTATGGAGATATTATACTGTTTTTGTTATACTATGATTTTAAGTCGACGCGACGGGTCGGCATCTCATCTGTTTCATCGCAATTTTGTTTGTTACGTAGTGACTACCGATCGCGTCGTTCTAATTTCTTTAAATTTAGCATGAATGCTTCTTGATTTCATTATGGTGATTAGCAACGCTTCATTTAATTAATGGTAATACTTTAATTGCTGTCACGCCGCCGCGTCTCAAAATTGCAATAATGCTGGAAAAATGTTCCGGTTTACGTACACCGGAACGAGATGACAAAGCGGAAGAAGAACATCACTGGTTCGAGCAGCTTGGGCATATGGCCCAAGCTGCTCGAACCAGTTCTCGGCCTGCTCGTTATCTTGGGTCAGCTCAACTCACGGTTCAATTTCATGTCACGACTGTGTCGTGGACAGGTGGACCGGATCTTCTGGGGCGTTGCTGCGGCTTGCGCATGGTGCAGCGTCAGCCAATCGACTGTGCACTCCGGCAAATAACTGGGGTCTGGACATACTCTTGTACGTTTTCTAAGAAGTGGAGTGCTGTCTACTGCAACGAACGAACCCGTCAACCTAGGAAGGTATAACGACATATAATCGTTCTTTCAACCTGGGCTGAGCGTAGAAACTTAGGGGCGAAACAATCCACCAACTAGCTCCGCCAACTGGCTCATCAGAGACCAAAGCCTTACGCGATGCACTGAGAAGCACCCAGCTATCAGCCACGCCCCTGACTATCAGATTTTTCCAGATGTCTCCGTCCTCCTGTCGGATCGAAGTCGCTTACGCGGCCTCTACCTGATATAATTCAGCGGTAGTTCAGCTTGAATTTATAGTGGACCAAGGCGTCCTTTGCCCGTCTTTCAATCAGGATCAGGTGGCCAATTGGTCATTTTAAGAGTGGCTCACATCAGATTGACATCCACCCCGCCGCTAAGGAAATTGCATGTCATTCCCCGACTTCTCCAGTTATTCGCCGGAGTGCACAGTCGATTGGCTGTCCCAGCATGGTGCGCAGACCTCCCAGTAGCGCCCGAGTGTCATACCCCAGGGCAAACTGATCCACCAGCATGATAGTTTCCTATCTAGATAGTCCGGCTCCTATCCAGTAGCCTCCTTAAATGGAGGTCTACCCGGGAACGACTCTGTTTGGGAATATTTGTGTGATCCACCAGCATGATAGCCTGAGGAGGCTATCATGCTGGTGGATCACATAGATACCCCCCACACAGTCATTCCCGAGGTAGACCCTCATTCGAGGAGGCTACTGAATACGAGCGAGGACGTGTTCAAAGCAACTAGAGTTGTCGACTACAACGGGCGCGCCCGTCACCTCAGGAAGTTTTAACGATTAGTCGTTCTATCTCCCTGGAGTGAGCGCAGAAGACTTCCACAGTCCAGGACAAAAACAGTCCACCGTCTAGCTCCGCCACAAGCCCTTAAGAGGCCAACGCCTTAACCGCGAGATAGCCAGGAGTGTTACCCAGCGAGCTTACACTCACACCCTTACTTCCAATTGCGACCAGATTACTCCAGTCTCTCGATTGGTTACGAGTTCGAGGTCGCTTGCGCGTTCCTCTCCCTTACGAAGCCGTGAAACGGTGTATACCGAATCTATCGCGGTCCGCGGCATCCTGCCCGGCTGTTCACCCAGGATCAGGTAGCCGATGGTCGTTTCAAGAGCAGTCGCCGTAAGGTCCGCAACCACCCCCGCTCTATAGGAAACAGTACTGCTTCCAGGCTCCCCCGACTGTTAGTCAGAATACGCAATCGATTGGCTTATGCGGCACGGTGCGCAGACCGTCCAGGAGCGCCAGAAGGTTGATTCCCAGGGGAAACTAACCAAAAGGCCAGAATCCTACCCAGGCTCGCATTTCATGAGTGGAGGCCGTCGGATAGGTGTTGACCCGTGAGTCTGACCAACCCTGAACAGAATGGGTCTTCGTGGCCAACTCAGCAAGGGCCCATTAACTCCCACGCGTTCTAAGCAGCGGGGATGGTTGTTGACCTAATGTCAGCTGCTCTTGAAACGACCCTTTGGCCACCCGATCCCGTGTTAAAAAGGGGCAAAGGCCGCCACGGTCCGCTATAAATTTGAACTGAATTACCGTTGACATCGGGTAGATACCGGGCAAGCGACTTCGAACCTGCAACCAGACTGGAAGACGGACAAATCCACCCAAATCTGGTAGTGAGGGTGCGAGACTGCACGCTGGGTTCACTTCCAAGTGACTTGTGGTAAGGCGTTGAGCCCTCGCGGGCATGTTGACGTAGTTAGACGGTGGTGTGTCGAGTCTGCGCAATAGTTGACAACTCCAAAGTGCGAGTAGGTACTTCGCTGATTTGGTCCTTTCCTATTCTAACATTTTTCTCCGCACCTGTTGCGGAACCCGCAGAACCCAAAATACCTACAGTGCAGTTTTGAATACCTATATACCTATATAAAAACCCACCAGTACAGGAGTTCCCAAACTTATTGACCCAGCGACCCACTTTTTAAAATCACAATATTTTGCGACTCAGCGAGAACTTTTTCAGAAATGTTAGTGAGTGGTTTGATGTAAAAAATAAACAATTCATTTGTATCATAAGTAAGTCTGTAACGGACCTTAAGTCCAGTTAACATACGATCAACAAATGCATCGATTTCCAGTGAATTCCACTGACACAATTCAGCTATTATTTAAACTAGTGCAGCGGTGAATCAGCACGATGAAACAATACTTTTACTCAGAATATTTCGAATTGCATCATTTAACGGCCTATATAAACCGCCCAAAAAGCAACCAAATTATCAGTCCCCGATTTATCACCTTCCCCCAAGGTTGCGACGGCATATCCGGTAACACCTCTACGAGGTCGCTCAACGGATCCGGCTCCTTGGTTTCCTTTCCTTACCTTTCCCAGTTCTCGTGACTGGGAAAGGCTCCTCAACCACTATTCTTACATAACCTCCGTCGCGCAACCTCGCGTCTCGATAAAGTAATCCGCCCGGATTACGGAACGAGTGCCCACTCGTTAATTCGGCAAGCGTTATAACTGGCAAATATTCAATCGAATCAATCAATAAAAACTTTCTGCTTCATCAAAACCGCCTTTAAATACGGAGATAACTCGCAAGTTGATACCACCACCTCACATCGAAGAAATTGGAGTCTTGTGAGGGGTGGTCCCTCACAAGTCTATTTTGTATGAAATTTATTTGAAATGAGCGACAAAATAAAAAATATAAACTAAGAACTACGTTTACATACCTACCTACCTACCTACTTTGAAAATCATAGGGTAGGTACGGCGAAATAATTCAGTGTGACGAATGAGCTTGCTTTATATTTTTCAAAATTACAGCTTCTTCTTCAACTTTAATGCGAGATATTTTTAAGCGCAGAGAATTTGACAAATCTAGCTTGTTCCTGTACTTTGTCTTTATACTGGTCATAGCAGAAAAACCTATTTCACACAAATATGACGTTGTAAATTGGAGTAGAACGTTTACTACCTCAGCATAAATGTGCGGATGTGTAGCACGTAGAGATAGCCAGAATTGTGTCAAGCGTTGGCGATTGAATGTACTCTTCAAGTAGGTATCTTCTGACAAGTCAAATAACTCTTCATCGGCATTAGTTGACAGTCCAGTTTCAAGGTTACAAGTTTTATATTCTATTGTTTTCAAGTGCTAACTTTATTTTATTTTATTATATTGTCTGTAGGTATCCTAAATACACTTAGACTCCTCAATCTATCTCGTCGTCTATCTACCATATTATACCCTACGTTCATACGTTGTGTTCGCGACACACCTGGAATCGGCTCGCGACCCACCAGTGGGTCGCGGCCCACGCTTTGGGTACCGCTGCACCAGTAGCATTCAAAAGTATTGGCAGGACGTATCTCAATGCAACACAGTGCCTTTACAATGATACGAAGTTTAGACAGTAAAGGCAGTCAGTTTAGTTCAGATATGCAGCGTGTACTCCAATAATCTGTATAGTCGGCAACCCCGTGTCATTAATTATATAGGGTACTAGTGGAATGTTACCCGGCGATGCTCGGGTATCCGTTTCCTTCCCCTCCCACTCCTTCATATATTTTATTAACCCCTCAAATGAATGGCGATTAGCTCGGGTTGCCTACGGCAAAATGTATATAAATTTATATTTACATTTACATTTACATTTACATAGAGCGGGGTTTACTATAGAGCTATAGCATTACTATAGAGCGGATTACTATAAAGCGGCGCACATTTACATTTATATTTACATTTATATAAATTTATATACATTTTGTATACATTTTGCCAAGGCATCCCTTAAGGGACGCCTCACATTTGAGGGGTTAAATTCATATATTTTATTAAAATTCATATATTTTATTAAATCTATATATATATATATATAAAACAAAGTCGGGTTTGTTCGAACACTTATAACTCGAAAAGGGCTGGACCAATTTTCATGGTTTTGATTTGTAGTTTTTGTCTCCGTCCCAAATAGCAGAATAACTATAAAAAACGAAAATTGGAAAATTGACAAAAAATAAAATAAAAAGAAAAAACATTTCCCCATACAAAATGTAAATCCGTGTTTTTCTTATGGTCAGTTGTACGTTGCATGTTCACGTGTCGGTAAATCATCCGCTTTATTTGTTCTTGCACCTGACAGAAAAACAAAAAATGTCGTATATCACAAGATGCTTCAATGAAGAGAATTAAACCGAGTGAATCCCATGCTGCACAATATGTAAATAGTTTAATTTAATCATATCTTGCTGACACGCGATTGATAGGTATACTTAATTTTTGTACTTTTATATTTCTTTTGTGTTATTATCTTAATAAAGTAGTGAATATTTATTTTGTATTCATTGTATAACCTTCATGAAATCATAAATTAAGTTCAGCTAATCTGTAACACGACATTCATTGACTGTTAGGCGGCACGAAGTTCTCCGGGTCAGCTAGTGAATTTATAAAAGTAACTACAGGTATAAATCACATGAACTTGAGTGTATTGCACATCTAAAGGAAAAAGAAGTTGAAGAAGAATTTCCCTGCTCACATTTCTTGTCGTCTCTCATTTGACAGATGACCACATTAACATATTAGGAATATGCTTTGCTTGGTTGTTTTAATAGTGATTACAGTAGTGACATCGCAAGCGCAATCCTTTTATTTTTCTGATCAATATTGCTTTATTAATACTATTTATTTTAACTTGTATAGTTTTCAAGATAATACTTTTTTTTGTTTAAGTCAAAGGCTTGAGATATGAGATCATTAGTGATTGAAATCGTATTTTTTTATACCTTGCCTCCTTACGCGTTCACAAAAGATGTATAATCATAGGTTGCTATATCTCTAAGTATGTTGTTTCCTCGATAATTTTTCTGTTAATAAAAAGCTGTCAAAGTGGCGAGGGCTGTAATTATATTACACACTCGATTGCATCTACTCATAATAAAAAAGAAGATAGGCCCATGTTTATGCGATAAATACGATTGATCAGCTTTAATGGCACCTGATGGTTCCATGCAGCTTCGGCCTGATGATCTGCTTGTTATATTAGGTAGGCTAAACTCACGGTTCAGCTTCTATTCGGTAGCCTCCTCGAAGCGGTACTGACCTGGAGAGTACTCAGTGAACCCTGGCTGCGGCTGTCATACCATCAAATCAAAGATTTTAATCTGGGTTCGGCGTTAGCCAATCGACTGTGCACTCCGGCGAATAACCGGGGTGGATCTGGACACGTAAGTTTCCTAAGCAGTGTGTGGTTGTTGACCTGACGTCAGCCACTTTTAAAACAATAAGTTGGCCACCCGATTCCGCGTGATATTGAAGGGCAAAGGGCGCCACGATCCTCGATAAATTCGAACTGAATTACCTCTACCATGTCAGTTATGATTCTCCACCCAAGTCAGACAATACGTCGTATGCCCAGATACAACTAGAGCTGTCAACTACAACGAGCGAACCCGCCACCTCTGGAAGTTTTAGCGATATTAGATCGTTCTGTCTCCCGTGAGGTGAGAGCAGAGACTTGGGACGAAAACAGTCCACTGTCTAGTTACGCCACTCGCCCGTCAGAGGCCAACGCCTTACGGCGAGGCACCAGGAAAGGTACACAGCAGGCAGCCTCGTCGCCCGACTACCAGTTTGGAAGGATATCTCCGTCTGGGATTAACCATTAGGATACCTCCTACCTCCTGACTGGTTACACTCATCGAGTATAATACAATCGAGGTCGCTCGCGCGGTCTTCTCCCTTACGTAGCGGCGATACGGTGTCTACCGATACCGAATCTATGCGCACAGTTTCCTTCACCAAAGCCTGTGTTATTATAATTCTTCCTCCAACACATTCTTCAAGGTCCCAACACATATCAGAAGTCTTGGAGAGAACCAATTAAAAAAAATCTTATTTAATGGCCTAGTCAAGAATCCAGTATATGATTTAAGAGATTTGGATAATGCTGAATTCTTATTCCAAGAGCATCCTAATGTAAAATAACGGTAAATCCATGATAATCAACATTGCCAAAGAGCGTAATTTTTATTTTTATTTTTATCGACAACGGCTATATTGCTAGATTTTACAATTAATTTAAATTTAGATATTTTTAGTATACGCTTATCTAGTTTCATGACCATCATATTATTGCTTTGATATTATGACTACAGTCATTGAGCTCTTTTTGTGATCAGCAATTTTGATTATTAGATTATTTTCTATTTATCAATGGTTTTCAAACCAATTATAATTTACTAAAATTAATTTATATTGACACAACAATATAATGATAGTTAATATTCTTTAATTAATTACAGTATTTACATTTTTCAAGGCAAAGACGCATCCAAGTGTAGGAAAGCTTACCTACTGGAGCAGAAGTAAATAGTAATTGTAATTAAATCGCAGACCTTTGCCCGGCTCTTCCCGGGATGCCCGGATGCCCAGATACAGGCTATATTCGACCTAGTTGGATATGAATTGAGCATGCTCATGTAAATGTGGGACGTCGTATACTTCGCATAATTACCTAGTATGACCATTTTATGTATTTCCGTTGTTTCTTTAAAATAAAAAAATAAAATAGACATAATTGGCCTGATTGCGTTTCTTCGTGAAATAAAATCGGAAATTAGTCCGTTTGAACATGACAGGGCAATACAGTAGAGCGGAATGTGAAATGTACGGTTGTCACTTTTCGCATTAAAACTACCCACCAAAGATAAAACATTTGAATCTAACACAGCACGAAACGTGTTCAAATTTATTCGGACTAGTGTAAGTTATCGAACTTATCTTTTATCTTTTTATTTTAAAGAAACAACGAAAATACATAAAATGGTCATACTAGGTAATTATGCGCAGTATACGACGTCGATAAAAACTACCTATCGAGGTAGTTTTTATCGACGATCGTTCGTTTCATATTCCACCCTAACGTATTGATCTATTTCGTTCGCTTGAACTAATTTCAGTTTTAGTTCACAAAGAAACGCAATCGGGCCCAATATCAACCTATGGAATTAATTTATTTTATCTCAGCTTCAGTTCTTGTGTAAACCCATCTACTATTATTCTTATTGTCAATGCATCGCCAAGGCACGGATGCGAGCGGGTAAAGTACCTGCGTAGCTATAAGTAGTGAACCGTGATTTTCCCGCAAATTAGTGAGTGCGGCATGCGACTTTTCCATAATACGAAAGAGAATGGGCGGCGACACGACGTATTGACTGAATAATGAAAAATGGCGAAGAGTTAGGCGCGGAAAATATTCATCGCATAGTGGAACGTGAGAAACCACGCGCTGGTTTCGAAGGTACATCGCTCGATCGTTAAATTATTGAAGAAGGACGCGGATTCATTTGTTGAAGGACATACAACACGTTTGATATTCGCCTACACCGTAGAGGGGGCGAAGTGGGCTGACAATCGTAGTTTTTTAAAAATAACTCTATCAAAATTGGGTATGGTCGCAAAAAAATGTACATCGTTATGACATCATGACATCGTTACGTACATTACTGAATGTTATTCCCGCTCCACATATGCGTCAGTGATGGCCGCATCGCCTAAGTCCCTCTCGCTCTTTCCCATACATTTTTCTGACGCCATAGTGGTGCCGACTCGCTTCCATCTTAGCAAGATTGACCATCATCGGCCATTGTGAAGAGGGGCCTTTACACATTTACGTTACACTTCTCGTTACATTCATGACATAAAAAAGCGTGCGTCATAAACTAAAATTCAAATATCATTTTATTGCAAACAACTATAGATTGTGACGTAGGTTTACCGTTTTCTGTAATAATAAACCTTTTTAAACACGTTAACAGTAAACATAATAAGCAGTAACTTACCTTGCAATCAAATACACAAAAAACAATATTTTTTGACGACAAATCTGATGTCAACACAAATCACGATTTTCATTCGAATAAATATGGCCGCCTTTTATTCTGAATGTTGGCGCCTTGCTCAATAGTGTTGCTATTTATGAAAAAAACAAAAATAACCAAATTAATCAAAGGAAAAAGACAGAAAAAAAGACACTTTTTTAAAAACGATTAAAATGGTTACTAAAACGATATTTTATATTGGCACGTTTAGAAACACATTGAGACACATATAATTAAAAATACAAAAAACAATTTTGTTTATGATGTGTTGGCAGTTTTCGATAAAAAGACTGTAGTTGGACAAAAGGTTTTTGTATAGGAGTGAAAGCAGTAGGTACCTACTATCTAAATTGTATTTGAAAAACAACCTTTTTTAATGGATAGGTTAGATTTATGAAAATAATCTAAGCAAAAGCTCGTCTTTCAGAACAATGTACAACAAATCTCATTGATTAAATACCTTTGAAGTTATGACAAAAATAAAATCGGGGCAAAACAAATATTACTTGTACATTTTGTTGCGGCCATACGTGTTACGGTGAATATTATTAGGCTTTAATTATTTAATTAGAGACCTATTTTAATGCCTTCACAGAATCCAAATTAAAGAAATCGGTCGTGTCATCTCAAAAACTTGACATCTCCTGGCCAGGGACTTATTTCATCTGAATATTCATTTCATAAATAAAGTCGATGAGCAGTTTTCGAATATTCCTATAATATGCATAGCAACGAAATGAAAATTTGAATTTCGAACGCGCGTCATCTCATTCAATTTAAAAATCAAACGTTCATCGACTTCTCTTGAGTGAATTGGACTGAATATTCGGAGCTAAGAAACGGTGAGCTTCATTAATCCAAGGTCCATGGTTCCATATTATACAACATAATCTCCTGACAATTGCTTCATTGGTCATTAGACATGTTGCACGACATTTGTAGGTATTGCGTAACTCAATTTGACAACGTTTAACGTAATTGTTGCTCACCATTCAGCCATATTTATGATATGATGAATTTGTATTTTTCATATTCATTGTTCATATATTGTCCAACGAGACTCTATTTTCGTTAATTTTAGAGTCTGAACCAATTGAAAATCGTTCAAAGTTTATTAGTTCGTAAAAAAATTAAGAAAAAAATGATTGTTTTGACTGTAAGATATCGCTATAGCGATAAGTCCGCCATTTGTGCATAAAGTGTCTATTATAAAATCGAAGACTATCGCGGTTGTTGGACATTATAAATAGGATAGATAACGAATTTACCGCTTGAAATTTGTAGTACCCGACGTTTCAGCGACAAAAATCAGCGATCTGCGAACATATATTGTATAGCGGAAGTAACTACTGGATGCAGTTTCAAAATCCCATTGTGCTATCCAAGGAACAATTCTACTTTCCTCGCATGATCCGGGAAGCCATTGAAATAAGAAGAACCCAGAACTTCAATAGAGACGACGGTTACAAACTCTCTTCTACGTGGAACCCTCTTCTTGAAATGTGCCCGCCGCCGAACGCCGAAGGCAAAAACGTAAGACAGGATACAGTGAGTGTTGTGTGCAAGACGGATTTTCAAAAATTCGCGCGCTCCGAGCCCGGCCCCCCACCACCGTTATAACCTACGCAGTGGCGGCAGTGGTTTGCGGCCTACCCGCAAAACAACGGACTGACAGCTCTTCAGTCTACCATCGACAACGGCAGCTGCAACGTCACCGAAACGTCGGGTGCTACAAATTTCACACGATAAATTCGTTTTCTATCCTATTTATAAATTGTCTATTTTTATAAAACCAGTGTAATAATATTCAATAATAAATTTATTCTATTCTATACTTTTTCCGATTTCAAAATTCCGATTCCAAAATTTTTCATTAATCTGTTGTTCGTATTAATTCGAATACCTATAAATAAAGTGGCGACCGTAGGGATAAAAATGTGATTTCTCAGTCTCCGCTTGTATGACAGCTCTCCGATCCATTTCAGGTACGGAACCTTAACACTTATTGGCTCTTCCCATCGATGGATAACTGCATAGATAATAGGGGTCAATATTTCTATTAATCTATTCGAATATTATAAAGAGGTAAAGTTTGTGAGGTTGTAGGAAACTATCTGCATCCACTGACCCGATTTTGAAAATTCTTTTACCATTAGAAAGCCACGTTATTTGTCAGTGTCATAGGCTATGTATTATTCCGAAAAATGAAAAGACTTTTGTGGTAGTCGGATTTGCAAAGTAAGTCGGAGAAAAAACGGTCGAACGAAAACGTTTCTTACTAACGCTGCCTTAACGATGAGAGATATATGATTGAGTTCTAGAGAAAAGTTGTAGAGCTTGATAATACCTACAAAAAAGTCAGCGACAGCATATGTCTAACTTTTATATTTAAGTCACAAAAAGTAGTATTTTATGTTAAAAAATTATATAAATCGTTAGGTTATGTTTATTGGTCATATTATCAACAATTATGAATTCATATCAAAATAAGTAAATTTATCGTCTCTAGTGTTTAAAACAAAAGACTTTTCCCTTTTACTGCATAAATGATTAAAGAGATAAGACACTCACAAATAAGACACTCACAAGAAGACACTTACAAATAACGGTAATATAGTCAAATTGGTATGCAAGTACATATATACATATGCAGTAAAAATATAACCCTTCTTTTGGCAGTCAGGGAATAAATCATAGCACTCAGTACTAACCGAACCACACTCATAATTTCATCACAAGTAAAAAGTTTTACCGCCCAAAGAAGTGGGCACGGGTCAGCTAGTTAAATATATATTTGTTCGTACAGTTTTTGGCTTTAATTTTCCGGAGTTCCACCATACATTGTCAAAGCGTGTGCAGATAATTTTATAAAGCCTCTCACACATATTTTCAACCGTTCCTTGGAATCTGCCACGTATCCCAGTATGTGGAAGATTTCTAGGGTCGCACCCGTTCATAAAAGTGGCAACAAGGGCAAAGTGGATAATTACAGGCCTATAGCGGTGTTATCCGTCTTCCCTAAACTAGTGTGTGGAAGGCTGTCGGACGCTCAGCACGGGTTTCGCCCCAATCGGTCCACCACTACCAACCTTTCCGTCTTTACTTATTATGTGGCAAATGAGCTGGACACTAAACCAGGAAGCCAGGTAGATGTGGTGTATCTGGATTTCAAAAAGGCTTTCGACAGAGTGGACAATGATGTCTTACTCAAAGTACTAGCTGCTACAGGTTTCTCGAGCAAGCTGCTGAGTTTTTTTGCTGATTACTTGAGAGATAGGCAGCAGTATGTGAAACTTGGACTTTTTGATTCTAAGGTGTACCACACCTGCTCTGGCGTGAGTCAGCGATCAAACCTCGGCCCTTTGCTGTTCAATCTCTTTGTTAACGATCTAAGTAAAGTAATCGTGTCAGCAAAATGTTTAATGTTTGTCGACGATATAAAATTGTACATGTCCACTGGAACTGCTGAGGCCTGCAAGCTTTTCCAGCGTGATATTGATGCCGTCTGGGCTTGGAGCCAGAATAAAAATCTCTCATTCAATATATCCAAATGTTCAGTGATGACATATACTAGATCGACCGCACCTCTGATGTATGATTACTCCATCACTGATGAGGTGCTAACTAGGGTTGAGAAGGTAAAGCATCTAGGAGTTCTCTTTGATTCCCAGCTTACGTTCAAGGAGCACATTGCTAATTTGTCCAAATCCTCTTTTAAGCTACTAGGGTTTGTTATTCGCAACCTAAAGCATTTTTACAATGTACGGGTTATGCATACATTGTATAATTCAATTGTGAGAAGCAGATTGGAAACGAATGCAGTTATATGGAATCCACATCAGGATCATTATATCACTATGTTGGAAAAAATTCAAAAATGTTTCTTACGCTTTATATATTTTAAGCAGTACGGATATTATCCGTGTTATACCCTACTAGTTTTCTACTAGGTATGGTGGGCTATAACTCTCTTAAGTTGCGTAGAGAAATGCTCGCCATGGCCTACGTTTTCAAGCTGATTAGAGGAAGAGTTGATAATCCTAGCATGCTAGCGAAGGTTTGTCTCTTTGTCTCGGACAATTATAATCGTGCTCGCACTCATAATCTATTTGCGGAGCCGTCCTCGCGCACCAACCTAAGTCGATGGAGTCTGCTTACACGAGCTTTGCGGTACATAAATGCGCTATGTTCGACAGTGCCAGACTTTGATATTTTTACAGCGAGCCCGCATCTCTTCAAGGTGTGGGCATTGCGCTAATTGTTTGTCAGAATAATATAAACTGTTTTCACTCTTTATGTACACAGTTGTAAGTTTTTCTTTTCTTAATGCCTGTATTTGTATTTAACGCTTATTTCAACATGTTATGTATGTAGTTGTAAGAATTCTATTATTTTTTTATATTTATGTGTATATTGCATATCAACGCATTGGTATAAACTGTAATGTTGATTTGTTATGAAATAAACAAATAAATAAATAAATAAATAATTTAATAGAACAGCAACTTTATAGGTAAGGACTTAATATCATCTGCTTATTGCTTACTAATATAAATGACATGAGACACATTAAACGTATGAGTTATCGCAATAAAAATCAGACGAGCATCATCATAAAGTAAGACAATGCACAATTGGACAATGAAAACCGTGCAAAGAATATTGAAGATAGAGTATACGCAATCACTGGGTGTGGACTGATTTATTATTGTGACGTCAAATAAATAAGTCAAGCATTTTACAATTCAGATATTTATGAATAATATTTTATATTTTAATTTTTTCTATCAATACTTTTGTAACCATCGGGCTTCCTGGAAACAGAGTCAGGGATGTCGCCAGGCAAAAGCCATGATGGAGCAACCGCTACAGAAGAAAACCAAGGCCCTACTTGACATGAGCAAGAAGAACCTTAGAACCACTATCGGTCTCCTCACCGGACACACGACCCTTAGAGCTCATCTATTCAACATTGGCTTGACTGAGAGCAAGGATTGCCGAATATTTGGCGAGGAACCTGAAGACAGCATACACATTGTTGGCCGCTGTCCAGGGCTCGCCGCCAAAAGACACAGTTTACTGGGACGAGCCTTTCTCGAACCCAGCGATCTGCCCAACTTGAAGGTCAGTGATCTACTTGGACTGGTAAGAAGTACCGGGCTACTAGCTGACCACTGACCTAACCACACAGTGGGTAGTTACAAAAGACCTTACAGATCTAGGTGACATCAAGGACTGGAATCAAGCCCCCCACTCTAACTACTACTACTACTACTTTGTAACCTTTCTACGACAAAATGGTATACGATTATAATTGATGGAAATATTGTATTTACATATTTTAGTATTACTTATATACCTATCATAAATATTTATAGAAATATTAGTATCGAGAGTAGGGTATTACCGTAAAGCGGCTAATACCATACAGAGCTATTTTGATGTTTTTTTTTGTTTTATTTGTTGTGTGGGGCTTTTCTAAGGTCTTTATGAGCCTTGTAACACTGCGACCATTGCTGATCTATTGTGTTCGCCACCTACTATAGTTCTGCGCTAAGCCTCGTGTCATTTAAGAACCGCAACAGGCTTTTGGCGCCAGATTGTTTTACCTCCTCAGGTTGGAGGTAGTGACCACCCAAGTGGGTGTATCTTTTACGCATCAGCGGGCCACACTCGCACATGAGGTGCAGAGGAGTTTCCTCTGCCCCTTGGCAGAACCTGCACATTTTTGTGTCTCGGAGCTTGAGGTTGTACATGTGTATGTTGAGGCCACAATGCCCCGTGAGCGCCCTCACCAGTATGCGTAGATTGTTTCTATTTAGCAATAAGGCCTCGCGGGTCGTTTTAGGGTCGTAGGCCTTAATTAGCGCTTTGGATTGATTCACGATGACACGCCCTGGCGTGTTGTTCCAGTGGTTGACGGATTGTTCGTAACGTATTTGTTTGAGCATTATGTAGGTTTGCAAGGCTTTTTGGTACGCCACAGCAAGGTTCAGGGCCGTAATGTTGATGATATGAAGTATTTATATAAGACTTGTCCTAATGGTTCCTTATGGTTCCGTGCAGCTTGGGCCTGGTGGCCTGTTTATGTTACCTTAGGTCGGCCCGACTTATGATTAAGCTCTCATCCGGTATCCTCCTAGAAAGTCCGCCGAGAACGCTGTGTGCGGCTGCAACCAGCAGTCGTAGACAGTTGGGATCCAAAGAGTGGGGTTCCGGAAGTATGAATTCAAACTGAATTACCGCTTACATCAGGTAGAGGCGGCGCAGGCGACCTCGACTCCGTGACCAGACTGGAGAACGAAGAAATACGAGAAATCTGGTAGTGAGAGCGTGAGGTCGGCCCGCTGTTTTCACTTCCCGGTGAGGCTTTGGACTTTCCAGGGTTTGGTTGTACTGTGTTGTCCATAAGTCGTAAGGGAGAGGACCGCGTAAGCGACCTCGACATCAGTCTGGAAACCGGAGTAATCTGGTTGCAACTGGCTATTTAGCGGATAAGGCGTTGGCCTCGTACGGGAATGTGGCGGAGCTTGACGGTTGACTGTTATGTCCTAAGTCTTCTGCGCTCACCTCACGGGAAACAGAACGATAAAATTTCGTTTAAACTTCCTGAGGTGACAGGCTCGCCCGTTGTAGTCACAAGTCTCTGCGTTCACACTAAGGGAAAGTATCTAATTATTATCGTCATAACTTCTTGAGGTGGCGGGTTCGCCTGTAGTAGTTGACAACTCTTAAGTGTCCCCGGACTACCCTACCTGCAGAACCGTACTTTGCCACGCCCCACGATCCTCCGCTTTCTAATGCCAGTCTTCAATCTCACAGTCTTTTGATGGAACGTTTCCTATCTGGATGACTGGATATGGCTACGCTAGAGTAGTAAGATGTTGTTTTTCTCGTCGTGTCAGTTTATTTTGCAAATCGATACTTCTTTCATATCAGAGTTGTTTTATTACTCTTATCGTGTCGTACCTATTGATATATTGGCATTAGATTGCTCAGTGCCATAGTATGTTTTGGCAACCCTTGTTCGCCGCCGACATGCAGGTGGCGCTAATAGCACCATAGCACCATAACTGTTTATTTATTTATTTATTTTATTTTATAGCAAACTTACAGATAGTAAATATATAATACTAGTATTTTAAATACATATACAAACCAAACAAATTTACTATCCTATGAACAGTTTGCAATGCTTGCATTACAAATTAACAGAAATATAATGAATGAACACGTTGATAGTAGAAAAGATTATAATAAAGCTAATAATAATATAAGGGTAAGAAAAGTAATAATTAAATAAGTTGTTAATAAGGTTATTTGGATAGAGCAAAATAGAAGTATGAGTAATTGGATAATAATATTTATTATACATAATATGATATAATACAATAGTCTGTTATAATATAGTAATCATATAATACAGTACATTAGGATGGCAGTTAGTGAAATCTTAAGAAGTAGGAGATAGGCTAGGTATGATTGAGTCTTTTATTAAATTAATGGAATCATAAAATATATCTAATCCTTTACACGATTTATTTAAAACGCGACACATTCGTAAGAGTTCTGTTCAACCCGATGTTGTTATTGCAAGCGATGTTGTTGATTCAATAGATAGGACACTGAGTTCTACCTAACTCAAATACCATATTACACCTTGGCCAATGCTTCGGCCCGCTGCCCATGTCTTTCTAGCTCTTTCCCATATACTTTTCACATTTCACAATGGCGCCGACTCGCTTCCACCTTGGCGATGCGACCAACCATTGGCCATCGTTTACAGCGGGCATTATAACAACTGGGGAAATATATGGAAAACTACAATAAACAGAAAAATAGAGCTACAAAAATACTTGAGAATTGGAAGAAAGATTCTATATCAGGTTTTTATAATACCGTTAAAAAGCAAAGGTGAATTAATGTGGCTCCCAAATCTTTAATATAGCGCTGGTGTTATAATGGGCCCTCTTGCAGCTGATCCGTGGTAGAATAGATGTCATTAAAGCTGTTATACATTAAATATGGTTTATACATTAAATATGATTATTAATAGAAGAATTTGATCATTAATGAAGAATTCAATAATACCACGGCCAAATGTAAATGTAATACAACTGTCTATACAACTATGTATTAGTTTTTAGGACAATAAATTATTTGATTTGAATGGCTACAGACGCTACAGACGCTACAAGTCACGTG
Source organism: Micropterix aruncella (assembly GCA_944548615.1). NCBI lineage: Eukaryota > Metazoa > Arthropoda > Insecta > Lepidoptera > Micropterigidae > Micropterix > Micropterix aruncella. The sequence continues at coordinate 5,967,644 of OX155964.1, forward strand.
GTTATTCAATACCGATCGATGCATCTCAAACCTCGCCTGTCAAAGAGCAGGTGTTCTTATTCCACACCCACAATGGGTCAGGGTGACTCCTGTCTGGGTGGTACGATCTTATATAATTACAATCTTGAATTAATTATTATATAAGAAGACTCGCTTGTCGACCGTGATAAATTTGACATTCTGATAGCCAGTAATGTGAGAGGGGTTGTCATGGCTGAATTCCGTCACGTCCGCTGAAATATTCGAATACGCAAGGGGATATTTTTTAAGTTTCAGGAACTTTCACCTTTAAGGAAGGCATGGAAAGGTAAATCAATCGACCAGTATATTAGAAATTTACTCTAATGACCCAATCTATACTATAATATTATAAAGAGGTAAAGTTTGTGAGGTTGTAAGAAGTAATCTCTGGATCTACTGAACCGATTTTGAAAATTCTTTTACCTATAAAAAGCCACGTTATTTGTGAGTGTCAAAGGCTACATATTATTTAGAAAAATGAAAAGACTTTTTCGTAGTAGTCGGATTTGCAAAGTAAGTCGGAGAAAAAACGGTCGAACGAAAACGTTTCTAACTAACGCTGCCTTAACGATGAGAGATATATGATCAAGCTCTACAACTTTTCTGCCTTACCTTCATTCTGGTATTTAGGATGTAATTACTGTATACCTAGCTATATTACATAATAATACTTGATATTAGGCAACTGTATTGTTTAAAAACTGCTTTAAATTTCAATGGCGCGCAAGCAGAGACGTCGTTCCCTGCTAAAAAAAAGCAGGCGGCATAGCGGTAGCGGTCAGACTGTAAGAACACAAGATCGGCGAAGATACTACATTATACAGTGCCCAGGAGATTTACGTCGTTTTTTGGACAACACCATTACCATTACCTTGCTCCGAGATTATTGAATATTTTAGGAAAATACTATGATACGAGGACTGATACAGGTGGTTCTTAAAAAAAGTCTCATACAGTGGTTAATTAGTAAAGGACGAACGGAAACTGAATGTATCATCATGACATTTTAAAAATAGGAATACATTTACACACTCACACACACACACACACACACTCTATACACACCCTCAAATCTCTAACAATATAATTACCTATATGTAAACCAGAGTGATTTCAGTTTTTTATTTTAATAAAATATTATTTTGTATTTCGATTTATTTTATAATAATTTTTTACTACTTTTGTTATTTAATGATTATTTAGATTTTTACTATAACAATTTCTTATCATCTTTATCATAAAACTTTTTTTTTCTTTTTTTAATTAATATCATATGGCGTTTATGTCATATATCATATATCGTTGGCGTTTCCGTTGGAACGTCAGTGTTACAAAATCATTGTGTAAAAATAATTCTTATATATATATATATATATATATATATATATATATATATATATATATATATATATATATATATATATATATATATATATATATATATATATATATATATATATATATATATATATATATATATATATATATATATATATATATATATATATATATATATATATATATATATATATCAAATAATAAATAAATACAATTAAAAAGAAGTAGGTATATTGTAGCTAGAGTATAAATTGGCGTATTAATTTGGAAGCATTGCCTGGAACATATTTTGGAACAGGTTTTCGCGGAATCAAATAGAAACATTGTTCCAGAAGAATGTTCGAAACATTTGTTCCTATATTACTACATATGACGCGTTACTGTTGATTTATTTGCGGATTTATATTTATCCACTCTTAAACGTTGGTGAGAAATAAAAACAATAATATCAGTTTTAATGCTTTATTTTTTAGAACTATTAAGTGAGTAACTGGTAAGACTAAAAGTACCCACTTAATATTTTTACAAAACTATTTTTTTTGTATATCTACATATTTCATGTCACTGCCATTATAAACAACATAAACAAAGTCATTTCTAGAATGGCTTTCGACTTGATTTACACTCTGCAAAATCATCGATTAGTTTTGAAACATCTATTTTTTCGGCTTTCTTAGCTTCCTAGTAGAGTTGGATAAAACCTCGGTCGTAGACAGAAGTTCCATTTTGGGACCCGGACTACCGGACTACTCCGCACCGGCTTAGTTACGTCTCTGGTCCTGATCAAGAAGCTTTGAATAAATTGTGATGGCAACCCTACTCTCGTCAGATAACCCTACGTACGCTTCTGAGTAATTCATGAGAAATTTAATCCATGGGATCTGCGGCAAACCATATCTTCCTCCACAATAATAACAAACTTTTACTAAACTAATATTATATAGGTAATCGATCTGGCCATGGTCTATAATATCATACTATTGATCCTAGATAGAAAAAGTGGAATTATGTGGCCGGCGACGAAAGTGTGCAGTAGTTAGAGTTAGCACAAGTTCGCATTGCCATGCACAATGCAGGAGCCCAATGCGGTTTATCATACCTGTCCCGGCACAAGTAATGGGGGAGCTAATGGGCCCTTGTTGAGTTGGCCACGAAGACCCATTTGCTCTAGGTCGGTCACACTCACGGGTCAAGACCCATCCGGCGGCCTCCACGCATGAAGCGCGGTCCGGGTCGGACTCCGGCCTGAGGGCTAGTTTCACCCAGAAGTCAATCTTCTGACGCTCCTGGACGGTCTGTGCACTGTGCGGCATAACCAAACGATTGTGCATTCTGACTAACAGTTGGGGGTTGTCTGGAAGCAGTACTGTTTCCTATAGAGCGGGGATGGTTGCTGACCTTACGGCGACTGCTCTTGAAACGACCATCGATGCCGTGGTCCGCGATAGATTCGGTAGGTATACACCGTTTCACCGCTTCGTAAGGGAGAGGACCGCGCAAGCGACCTCGAAATCGTAACCAGTCGGGAGACCGGAGTAATCTGGTCGCAACTGGAATTAGGGGCGGGAGTGTCGGCCCGCTGGGTAACATACCTGGCTAACTCGCGGATAAGGCGTTGGCCTCTTACGGGTAGGTGGCGGAGCTTGACGGTGGACTGTTTTGTCCAAGTCTTCTGTGCTCACCTCACGAGAGACAGAACGATACATTTCGTTAAAATTTTCTGAGATGACGGATTCGCCCGTTGTAGTTGACCGGAAAACGGAATGGGACAAGTGGGCGCTGCCAACTGGGCGCGGCCGACTGCGCGCTGCTAACTGGGCGCCGCCGACTGGACGCCAGGCCAACTGGGCCCAGGGACAACTGGGCGCGAGCCAAGTGGGCGCGGGACAGGTGGGCGCCAAAATGATATTATGCAATATATTTATATATTTATTTATTGTGACTGACTATTTAAAAAATAACTAATGGTGAAACATTACCTTCGTAGCTATACTGTGATACATCCGTTTCAGAGCTAGCTTTTACATGGGATTTAACATTTACATAATAAATTTAGTGCAAAATATCAAAAAATATATAGAAAGTATTATATATACTATGAAAGCCTTTAAATACATTTACTCAAATAATTTACAAGACTGGAAATAGTTAATGCTCTGTTGATATATTGATCGTTTTATTTTTTTATTTATTTTACAGCCAACCTATATACGTGAAATATATACGTGACCATAAATATAAAGCTCTGCATTTTATGATATTTTTTGATATTTTTCACTAAATTTAATAAATATTTATTATGTAAATGTTAAATCCCATATAAACGCTAGCTCTGAAACGGGTGTGTCACAGTACAGCTAAGAAGTTAATGTTTCACCATTAGTTAATTTTTATATAATGTAGCAATAAAAATATTTCTCGTCAGTCACAATAAAAAAATATGTAAATATATTGCATAATATAATTTTGGCGCCCACCTATCCCGCGCCCACTTGGCTCGCGCCCAGTTGTCCCTGCGTCCAGTTGGCCTAGCGCCCAGTCGGCGGCGCCCAGTTAGCAGCGCCCAGTCGGCCGCGCCCAGTTGGCCGCGCCCAGTTGGCCGCGCCCACTTGTCCTAGACCGGTAGTTGACAGCTCTAGTTCTTCCGGCAAAAGAATAACATGCAGGTGTAGCCTCGAGGAATCGACGCAGACAACATGAAACTATAACTTGTTGCACTCTACATACATGTATCGTCTTTCGAAAGCTCAGTAGAATAGAATACGTGCTCAAAGGTGGATGCTACAGCGGTTATAGTCATGCGAGTATATTATGAACAGTAGCCAGATAGCAATTTAAAACCAATGTTATTTAAATTGTCATACTTGATTTCGACAAATTAAATTATAAAATGACCAGTTTTTGGATTTTTTTACTAAAAAAATACCGAAAACGTAATGAATTTTGAAAGATTCCAACCTCCTTAAAAGATTCACCGAGTATGGTATTTTAAAACTCAAAATCTAAAAATCATTTTAGTCAACGAAATGACCGCGTGAATTTTGTAGCACCCGACGTTGCAGCCGCCGTTGTCTAGGGTAGACTAGTCTACTCTACCTACCCTAGACAACGGCGGCTGCAACGTCGCCGGAACGTCGGGTGCTACAAAATTCACGCGGTAAATTCGTTTTTTATCTTATTTACAATGTCAAACAACCGCGATAGTCACCGATTTCATCATTTTAGTCATTTCTTAGCATATTTGCCTTATAATTGGGACGATTATGAAATAAAATCAAACTGACTCCAAATTATACATGACTCCATATTATGATTTATATTTCGGGTACTTTACAAAACATGCCTTATTATTTGTATAATCTCTTCTCTCCGCTTTCATCTTATGGTCTTCCATTAAACTCTCAGGAAAATATATTACAGACTATACTTCAGCATTCATCAACTTTAATGTCCAAGTCGTTTGCAGTGCATGCGGCCCTCTGGTTCTGCCACTGAGATAACTTGAAAACCTGATCAAGTTGAAAAAAATCTATTAGTAGATATTTGCTTGATGTGTAATTACCCCCCCCCCCCCCCCCTATACCCGTCTCCTGGGTTGTCATTATATCCCATTCCTCCCTTCGATATTGAGTTGATATGTGTTATTAATTTCTGTTTACGAGACTGGAGTAATCTGGTCGCAATTGGAAGTAAGAGCGTGAGTGTTAGCCCGCTAGGTAACATACGACCTGGTTATCTCGCGGATAAGGTGTTGGCCTCTTACGGGCATGTGGCGGAGCTTGACGGTGGACTGTTTTGTCCAAGTCTTCTGCGCTCACTTCACGGGAGATAGAACGAACAATTGTTAAAACTTCCTGAGGTGACTGGTTCGCCCGTTGTAGTTGACAACGCTATTTGTTACCTAGTAATTAATCTTGTTAATCATGTATATAATATATATGGAGGCCGGCCGAAACTGTTACGCGCGGATCTGTTGGCGTACTATGTGACAATGTTAAAATTGGATTCTTCTTTTTTCCGGTCTGGACAACGATGTTAAATTTCTATCATCTGTGTATTCAGTTGTAGATTATTAGGTTTCACTTGACATCCGTCTTTTGTTTTTATCTTCAATAATTAAAAAAATATATATTTTTTGAATCTCAAACCAGGTTTTCTAGCAGCTATGGCCCACCTCAAGTAGATTCGCGTGCCCAATGACGATAATAAACTACTAGGAGCTACCGGACTATAATCCAAATTATTAATTTAAAGAAAAACTTGCCATCACGATTGTTCGGAAATCAGAGCAATTTCTACCCCTGAACTAAATATGTTATGGTATATGAATATATACGGTTAAACGTTTTAAGAAACCTTTCCTTTGCTTTCCTTTTTCCAAAAAAAATAGGCAGTTTAATCTAATTGATTACCATAGCCTGGCTAACCTGGCTAACCTAGCTAGACTGTCGTTTGTTTGTAAAGGAAAGTAAGATTAGGAGCAACGAGTGTCACTGAGTACTTTGGCCGTTAAAAAATGCCGGCGGTTGACGCCTGTGGCGCGGGCGGCGCGGTCATTACCGCAGCGGCTATTTAGGCGTCGTTCGCGCCGCACGTAAATGGCGAATTGAATGGAATTAAATCATCCGCGTGATGGCCGACAGAGATATGCGCGAACGCGGTTTTCTTTTCGTTCGAACACGCCATTTTCCATATACATATGCAAGCGGCGGCGCCGCGACGCCCGCGCTCGCGACGTACTGGTACAGTACTTTGTGATGCAGGGACGCATCAGAGAGCGTCGGTTGAATAAGGAGCAGTAGATCTACATACTGTCAATAAATACGATATCTAACGGTATCTTACGGAAGACAGAAATTTCCATTTTGAGCCCCCCTAGGACGATTAAGACCATTTCCAGTGTAAGTCTGTCTATCTGTATTCCTCGACGATAGAGCCCTGAGCTGAAATTAGGTATGCAGGCGTCATTTAGTCATGGCAAGAATTGAAAAGGTTGTGGTTGAAATGGGTCCAGCAGGAAGCGTATTAATCATATTTCAATCTTAAAATATTTGACTTAGAGACTTGAAATTTGTAACACAAATGCCTTTTTGGGCCGAAATTGGGCACATTGAATTTTCGTAAGTGAGTATATTTGCGTAAACGATTGATACGAACGTGTTTAACCCTCCGTGTACAAAATGGGGTATAACAAACCCCAGCAGATAAAAACTCGTAATAATTTTTAAAGTATAAAGACGCAAGAGTTCATTTTTCCTCGCATTTTTTCTGTAAATGCGACGTTGCCGTTCCGATTAGTGCTATTTATTCAGTCCGGCACGCGAGTGCGCCAGAGCGCGCGACACGTGAGTAAAGTGCGCTTGGGTATCAGTATGGTTTTTTTTATTAGATCCTAAGAAAAGACTTTATAGATTAAAAGTTGAAGAACAACTTGAGTTTTGTTTAAAAAAAAAAAATGTCTATAAAATGTATAAATAAATATGTGTTTTACCTTAACCTATTCATTATTAGTAACGGCAGTCATGTTTATTATTCTTTTTAATATGTTTACTTGTTTTTATTTTGTGTAGAAATAATGAATTCGTGAAATTTATGTATCCAATACGTCTCTGAATAGCGTGCATCGGTACGCGTCGTTTTTCACTAGAGGTATAAACGGCGCACAGTGGATAGTGAAGCTCGATTAGCACATGTGAGCAAATTGGACGCTCAAGCAGCGCATTATACTTAGTTTACTGTACGAGCTGTAATTACGTAAGTAAGCGACGCGCAATGCTCGCTATATTGCTCACAAGGATGAGCGATCGACACGCAGCCCGTGCCAATAACACTACGTTACGTAAATAAATCAATTAAATGCGGTAATAGTGTAGTAATAAGATGGCGACGATCTAAATGTACTCGGAAGTACATATACTAGTTGCGCTAAATGATTTCGTTCAGTGGACGTTTTCCCGGATGGAACGCTCCATGGGGAAACTATCTGATTGGCTAAGGATTTCCACATTTTGGGAAACGGCCGCATCGAACAATCTATTGGAAGGGGAGTCCAGTGAATGCAGGCATTGGTATCTAAGGGCTCCGTGGTTACCTTAGGTTGGCTAAACTCACGGTTCAGCTCCCATCCAATAGTTTCCTAGAAGGGGGATCAACCTGGAAAGGACGCTGTGAATCCGAACTGCAGCTGTAAACCCAGTCGTGGATAGGTGGAATCGGTTGTTCCATTTTGGAGGATAACCTCGGGCGATGCTGGATGGTTTGCGCATCGTGCGGCGTGTGCCAATCGATTGTGCACTACAACGAATATTTCGATGTGTCAACTACAACGGGCGTCCCTGTCACCTCAGGAAGTTTCAACGATACTTGATCGTTCTGTCTCCCGTGAGTTGAGCGCAGAAGACGTACGGACGAAACAGTCCACTGTCTAGTTACGCCACTCGCCGCGTAAGAGACCAACGCCTTACCGCGAGAAACCGGGTGTGCAACCAGGGGCTGACACTCGCGCCCTTACTTCCAGATACGGTTAGACTTCTCAGGCCTCCCGACTGGTTACGGGTTCGAGGTCGCCTACGCAGTTGTCTCCCTTAGGTAGCGATGATTCGGTATCTACCGAATCTATGGCGGACCACGGCGTCCTTTGCCCGGCTCTTCACCCGGTATCGGGTAGCCGATTGGTCGTTTGAAGAGCGGTTGCCGTAAGATTAACAACAAACCCCGCTCTATAGGAAACAATGCCGTTTACAGACAAGGCCGGCAGGCACAGAGTCCTACCCGGCCGTGGAGGCTACCAGATGGGTGCTGACCTGTGAGTTGGGCTGAGTTGACAACATGACTGAACACATGGGTGGCCCAACTGCACTGGACCCATAGGTCCCTGCAACGAATAACCGGGAGCATTCCTAAGCAGAAGGTATTGTAGTTGACCTGTCAACCATATTTAAAATGATCCGTTGGCCGCCTAATCCTGTGTGGGATTTTAATCGGCAAAGTGCGCCACGGTTCGCGATAAATTTGAACTGAATTGCCGCGAACATCAGGCAGAGGCCGCGCAAGCGACTTCAAACCTGGGACCAGACTGGAGGATGGAGAAATTCGTCCAAATCTGCTAGTAAAGGAGCGAGGTCGGCCCGTGTGGTAATCGTTGGACTCTTACATGCTCGTCGGTGTAGCTAGACAGTGGACTGAGTTTGTCCGCTAAGTCCTCGCGTTCACATCATGGGAGATAAGACGACCTGATTTCGTTAAAGCTCCCTGAGGTGACGGGTTCGCCTATTATGTTGACACCCCCAGGTGAACGCAAGCATGGAATTCTTGAAAAGTTTAGCATGCTAGATTTATCTGTGGTCGCCTTAGCAAGTGCTTTACTATACCTACTATAATTTTTAACTGCCGAAAATTATAGAGGCGAGTCAATGATTGCCGCGCCCTTAGGATGGAAACACGTAGGCAGCTAATAGCAAGCCCAAGAAGAAAAGTCACAATATTCTTACTTACCAGGTAATACATATTCTTACATACTTTGGTTACACTGGACATTTCTAGTTTCTATAAATAGAGAGTATTTTTCATAGTATTCCTATGATAATTGGTCCATATGCATTTTTTGAATCGAATGTGAAAAGCTATTTGCCCAGTTTTCTTACAGAGGGGTTCCACCATCAACAGCACATCGCATAATCAATATAAAAGGTATAATTAAAATGTTTTCATCCCATCTATTCGAAAAGGACGACTTGGTTCGCCTTTAAGTGCCCTCATAAGTAGTGTTTTCTATAAGAAACTTTATAAGTGCGCCGCAATTATCTTTGCGGCTCACTTTTTGAATAAGTGCGCCGCAATTTACTTTTCGTCGCACTTTTTGAATTTGGAACATCTTAGTCTTCAGCGCCGAAGAAATCGAACGCAAATATTGTTTGAATAAAGACTGGCTGGTACGACGGCCCCTAGTCGGGCCGCCGGCTGAATAAAAATAAAACAAATGAAATTAAAAACGCGCGAACGTCAATTGTTTTCGTCGCCCGCGTTTTCGACAATTTTCACGGATTGTAAGAAATTCATCGTTTTGTTTTGAAAAATGAGTTCTTCAAGTGACAGTGAAAGTATAGATTTAACTCCTGAAAGCATTAGAACTGAGGCGAGAAATGTGATTGATTATAAATTATTATTACAATTACATATGATATTACAATAAAATATGAGGCGCCTTTTATTTTCTCATAGAGGGTGATGAAAAGTAGAGTGTATCACTCGTGCGCAAAATATTTTTGGCTCGGGCGCTTTTGAATCCTTCGCTACGTTCAAGATTCTACTAAAGGATCCCTCGCTACGCACGGGATTCTACTCTAGAATCCCTCACTTCGCTCTGGATTCAAAAAAGCGCCCTCGCCGTAAAAATATTATTTTGCTCCCCTGTGATACAATCTACTATTAAAGTACAAAATTTTATACGAATATTTAGATAAAGATCTGAAGTGCCATTTGACTAAAGTTTTATTTAACAATCTTCTATATATTGGGAGAAATACGCATATTATAGAAAACGAAACAAGAGTACTATAATTTGTACTTTTACTTATATTCCTCACGACTTAGCCGTAGGATGTATTTCCTACTTTGTTAATCAAAGATCTCACCCTCAAATTCCCCTTGTATACATTTTATCAGAAAGCTATCGAAAGCATTTTATCAGAAAGCTAAGAAAACTATTTGTCCTCACCTGCTATACTTTCTCATTTGAGAATGACTTTTACCTTCAAAGCAAGGGAACAGAAATAAGTACTAGAATGGCAAGATTTTATGCTAACACCTTCATGGGGTTATCTTCACACAAACCCATGTGGCTTTTTACAGTGGGAAAACTAAACAATTTGTTGGTCAGGAAATACGTTACGTTAGAAATAGTTAAGAAATAAACATTGAAATACAGTTATTATGTGTCTACTAGTAATTCGATATCGATATGTAATTAATTCATAACGACTATGTAATCATTTCATAATTGTTACGAAATGGAATAGTATTTATGCACGAAATATTACATCAGTCTAATATATACATTATGATAATACAAACGATAATATTATCTTAGTGTTGTATTGAAATGGCAAAGAAATATTACCACCAAGAAAATATTTAAAAAAGAATAAAAACGCGACTACAGAAAGTGAACTACTGTATTTATAATTATTTTTATTATTTTTATTATTATTTTTTAATGAAATATTGTAGATATGTGTATAGATTTTACAAAAAAAAAACAATCAAATAATAACAATATTATACAATTTTATGTTATGTTTTGAACTCTTGTAAATATCATATAGCCTTAAATATAAACTTCTCAACCAGAAATAACGATTTATGTCTTATTTTATGGGAACGAGAAAATGAAGTATTTATTTATTTCGATTTAACAGCTGACTGATAAGGAGACCAGCAATTTTATATCGTCCTTTTAAAGAGTGGATATATGCGAATTTCAAAACAAATTTTCGATATGTCATTTCGTATTTAAGAGACGATTCGTTGTGATTTTTTCATTGTTTTTGCTTTAATTTGTCAGACATTTTATTTTGGTTTGCAAAAGGATTAGCTTTGTTTTTGAGATGTTGATGAAGGGCGATCGTTCGCTAGGGATAAAGGGATCTTTAAACCTACATTGCACTGTCAAAATCTACGCAAAACATACATAGATGAACCCTGAACACATTACACTCCTTTTTTGTTGGACAGTCGTGTAAAAACGGACTACATCCACTGAAAAAAAAAAGACAAAATATGTAAGACAAAATCAAAAGATTCCTTATAACGTGGCCGTGGTAAGAAAACCAAATACTGTAACACCATGCAGAACTGTTTCAAAATGGACTTAACCACTCGTGTCTAAGTCGTCGTGTTTTACTCTGCGCTGGTTGGAACGGTCCAATTATGGAAAATTGCTAAATTGAATACTATTCACAAAATGAGTGGAAATGGTAATACGAAGGAAAGTTAATATTTTGTTCGTAAGTCCGTGATTGGCATTCTCTTAGCTACCTGAGGTTTTCGTAATTTTGAATGTCCAAATACCTTCCTCCATACCTTGAATTTCCAATACTCTCCACCGTAATTTTATAGATTTTATGTGCCTGACCTCTAAAACTTCTTCTTCCCGGATCGAACCTCTTCTTCCGGGTATTTAGCATTAAATTATTGGATGCATAATATTTTTTTTTTTGAATGACTCGTAACATGCGGGAAGTATTGGAGTTTACGGGTCTTTTAGTTCTCGATATATCTAAGTTCTCACTAAAACGCTTCATTCCGTCAACCAAGCTTATACGTACGATCATCCGATAGGCCCACATTTCGCAGGCTTCAAGCTTTCTTGACAGCGTGTCTGAAAGTGACAGTAAGTTGCAATCGTTCGTACCTGTCGTGCCTAAGCACGTGACCCAGGTATGCAGCTTTGCGCTGATGGTCTGCCAAAGCTTACGTTTTTGGACGACACTCCGTAGAACTTCCTCATTGGTGACTTTCTGAATCCAAGAAATCGACTTTATGCGTCTGTATGCCCACATCTCGAATGCTTCTATACGTTTTCTGAGATCTTTCTTAATAGTCCAGGCCTCACATCCATATGGGCCACATGTAGCTACGAAGTTTATCAATAACCTAAAATACCGCTTGTAATAATATCGTACTTTCCAAAAATATCGTAATTTAAAAAAATATTTTGCGTTCAGAAAATATCGTATTTTTTCAAATATCTAACTTTGACAAAATATCGTACTTTAAAAAATAATCTATTTTCCGAAAATTTCCAATTTTCAAAAAATATCGAACATTTAAAAAATATCGTACTTACGTAACACAGCGTACTTAAACTAAAAATAGTATACCTATATACAATATTTATTTGAATATAAATCTGTATAGTTTAAATTAAATATTATTATTTTTGATAATGAAGTATCGACGTATTTCAAAATTATTGATTATATTACAAAACCCTGAGGACTTCGTTCCATTGTAGCAAATAAAGAGTCTTATATGTATCATTTTTACCTACAATACAATATAAAACAATCAACTACCCCAGTAGATAGGCATTCCTATACTTGGATGCGTCACAAAATTAAATGCAAAAAAAATAATTAATAAGAACATTAATAATTCGTGATAGTTGTCATGGCTGTAATATTATATTCAATATTACCTACATACAAATAATCAAAATATACTAATGTGATTTAAGAGTCAGGGAGAATAATATATTGAAATAGAAATGCAAATTCTACGTAGAACAATCAAAAAAAAAAATATTCTATTGTCAATCTAGCAATATGCCTTCGTATAATTTTTAAAAATGAATAGATATATAGTCGCGCAAAGTTTTAAATTGATTTGATAAAGAAAAGTAAACAGCTGATTTTAGACGCTGAACAAACAGCTGAGTTTTGACATTTTTGTACATAAAAAAATACTTCTCGATATAATGAAACATTCTTCCTTAAACTCGGAGATAGGACAGGAGTCATATCCTATCTTACGACTATACAATATTACAGTGTAATTTTTTGCATATATATATATAATAATAATAATAATAATAATAATAATAATTTTATTCATTCAAAAACATAAATTTACAATTGTTTGCAGAATCTGCCTAACTAGGCTATAGCCCGTACCAAGGAAAACTCTATGTATGGCAAAGATTTATTCATGTGCTCATAATATTAAAATGAAAAATACAAAATATGATAAAATAGAAAATAGATAAGCGAATGCAAATTAAACTTATAATTATATTTAAAATATTGATATAGCATGGTCATGGAAATAAATGTTAATATAAAATGTCGTAATATGAACTTTGTAAAACAAATAAATAAAAAGTATTTAAATATAAAGTGTAGTGCAATGCATGAAAATAATAATAACGCAGACCTTTACTTTAAAATATGACTTATTGCCTTTTCCACCTCATACCAAGTTGAAGTAAATGTTGTGTAATTTTAGATTTTATTTGGATTGACTTAGTGTTTTGGCATGTTTTTATAGATTCTTTTAGATGGTTATAAATTTTTGGCCCTATAAAGCCAAAGTGTCTTTGGGCGAAGGATGTTCGGGTTTTCTGAACAATGTGTTTACAGGTTGTGGCGCTCCTCGTTGAAATTTTATGCTCAGCTTTAACGTGAATATCTTTACTTTTTATGTAGTTAAGAAAGACTGTCTTTGCAAATACCTGCCTGATGTCTAATATCTTCAGCTCTGCAAACGAGTCATAATCGTGGCCATACCTGTTTCAGATTCGCAACAGATGGTAAGTAAAAAGAAATGGGGAGCTAGAGGCCCCTCTAGAGAGCAAAACATATTCTCAAAGTGGGCGGTGGGTTAAATAAGGTTGAGAACCTATGGTTTAGATGGACATATGTATGTATCTACCATTATTTTGCAAGTCGGTGGTAAACTAAAAATATTATCACTTATTATTACAGCAAAGCATCATAATCATTCATCAGACATCTTGCCCTGGCATTAAATCGCAAATAATATGGCATAAATGATTTTTATAGATTTTCCTTTTCTTTTTTGATTCCATTGCAGTCCTACGCATACATGACGTCATTTATATTAATAGTACCCGGTATGTGATACTACTCATACCAACACGAAGGTGAGACTTTGACAACCAAGATACTGTAATATATTAGGTACGACTCCATTTTTTTAAAAGCATTGCGTCCAATATCGTACACAGCGTTATAACACCGCGAGTTTGAACTTCGAGTGAGAACATGTTTCGTTTCATTTTCATTTATTCTAATTTTATTGATTTAACCGAAACAACAAAAATCAAAATCGAAATTTTTGACATTGCGTATACAGGATGAGTTTTTAATTAGTGACACCTTGCAGTGGGTAAATTAGTATGAGCAAACAAGCAACTTGTGTTATTTTTTCGGGAAATAACAGAAAATAATATTATATATTTTTTAATTTTAAAAATGCATTATTTTGTAAAATAGTATAAAAAGTTAGGCACTTTGTGCCATCTAGCGGTAGGTAAAATATAGCTAATATGGTTTATTCGCGATATTTTACGTATTGATAAATGGCGCAGCGCGCTCAGCACTTGTCAAACTTTTGTTTATGTCAGGTTTCAAATTTAGCATCAAAAAATTGTTTTAATATTATTATTATTACTTTTGTGACATTTTTTTTGACTGGAAAATACATTGATGTTATTGCCACAATAATACCTCTCTCATTTTCCTTCTTCACTTTATGCTGATTTCCGCCTTATATTATTTGAACATCTCCTGCAAAGTATAATTTACGACATACTACGAAAATCATGACTTAATTTATCGCTTTTGTGGATTAATTTAGGAAACTAATGGGGACCGGAAAGACGATTGTTGCTTTTAGAAAACGGGTTATTCAACTCCATAATCTTAAAAAATATATATTCGTCATGATTTGTGCATTGCCATGATATGAGCAACATAACGAAGAACAAGGACGCTAAGAATATGAAGAAGAAAAATGAATACTTAAAAAAAACACTAAAAACACGCTTTTATAAATGCACGTAAAAACCACATCATCAGACCTTGAAACCTAATCGTGGTCAAAGTTAATTCCAAGTCTTCTAACAAGTCCAAACACAGCTATGATACGATGTTCCATCATGAAGTTCCAGTTCATATCTTCCGACTCCATCATTAGATCAGTTCGACAGTACCATATTATTGTATTATCATCAGAACTACATACAGCTGCCAATTTTCATGACGCTACGATCCTTGGAAGATGGTTAAATTAGTTACCTTAGATTCCATTGCATAGTTACATACAGGTCGATCTAATAAAAGGGCGTTAAAAAGAATCAGGATTTCCTTCTCATTGTTTTTATTATTACATTACAATTAAAACGAATTACAGTCTCCAAGTCTATCGCGCAAATGGAAAACATATTAGAAATAGAAATAGAAATAGAAATATTTTTATTGTCCGAAATTGTGGTGGTACATTTATGGTGATAATGCGTAAAACTATGTATCTCACAATTACCTGTTATTAAAACAGATTGACAAATTTACTTATCTGCTAAATTGACTTATCTGCTAATTATAATATCTTATTAAAAATGCAATTATTTCACTGGTTTAACATGAAAAAAAATTTAAACAGACCGGATAAGTAGAGCTAACAATAGAAGACAATTAGAAAAAATAATTCACCAATAATATAAAAAATAAAGAAAAAATCAAAAATCAAAAAATCAAATCATTGATCGATCGAGAACGTCTATAATTCCATATACGGCGCTGCTTGTTGACAATGAATGTTTAACGAGTGTTTGAAAACGTTTTGCTATAGACTTAAACCATTGACACGGCTCGGTCGATGTTAACAATGAAACTATGTGTATGGTGAATTGAAAATGGACTCAATTCCAACTTAACTTGCATTGTTAAAAATAGTGAATATTCAGCTGAGTTCATAAGATAAGAAAGTATGTATTTGTAAACATATGTACATGGGTGCGACGCTAGAGAAATAACCAGTCAATATAATTAAATTTAAATAAAACACACTCACCGCTTACATTATAGAAGTAATCGCGCCTGAATGTTTTCGAAATCAAAATGTCCAGTCATCAGCCTGAATGTCCAAAATCCTGAACTTTTTTGAGCACAAATTATAAATTGGTTCTTTATCTGGGGATTCGCTCAGAAACTTTTTCAAATTTGTGCTTATATATTAAAAAAAAAATCATGAAACAAAAGTTCATCTGATATGGTCGTTTCCAGGTATCATGCGACGTTTTAAATCTGATGAGGAGTGAGATGCGCAAATGATTATCTTGGATGCAAGAGGACTTTAATCAGCTAGCGTCCGTAGCCCCGTTGACACCGGTTCTCCTCGTTGTTACCGAAGTTAAGCAGCGGCGGGCACGGTGAATACTGGGATGGGTGACCGCCTGAGTGTTTGACCGCCTGATGCTACAAATGCCCACCTAGAAGACGGGACCAATAGGCAACAAGGCGGGTTCCACGAAAAGGCATATGCCTTGTGCGTAAAAAAAAAACCTCAACTGTTCTGTCATAAGCTTAACACCAGTGGGATTCATTACGCCGATTCGCTGTCTTGTTTCGGAGTTGTGTTGACAGTTGACGTCATAACTGATTCGCAAATGCATAATCAATAAAAACTATCCGACTGTATAAGAAAATTAATTGTGATTTACGTTCTGTAGCAGCCGAAACCGAAATCTACCACGAAGCGACCGTGTAATTGGGGTTCGTGGCGAAACAATCGATTCGCCGACAGCTGATCGAAGACGTGACTATCGCCCGTGAATAGCTGCTGTTTTTAGCTAAGTCAAAACGCACCTGCCCTTGTTGCGAAGTAAAGCTCTTTCGACATAGCGATCTTTGCAAGTGGGCCGCTCGGTTTAGTAGATCCGCAGACTCAGTGGGTTTACTTTAACCATTGATTATATGGTACTAGTGGTATTACCCGGCCTCGCATGTGCTATATCCGTTCTCAAACCTATATATACCAAGTTTCATGGCTATCGGTTGAACGGTATATACGTTGATGTGCTGTAGCGCCACCTATTGGCGAGCTACAACAGAGTAAATAGCGCTAAAATATTATGTGCACTCAAATTTCTATGCATACCAATTTTCATGGTAATCGGTAGAGCGGTATAGAATGTGATGCGCTGCAGCGCGATCTGGTGGCGAGTCACAATAAAGTTAATAGTGCAAAAATATTATGCGGGCTCAAATGTCTATCTATCTATATCGATTTTCATGGCAATCGGTTGAGCGGCATGGAAGTTGATGAGGTGCAGCGCCATCTGGTGGCGAGTTACAATAAAGATATTATGTGCCCGAAAATATTATGCGGTCTTAAATGTCTACGTATACCAATTATCATAGCGATCGGTTGAGCGGTGTGCTGCAGCGTCATCTAGTGATAAGTTACAACAAAGCGAATATGATAAAAACCTTGTCCATGAAAAAATACATATATGTGCTGACTTTTATGGCGATCGGTCAAACGGTTTCGGAGTCTATTAAGCTCGGACAGACAGATATACCAACATCCATTCTTATATACATGTAATGGCCCTTAAGTACCATTACATGCGATCAACAAATGCATCGATTTCCAGTGAAATACACTAACACAATTCAGCTATTATTTTAACCCTTGCAGCGATGAATCAGCACGATGAAACAATACTTTTACTCGGAATATTTCGGATTGCATCATTTCCCGGCCTATATAAACCGGCGAAAAAGCAACCAAAGTATCATTCCTCGAGTGATCACCTTCCCCCAAGGTTGCGACGGCATACTCGGTACCATGGCCGTGCCCAGGGGGGGGGGGGGGGTCCGAGGGGTCCGGACCCCCCGAAATGAAATGGATTAACATTAGATAGAATCGACTTTCCAAAATGAAATAGATTTACACTAGATAAAATCGATTTTTGAGTGCAAAAAATACATTAGGGGTATTCCGCTAAGATATGTTATCGGGTTAAAATCGAGGAAGAAATAACAGCAGTACCATATTTCAGTGACAGTAGAAATCTATACGATAACAGACCCTTGATGTCGGACCGACAAATCCCGCGCAGTCAAGTGTCAACTAGTAGAGTTGGACACTCGCATTCATCTCAGCGTCGTGTTTCGTCATATCATCAAAAGCTCTTTTAGCGGACAGCGCTTAGAACGTTTCCGAGCAATTTTAAGGCGTTCACGGGTATGTTTTTAAGTGTTAGTTTCATATCCATCCGTTCCACTCATATCGAACAGAGCGTAGAGCTGTCAAAAAACTCAAGACTCAAATTTTTGTCTCCATCGCTTGAGTCAATTATTGGACGATTGGCATGGCCAGCGCCCTGCTATTAGACGGTGTAACAAACGTTTGACGTACGTGATACGTCTAATGTTTGAACAGTTACCTAAAATAATTTAAAAAACTGATAATGACGACGATGTTGTTCGTGTTGCCGCGGCAGTAGTCACTCAGTCATGTTGTTTTGCTGCAAATTACTCCAAAATAAAGTTAAAAGCCTAATAGGAAGTGGTGGATGGTGTGTATAAATAAAAATAGGACTATAATAAAAAAAATCTGTAGGTTTTTAGGTTTGAAAACGAAAATGTTAGTTAGTAGTTAGTACCTACAGTATTTTCAGTGGCGGGCTTCTCCCGTCTTAATGTAAGGGTAATAAAATTGAATTTGAATTAGCCGGTCTTTTTTTTTTTGGACCCCCCCCCGAAAAAAAAATCTGGGCACGGCCTTGCTCGGTACCCCTCTCACGAGGTCGCTCAACGAGTCCGGCTCCTTGGTTTCCTTTCCTTATCTTTCCCAGTCACGAAGCATCAGTCTGCAATCCCACAGACTCGAGCCGTGCCCAGTACAAGATACTAGGAGCACAAATACAATCCTCATCCATATATCCTCGTAACCGCAGTCGCGCATCAATACACTCGCGACAACATAAACTATTCGGGAAGCGTTATAACTGGCAATATCAATCTTTTAATCAATAAATACCTTCTACTTAATTCAAAACCGCCTTTCAATATGGAGATAACTCGTAAGTTGATACCACCACCTCACACCGCACAACTTGGAGTCTAGTGAGGGGTGGTCCCTCACATACATATATAGATTAGATTGAGCAACTCCATAAAACGGTTCGGCAACCCTTCTGTGCTGGAGAAATGCAGCTGGCGCTGATAAAATTGACGGCCCAACTAGTAGCAATTTATTTTGCCATCTATAATAACATTGATTATGAATGTTTTTTTTTATAAAGAACTGATTGATTATAAACCCACATTAGTAAAAACAACATTCAATATGGTTGGCAGTCAGTTATGCATACTTATTTTTGTACTTCGCCAAGCAAAATAATTTGACGATATCGTAATCCTGGTCCATTATCGAATGTTCCGCAACCAAAATTTCCGTCTACGGACAGGTCTTCTCTTCTCTGCAACTTTTCCCATCACAATAAGTTGCAGGAGTTCGTACCTGTCGTGCCTAAGCACGTGACCCAGGTATGCAGCTTTGCGCTGATGGTCTGCCAAAGCTTACGTTTTTGGACGACACTCCGTAGAACTTCCTCATTGGTGACTTTCTGAATCCAAGAAATCGACTTTTCATGGCGTCTGTATGCCCACATCCCGAATGCTTCTATACGTTTCCTGAGATCTTCCTCAATAGTCCAGGCCTCACATCCGTATAGAAGTATGGGCCACATGTAGCCTAACGAAGTTCATCAATAACCTAGAATACCGCTTGTAATAATATCGTACTTACTTTTCAAAAATATCGTGTATAACCGCAAAATACTAATTTCCGTGTTTGGAAGAAACACGGTAGAAACTACCAAAACCCAAAAGAATCAAAGTAAAAGGACGCCACCTCCTTTTAAAGAAAAAGAAGGAAACTAATTATATTAAAAAAAAAAGATACCCGAAAGAAATTTTGAAAAAGAAAAAAATTAACCTCAAAAAACTATCTCAGAGAGTGGGCCAAATATTAATGAGCATTGGGTTTGGTAGTTTCTACCGTGTTTCTTCCAAACACGGAAATTAGTATTTTGCGGTTATAAAATTGGCGCCCAACGTGGGGCGCCAAAAAATGCTTCTAATTTTTTTTATACAATTTTTGAACAAAGTGCTTAAAAAATCGTGCTTCAATGGCTGAGGAAAAGAATACCCTAAAAGCCAAAATCCAATTTATAAGCCTAACGTTGGAGCGCTAATTTTATAACCGCAAAATACTAATTTCCGTGTTTGGAAGAAACACGGTAGAAACTACCAAAACCCAAAAGAATCAAAGTAAAAGGACGCCACCTCCTTTTAAAGAAAAAGAAGGAAACTAATTATATTAAAAAAAAAAGATACCCGAAAGAAATTTTGAAAAAGAAAAAAATTAACCTCAAAAAACTATCTCAGAGAGTGGGCCAAATATTAATGAGCATTGGGTTTGGCCCTCAGAAAACCCTTTTCCTCAGACACACAAAAGACTACAGCACAAAAAGAAACACGAGAGTATGTAAAGTATCCGTGTTTATTCGCCCGCAGGCACCCTTCTTCAAATTCCGCTTATTGGCTTGTCACATGTGCTCATCCAAATAAAAATAACAGAATTCCAGAAATGAATGTAAATTCCTTGACGTGGAGGCAATTCCCGTCACATTTAGCGACGATTTCGTCACTTATATAGCAGCAGTAATTATTCAAAAAAACCAGAGGTGCCGACAGCTGCGATCAATAGAAAAATCCGTTAAAATCTCGAGGATCCTACGGGAAAAGCTACCCAAAATGAAATTAAAATGCTTACCAGATAAATCACACACACTTCACATCACAAATTTTACCGCCAGGCGGTTAATTTACGGCTTTCTTGTTTAATCTACTTTCTGCCTCCCTCGGCGGAGCAACAGCACCTGCCCCGCCATTGTTAAAACAGGAAATGAGTCTAACCGAACACGTTTGACAACTCATTATTGCCAGAAACACGAATGTCTCTACTCTATGGCAAAGAGTGTAGATTTACTTCCAATTTTTTTTTTTAAACAAAGTTAAATTTTATGTAGGTTTTCTTTTTAATTAATATTATAATTTTTAGTTGTCATTCATTTATTTATTTATTTATCTTTTAATAAATATATCTCCATAATAGCAACATTAATGTCATCTGACAGCTGTTAAGGAAAATTTTTGGATGATTTCAAAAAGCAACAATAAACAACATTTTCGGAACAGAAAAAGGTTATAGAAAACCCTGAGAAGTAACCTTTAATGATAATTCGGGACACAAGCGCAAAAAAAAGGAATTTCTGTTACAGCCCCAACCCAAGAGAAAAATCGGGGGAGAAAAACCAACGATTTTGATTGAATCGTCCCGATTCACCAGCTACTACGAGCTTTACGCCACTAGAACAACAACAACTCCTAACTTAACAAACCTTCTTCACGTTAACTATAATAAATTAATCCGTTCAGTAACAATAGCAGAGGCAAACTTTTACCAACTAAAACTTACACCCATTACTCTTATCACCAGAGTAAGAAAAGAAAATCAAGAAATTAAACCCAACACCAACATAACCAAAAAAAACTTATGGAACTCCGACAACTTCCAACAACTAAGGAAGGATCAACTCATTGCGGATACCCGACTCCTACCGAAAACAACAATAACTCTGACGTTAAACCTCGACTAAACGTTTACTTACTAAGAGACTATAGTAGTTGTCATTTACTACCTTTCATACCAATCCCCATTCATTCATCCCGGACATGAGACATTCTTACAACAATAATGCTAGATAGAAATGCTAGCATGACTGACAAAACAAAATGATTTCAGCTATTGATACCACTTGGTACAATGCCTTTGTAAAGACAATTTAAAGGGCTCATTTTAGTTTCACCCAAGATAGACAATTTTTGTAATAGAATGTTAACGCGAAGAACTCCGATACTACTATTCTGAACTATTCGGATTTAGCTTAAAATCTTTAATATGCCAGGAACCTATATTCTTCCCTTTTGCATTTTCTAACTCATACACCAACGCAGAGAGTTTTTTTATTATCTTACATTTTTCATATTTTGGGGCAAATTTGGAAATGTAATAATTCCCAGCATTACTTAGATAATAAGTCTTTTTATAGATCGTATCGCCTACTTGAAATTCCGCAGGACGGTGTTTTCGATCATAGTAAACTTTATTATGTGCATGTAATTTTAACAATTTCTGCCGCACTACATGAAAAATGTTAGATAATTCACTCAAATTTTGAGCGTAAGACAACCTACTACCAAAAATAACCTCTGCTTGAGATTCCGGCGCCTGAGCATAAAAAGAACCATTCATTATTGGTTCACGACCATGGACTAGGAAAAATGGACTGAACCCTGTTGATTCCGAGACTGCCGCGTTAATGGCCATCTGAATCTCAGAAAGGTAGAGATCCCAGCTGCGATGATCGTCTTTTACACACAACGATAACGCAGTGACCACACTACGATTCTGACGCTCAGTTGGATTAACTTGAGGGCAATATTTCGGGTTTAAATATACTTTTGGAATTTTATATTTCGCAATCAGTTCAGTGAACTCCCTTCCGATAAACTGTTTTCCATTGTCTGAAATTAAATACTGCGGAACACCATAGCGAAGGAATACATTATGTTCAACGACGTAACTTACAAGTTTACTGGTAGCACGTTTTAACGGAAAAAGTAAACAGTATTTGCTAAAACAATCTGTCACCACGAGAATATGCATATTTCTGTTCCTCGTCATCGGATAAGGACCCAACAGATCGACCGAGACCATTTGGAACGGGAAGGCACAGGACTTAGGATTTCCTAACTGACCCAAAGGGGAAATATTTGAATGTTTGTATTGCTGACAAGTTTCACATTTAGAAACAAAGTTAACTACGTCTCCGTGTAAATTAGGCCAAAAGTAACGAAGACAAAGACGACGGTGTGTCTTAAAAATTCCAAAATGCATAGCCAAATCAGACTCATGATTTTCTCGAATAAGCTTTTCTCTAAGCTGCAACGGAACAACTAACTTCCAATCGTAACAACTGGTGAGTTGATACTTGCTTTTAGAGTACCTAAACAATTCATGGTCCTTAATCTGGAAATTTGGATATCCAGCGGGATTTTCAGACACTGCCTTAAACAAATCGTTGTACCATGAGTCGGAAACAACAGACAGAGAGGAAACGGGAAGCAACCGAGATAACGTGTCAGGAACCACATTATCGACACCTTTCTTGTGGACAATCTCAAAATCAAAAGCAGATAGACGAATACCCCATCGAGCCAGACGGCCGGTAGGATTTTTTAAGCGCAAAAACCAACGTAAGCTGGCATGATCTGTAAAGATAGTGAATTTGGGACCGCCCTCCAAGTAACCACGAAAATGCTCGACAGCATGAATAACACTTAGGGCTTCGCGTTCGGTTGCCGAATATCGCGTCTCAGCGGGTAAAAGTGTTCTACTCGTGAAAGCGATAGGATGATCGACGCCATCCACTTCCTGGGTTAAAACTCCGCCTAAACCGTACAACGATGCATCGCAATGAAGAGCGAACGGTTTTGAATAATCCGGACAAGCCAAAATCGGACTAGAAACTAAGGCCGATTTTAGTTTTTGAAATGCCTCTTCCGCCTCGGGCGTCCACTCATAAGGGGGAGCACCTTTGCGGGTACTTGTCAACCGAGATAAGGGAGCAGCAATACTAGAAAAATTTTTAATGAACCGACGATACCAACCGGCCATACCAAGAAAACTCTTTACCATTTTTGGAGAATTTGGAGTAGGAAAATCGAGAATACATTTTACCTTCTCGGGATCGGTATGTAGACCGTGAGAATCAACTACATACCCTAAATACTTCAATTCCTGACGGAAAAACTGACACTTCTTGAAATTTATAGAAAGGTTGGCATACAACAAGCGATCTAATACTTTGTTTAACAAAGTTATATGTTCTTCAAAAGTAGCAGATACAATAATTATGTCATCTAGGTAACAAAAAACTTTGTTTTCGAAGGAGGGATCGAACAATTTGTCAGCCAGCCTTTGCATGCACGCCGGCGAGTTTCTCAGGCCGAAGGCGCAAGATCTGAAGCAGAAGAATCCTCGACCAGGAACAGTGAAGCTACACTTCTCTCGTGAAGAAGGATCCAAAGGGATTTGCCAAAAGGCAGAGGATAAGTCGATAGAAGATAAATAATTTGCATCTCTCAAACTGTCCAAGATAGTTGTAATTCTCGGCAGGGGATACGCATCCGGTTTCGTAATAGAATTCAGCTTCCTGCTATCGAGACAGAAACGAAGAGTACCATCTGACTTTGGAACAAAAATTGTTGGATTATTCCAACCCCCCGAACTAGGTTCGACAACACCTAACTCTAACATCTTATCAACTTCTTCATTCAACAGCGCCAATCTAGCTGGAGACAAAGGATAGTAACGCTGTTTCACTGGAGGATGATCTCCAGTATCAATGACCTGGGACAACAAATTAGTACGACCGAGACCTTTGACTTCGGAAGAATTTTTTTTAAAATTATTGATCATTCTGTCTGCTAGCGATCGCTGGTCTCCAGTCAATGAAGCAAAAGGCCGCAAGGCCCTCACTTCATTGACTCGATGCCAAACAATTGCATCGCAGGACTCAAACTTGACAAATTTTAATATTTCCGGAGCCAACTCAAATTCTCGGACAAAATCTATTCCCAAAATAAGGGAAGTACCTATATCAGGAGCTACAACGGCTCGAATAACCTGGCAACGATTATTGAATTTAAAAGGAAGAAACATAGACCCAATCGTCTTAACCGAACTTGCATTAGCAGTGGATAAAGTCACCAACGGAGACTTATTAAGAGTAAAACCGATATCAACTAAATATTTATGTGAATCGGCACCCAAAATCGTAACACTCGATCCAGTGTCGAGTAATCCACAAACCGTTATATCACCCAGTGAAACTTCTAAGAAAGGGCGACGGTTATCCTTCTCATTTGCAAACAATATCGAGGCAGAATGTAGAAAATCCTCTATTCTGCCCCGCCTTTCGAGTTTTTTGGCTCTGAAACCGGGGAATTACCAGGCCGGTTATTCTTAGAACATTCCGGACAAGTGGCTACCGTGTAGTTAAACCTACCACAACGATAGCAATATTTAGAATAGCCATGATGAGTGCCACCGCGTGAACCACGCGAACTATTATTGGCTCCTTGGTTGTAATTACCAGAAGACGAATTAGCATAAGAACAATTATTACGGGAAAAATTTCCACGATTAAAACCGCCACGATGAAAACCACCACGATTAAAACCACCACGATGGGATGGACCAGCAGAGGAAACGTTACACTCTTTGAACTTCTGTTCAACTTTCACTTCCTCCGTCGCACATTTGGTAGGAGACTCGTCGACCGCATAAACTGCTTTCGAGCCAGAAGGCTTGACCTTAGCTTGGGCAGGAGTGGCTGCATTAGATGCGTTGATACGCTGTTGTGCATTTTCAACTTTTTTTCCTAAACGCAGAAGTTCGTCGATTGAATTTATATCAACTAGCATGAAATGTCGTTGGTAAGAAATTGAGATATTTGAAAGGATAATTC
Source organism: Micropterix aruncella (assembly GCA_944548615.1). Taxonomy (NCBI): domain Eukaryota; kingdom Metazoa; phylum Arthropoda; class Insecta; order Lepidoptera; family Micropterigidae; genus Micropterix; species Micropterix aruncella. The sequence goes on from OX155964.1 coordinate 5,993,193, forward strand.
CTAACTGTTCCTCGCCAGACAATGGCCTTGACAACCTGTTGAAATAGCCCAACATGACCGAAACAAAAATATGCATCCTCTCATCCGACTTTTGTTTACGTCCCCGTACAAATGACAAAACTTCAGCATCGTAATTTAAACTGCCAAAATCGGAGCGGAGTGCAGCAACTAACTGCTTCCAACTGGAAATGCTCGAAGCTCTAGCACGGTACCAACTAAGCGCTTGTTTCTGGAATAGTTCACAAGCCGATTTCAGCATCCTGGCATCCGAGATATTCCGCGAAAACCTAATCTCATCCAATCGTTCTAAGAACTCGACCACACAGGAATCGCCGTCAAATGTAAAACCAAGATTTAAAGGTTTAAGAATGCGTTCGTCAGAAATGACAAAGTTATTGTCCAAAGGAACTGGTTTCGTATCAACATGCTGTATATACGGAGCTGACGTCACTTCAGAATTCCTGCCCAAAGGAACCACCTCAGGACTAAGCTTCTCACCCTCGTGCAATGAAGTAGAAGGTATCGGAACAACAGGATTTGGTAACGGGCTAGGCGAACGAACAATATCTAAATATTTTTCTAACAAAACGACAATTTCTAAAACTTCCTCCTTTAAATTGTCTAATAATTTTTTGGAGTCTGAATTAGCAGGATTTATACGTGAAACTCTATGAAAGATATGTGCAGTTTTAGTGCTAATTCGTTTATATAAAAGTTTCTGTTTGTTATTTATAAATTCTTCGATAAGTTCTTGAAGACACGAAAGTCTAATCGCACATTCCTGAAACTCGGAATCTGGATCTAAATCCGTTGAGGAAATTGATTCAGCTGGAAACTCCCTTAAGAGTGAATTAAATTGTTTTCTCATCGCTTCAACATTGGTTGGAGTGACCTCCCGAATCGTGAACTCATAATCGAGTTCTGCCTTTACTAAATGTGACGCAGCATAATACACTATCGCTGGAGACGCCATCATGTATATATATATTTTAAATCCCACCAAAAAAAATAAAAACCAAAATAAATAAAAAATAAAAAAAATCAAATGGAATAAACTGACTTTTTTACTGCTTGCGGCACCTCTGTTTTATTTGGCTGCTTACCTCACCAGGATAATTGCCTTCACGTCTGGAAATTAACAAAAAAATAATTAGTATGATAAAATAAAATACTTAAACGGCAAGCGTAAAACTTTTTCGCGGAAACCGCCTTAAAATAAACAAACTGCTGCTAAGCAACGCCAAGTATTCAAACAATAATTAATATATTGCTTTTAAATCTAAGATTCTGACAAAAAAATATAGTAACCATAAAAAACGGCAAGTACAAAATACTTCTTCACGGTAACCGCTTTAAATTACAAAAAATGCTGTTAATGCCGACAAAACTGCAAGTACACAATACCGCTTAATTCAATGACAAAAGTTGCTTCTAAATACAAAAACAACAAGACGGTGCTTACAAGCCTCTTTCACGGTAATCGCTATGAATAAAAATTATATAAAAACAAAAAAAATGCTTCTAATTTTTTTTATACAATTTTTGAACAAAGTGCTTAAAAAATCGTGCTTCAATGGCTGAGGAAAAGAATACCCTAAAAGCCAAAATCCAATTTATAAGCCTAACGTTGGAGCGCTAATTTTATAACCGCAAAATACTAATTTCCGTGTTTGGAAGAAACACGGTAGAAACTACCAAAACCCAAAAGAATCAAAGTAAAAGGACGCCACCTCCTTTTAAAGAAAAAGAAGGAAACTAATTATATTAAAAAAAAAAGATACCCGAAAGAAATTTTGAAAAAGAAAAAAATTAACCTCAAAAAACTATCTCAGAGAGTGGGCCAAATATTAATGAGCATTGGGTTTGGCCCTCAGAAAACCCTTTTCCTCAGACACACAAAAGACTACAGCACAAAAAGAAACACGAGAGTATGTAAAGTATCCGTGTTTATTCGCCCGCAGGCACCCTTCTTCAAATTCCGCTTATTGGCTTGTCACATGTGCTCATCCAAATAAAAATAACAGAATTCCAGAAATGAATGTAAATTCCTTGACGTGGAGGCAATTCCCGTCACATTTAGCGACGATTTCGTCACTTATATAGCAGCAGTAATTATTCAAAAAAACCAGAGGTGCCGACAGCTGCGATCAATAGAAAAATCCGTTAAAATCTCGAGGATCCTACGGGAAAAGCTACCCAAAATGAAATTAAAATGCTTACCAGATAAATCACACACACTTCACATCACAAATTTTACCGCCAGGCGGTTAATTTACGGCTTTCTTGTTTAATCTACTTTCTGCCTCCCTCGGCGGAGCAACAGCACCTGCCCCGCCATTGTTAAAACAGGAAATGAGTCTAACCGAACACGTTTGACAACTCATTATTGCCAGAAACACGAATGTCTCTACTCTATGGCAAAGAGTGTAGATTTACTTCCAATTTTTTTTTTAATCAAAGTTAAATTTTATGTAGGTTTTCTTTTTAATTAATATTATAATTTTTAGTTGTCATTCATTTATTTATTTATTTATCTTTTAATAAATATATCTCCATAATAGCAACATTAATGTCATCTGACAGCTGTTAAGGAAAATTTTTGGATGATTTCAAAAAGCAACAATAAACAACATTTTCGGAACAGAAAAAGGTTATAGAAAACCCTGAGAAGTAACCTTTAATGATAATTCGGGACACAAGCGCAAAAAAAAGGAATTTCTGTTACACGTGATTTAAAAAAATATTTTACGTTCAGAAAATATCGTATTTTTTCAAATATCTTTGACAAAATATCGTACTTTAAAAATAATCTTTTTTCCGAAAATTTCCAATTTTCAAAAAAAATCTCGAACATTTAAAAAATATCGTACTTACGAAACACAGCGTACTTTAACTAAAAATAGTATATATACAATATTTAATTGAATATATTACTGTAAATTTTAAATTAAATATTATTATTTTTAATAACGAAGCATCGGCGTATTTCATAATTATTGATTATATAAAATCGAAGACTATCGCGGTTGTTTGACATTATAAATAGGATAGAAAACGAATTTACCGCGTGAAATTTGTAGCACCCGACGTTTCGGTGACGTTGCAGCCGCCGTTGTCCAGGGTAGACTGCTTACCCTGGACAACGGCGGCTGCAACGTCACCGAAACGTCGGGTGCTACAAATTTCACGCGGTAAATTCGTTTTCTATCCTATTTATAATTATTGATTATATTACAAATCCATGAGAACTTCGTTCCATTGTAGTAAATAAAGAGTCTTGTATGTATCATTTTTACCTACAATACAATATAATACAATCATTCCTACACTTGGATGCGTCACAAAATTAAATGCTAAAAATTTAATTATTAAAAATATTACTATAATGATAGTTGTCATGGCTGTATTATTATATTCAATATTACCTACATACAAATAATCAAAATATACTAATGTGATTTAATAGTCAGGGAGAATAATATATTAAAATAGAAATGCAAATTCTATGTAGAATAATCAAAGTTAAATTATTTTATTGTCAATCCAGCAATATGCCTTCGTATTTTTTAATATTAATAAATGTAAAATATTTATTATGAGAATTGTCAGCTATCATAATACCGTTTTGTTTAAAAATTTACAAATTTTACGAATTATCAACATGGAAAATAAATTCAGAATTTTCAAACTCCCAGAAATTAAGTTTCTTACCAAATTATTTATAATTATCTTTTTAAATAACATCTAGCACCAAAGTATGTACCTAATTAGCATGACTGTAATCGAATCTAAAGCCTTGTTTAAAATATAAGATATTCATTTGTGCTACTTCGAGAATACGTATTTCTATAGCGTTTCCATTGAATGACCATGACTTATTAGCGACTTCGATGTTTAAGTGAATCATGCAGTAGGAAACGGAAGGCAACAAAGGTTTCTTAGAGATAACATTTATCGAAAAAACAGAGAAACAAATCATCAATGTATTACAAAGTGTCATTTATTTTATTTTTATTTGTTTAAAAAAGTACCATATTATTATAATAAACTGCAGTACATTATTACATTAGCACTATTAGATACTTCATTGTAAACAGTAGGAATATAAAGAGCACCGCAGCCGAGTATAGTCTTCAATTCAACGCCGCCTAACTAGGCCCAGTCTCACACTAAGGCAAGCGTACCAAGTAAGCAACAGCTTGTGCATACGTCAAGAAACAACATTTTAAAAAGAAGTTAGGTATTTAAAAGGAAATGGAAAGGGTCACCAGATACGGAGATCACAAAATTAATGCCTATTAATGAGAGTTTAAACCATTTTCCTTCAAATACAATAATACTAAAAATTAAGTAATAATTAAGTAACTGGGTAGGTATTATTAAGTAGGTATCTGATAAGCATTTCCCAATACAAGCTGGGATTTCCTTCGCTACTTTTTAAGTAGCTTTTACTAATTTTATTTTAATTAAAAACATAATCCTATAAACGGATTTCTTTACAAACCTTATCAAATATATATATATATAGAAATAGAAATAGAAATATTTTTATTGTCCGAAAGTGTGGTGGTACATTTATGGTGATAATGCGGTAAAACTATGTATCTCACAATTACCTGTTATTAAAACAGATTGACAAATTTACTTATCTGCTAAATTGACTTATCTGCTAATTATAATATCTTATTAAAAATGCAATTATTTCACTGGTTTAACATGAAAAAAAATTAAACAGACCGGATAAGTAGAACTAACAATAGAAGACAATTAGAAAAAATAATTCACCAATAATATAAAAAATAAAGAAAAAATCAAAAATCAAGGAATAATCAAAATTCCGCCTATAAATACGAAATGTATATAATTTTAAATGTAACAGTAGAAAACAATTAATAAAAAATAATTCATCAATAATATAAAAAATAATGGAAAAAAAATCTAAATCAAGGAATAATCAAAAATCCGCCTATAAATACGAAATGTATATAATTGAAAATTTGTAATCTTCCCAATTGAATTAATTTAAAAACAAAATGAAAATGCATGCCTACAATATAATATTATGAGAAATATTCGTTTAATGTGTAAAAGCTTTTATCGATAAGCCATTTTTTCAACGCTGCGGTAAACCCTTTTCCTTTTATTTCTTTGATATTTGCAGGTAGGTGGTTATAGATTTTTATTGCATTGTATACCATTCCTTTTTTAAATAGAGTTAAATTTGGCTTGGGTGCTTGTAGCTCATGTTTATTTCGTGTGTTATAGCCGTGTTCAACATTGTTTGTTTTGAAATACTGATCGTGGTCCCTTATAAATTTGCAGGTTTCCAAGATGTATATCGATATAAACGTTAGCACAAACTCCTTTTTAAATAGTGGTTTGCAGCTGTCAGTCTTTGGAATTCCACATATTATTCGTAAGCATCGTTTTTGTACTATGAATATTTCCTCTGCGTTTACCGAATTGCCCCAAAGCGTAATTCCATATTTTATGCAGGCGTAAATATATGCATAATATGCCATAAAGGCGGTTTTTTTATCTGTAGTTCGTTTTAAAATCCTTAGAGCGTAGCAAAATTTCGAAATTTTTATTTTTACATCTTCGACATGGGCTTTCCAGTTCAAATTACAGTCGATTGTTATCCCTAGTAATTTGAAGTTTTGCACCATATCAATAACCTGAGCGTTATGTTTAATTTCAAATTTGTATTTTTGTGCTTGATAGGAATGAAATTGCATACATTTTGTTTTTTCCGCATTTACACTTAAATTATTTGACCCTAACCATTCAGTTACTTCTATAAAGCTTGTGTTTGCGCCTTACTGGAGGTCTGCCGTTAGCTCTGAATACTTTTGTCGATCTTGCACCATCCGGAAAAGCTGTTCCGTACTGGTGATCTCGGTCCAGTTTTCCAGCCGGGGATTCTTAGCACCCCTGACCCATTAAAGGGCCGCCGGGCACTCGGGGCCATGGCTATTTTTGACTTTTCCATTGCTAACTACTAGGGATATATAGTGCAGTGGTCTCCCGTTGCCTTCTGCACTATATATCACCAATGGGCTTATGCCATTTAAATATCGTTTATATACATCAAAAATAAGCTTTCTAAAATTCTTAAAAAAAGTAACAAATTAATGAAGATTGGTTTCATGATCAGTGGTAACTAATATATTCGCAATTTAAAACATCGATTGAGTTGTTAAATTGATTGAGGGCAAAGGGAATTCAAAATTAGATTGAAATATAAAAGTAAAAAAAAAAAAATTTATTGGAGTCAAAGAATATTAGGTATATCCTTAAGAGGCTAACACCGTTATTTTAGTTAATTTTGTATCTATAAGTTGCTGCAATGTCTAAAACCTCACGGAATTCTGAGCCCAATGCGTTCAGCCTTCTTAACATTTTATAGAAAAACAAGGGTTTACCATCAAACTCTCGTGGCTTTTAGATTTTTTAATGCCCGTTACGGTAACGACCCACCTTGAAGTGTAACAAAAATTATGTTACAGGCGGCCGGCTTTTATAACATCACGTGGCAGTACTCAGACGGTCGCCCATCCACGGAAACTGTGTTTTAACGCGGCTGCGGACGTTACCTTCCTAGGCTTGCATATGTTTTTTTTTAATCTCAGTTAATTATTTTTGCCAAAACCGGGATATAAACTACTCAAAAACAAATACTATATCTAAATTATTAATTCCTCTTTAACTCGGGGAAATTGAATTTTCTACTTTTTAGCCGCGAATTTAATACTATTACTTTCCCGACCCAAAGGGAAAGTTTTGTGAGCGCGCTAAAAAAATCGAGGTGAAGTCTGAAATATCCATTTTGAGCCTCCCTGAGACGATCAGGAGCATTTCCAGACTGAATTCTGTCTGTGGGTCTGTCTCTCTCTCTCTCTCTCTCTCTCTCTCTCTCTCTCTCTATCTCTCTCTCTCTCTTTGTGTGTGTGTGTGTTTATGTCTGTGTGTATTCCTCCACGATAGCGGCTAAACGCTTCATCCGATTAAGCTAAAATTGGGCATGCAGGCATCATTTGGCCATGGTAAGAGTTGAAAGATTGTAGTTGAAATCGGTCCACCAGAGGGCGTGCTAGTTATACTTTAGTCCCGAAATTCGGTACACAAATGCCTTGTTGAACCGAAATCACGCTGTGAAAATATAGTTGGAATATCTCGAATAAAAGCGACGCAAATAATATTTAAAATCGCCATATTTAAGATATACTACATTATTTTGGGAAAATACCATTTTAATTACCATTTAAAATACCAAAACACGGAAGATACTACAAATATACTACGAATTGGCGCGCGGAGGGAGGCTAGGTTGGCAGGGGGGGGGGGGGGGGGGGGGGGACGGTCCTGTTACTTGCCGGAAAAGCCGTGGTGTGACACAACCGATTTTTTTTTGATATAACGACTACTATTAATCATGAGTTACTTTTCATCAGTTTTTTTCTTTCCAGATTTCTTTTTTCTGTTTAAACGTAGTAAAACTAAGCAGAAACCACATTAAGGCCCCAGACACCGTTCACTTAAGGCACCAGACACATCAATAATATCAGAATATTAATAAGCGGACTTCGTCACCTTTCCAGCATACCCACGAAATATCCATTTTGTCTCTCACACTACTTTTAAATTCTAAAAACAAAACTATAAAACTTGCTAAATTTAGAGATAATGAGAATATTTAATAACAAATTGCGTAGTTCTTTAAAAAAAATAAAACTGTTAGCTACCGTTTTAATGATGTAATTAGCGTTATAAAATGAAATGTTAGGTACTCATTAAGTAATCTTTCGATTATATTACGTAATTTTAAACATTATTTTTGCAAGAATGTTCGAAAAAATATATAATTACTTATTATTTCTTATTTTAGTTTATTGCGTTGCTCGCGAACTGCGATTCAAGGTTATAGTCTTCATTATAGTCTCCCAAATATGTGCTGTAACCACAACTGGCGAACCCGTCACCCCAGGGTATTAGATCGTTCTATCTCCCATGGAGTGAACGTGAAGGACTTTAGCGGACAAAGGACAGTCCACAGTCTAACTCCACCGTCAACCCCGTAAGAATCCAACTTCTTACCGCGAGGCACTGGGAAGAGGACCCAGCGGGCCGACCTCTCGCCCTTACTAGCAGATTTGGACGGAATTCTCCATCCTCCAGTCTGGTGACAGATTTAAAGTCGCTTACGCGGCATCTACCTGATGTTAGCGGTAATTCATTGCGTATATATCGCGGATCACACGGGATTGGGTGGCCAACGGATCATTCTAAAGGTGGATGATATCAGGTCAACAACAAGTTGCTTAGGAAACTTAATTTTCTCCCGGTTATTCACCAGAGTGAACGTTCGATTAGCAGACGCCGCACGATTCGCAGACCGCCCAGTATCACCCGAGATGCCTTCAGATCGACCGATCCCACCTGTCCACATCTGGGTTTACAGCCGTGGCAGGGTTCACAATCTTTTCCAGGTTAGTCCCTCTTCGAGGAGTTGAACCGTGAGTTGAGCCGACCCAAGATAACAGACAGGTCATCAAGCCTATGTTGCTCCTAATAATTAGATGATCTGACCGGACGTGAAGGTGTTGACTGCAACGGGCGAACCCGTCATCTCAGGAAATGTTAACGATAACGATCGTTATCCATCTGGAATTAACCATCAGGATACCTCCGACCTCCCGACTGGGGGCTAACGGGCCCATGATGAGTTGGCCACGATGACCCATGTGTACAGGGTCGGTCACACTCACGGGTCAACACCCATCCGACGGCCTCCTCGCATGGGGTGCGAGGCCTGGGTAGGACACTGGGTCAACCAGTCTCCCCTGGGAATCAAACCTCTGGCGCCCCTGGACGGTCTGCGCACCGTGCGGGGTTTGCTCCAATCGGTTGTGCTTTCCGACTAACAGTCGGGGGAGTCTGGGAACTGTATTGTTTCCTATAGAGCGGGGGTGGTTGCGTACCTTATGGCGACTGCTCTGGAATTGACCATTGGCCATCCGATCCCGGGTAAGAGGCGGGCAAAGGACGCCTTGGTCCGCGAAGATTCGGTGCACTCCGTTTCACCGCTTCATAAGGGAGAGGACCGCGCAAGCGACCTCGAACTCGGAACCAATCGAGAGACCGGAGAAATCTGGTCACAATTGGAAGTGAGGGCGCGAGTTCTCGAGCCCGCCGGGTTTACTCCTGGCTTACTCGCGGTAAGGCGTTGGACTCTCACGGGTTGTGACGTAGCTGGACGTAGAATGTACTGTCCAAAGTCTCTACGTTCACTGCAGGGCGATAGAACGACTAATCGTTAAAACGTCCTGTGGTGACGGGCTCGCCCGTTGTAGTTGACACCGCAAGATGGTCATGGGAGCTAATGGGCCCTTGCTGAGTTGGCCACGAAGACCCATTCTGTTTCAGGGTCGGTCACACTCACGGGTTAACACCCATCCGATGGCCTCCACGCATGGGGTGCGAGCCTGGGTAGGACACTGGGTCAACCAGTCTCCACTGGGAATCAATCCTCTGGCGCTCCTGGACGGTCTGCGCACCGAGCGGCGCAAGCCAATCGATTGTGCTCTCCGACTAACAATCGGGGGAGTCTGGGAACTGTATTGTTTCCTATAGAGCGGGGGTAGTTGTCTACCTTACGGCGACTGCTCTTGAAATGACCATTGGCCATCCGATCCCGGTTCAGAGTCGGGCAAAGGACGCCTTGGTCCGCGACAGATTCGGTGCACTCCGTTTCACCGCTTCGTAAGGGAGAGGACCGCGCAAGCAACCTCGAACTCGGGACCAATCGAGAGACCGGAGAAATCTGGTCACAATTGGAAGTGAGGGCGCGAGTATCTCGAGCCCGCCGGGTTTATTCCTGGCTCTCTCGCGGTAAGGCGTTGGACTCTCACGGGTTGTGACGTAGCTGGACGTAGAATTGTACTGTCCAAAGTCTTCTACGTTCACTGCAGGGCGACAGAACGACTAATCGTTAAAACGTCCTGTGGTGACGGGCTCGCCCGTTGTAGTCGACACCGCAAGATGGTCATGGGTTTGAAGTCGCTTGCGCGCACCTCTAACTGCCGTATTTCCAGCGGGGATTGAGTTTGAATGTATCGCGGATTATGGCATCTTAGCTTGGCTCTGAACTCAGGATCAGGTAGCCGACTGGTCAATTCAAGAGTGGAGGATGATAGGTCAACACCAACCCTCGACGCTTAGGAGACAGTTTATTTCTATAGTCTCCCGACTCTTTCAGTAATTAGTAAGAGTGCATAAACAAATTGGCTGTCGCCGCACGTTGCGCAAACCGTGCAGTAGCGCCGGGGGTCTATCGCCCAGGGGAAACCGATCCACCAGTCGTGAGCCCTGGGACGCGAGAGTCCTTCCCCGGGTAGTCACGAGGAGGCTACTGAATAGGAGCTAAATCGTGAATTGGACCGACCCAATAACAAAGTGGATCTTATGGCCCAAGCTACACGAAACCGTTCGCTAAAATGTATCTAACCGCAGCCATTTGCTAGCACATACCAGAGGCATGACAGTTTTTTGGTCTTTGGACAGTTGTAGTTTGCCCATTACTGCGAGCAAGCCCGGCATCTCAGGATGTCGTAAGATCTCTTGCTATGAGATGAGTCGCAACGACTTCAAGACAGAAACGATATATTGATCCAATTCCACCATAGGCCGATAGAGACCTTCCTTAAACAGCCATAGCACTGACAATCTCTCGTCCCCTGACTACCACTGTCGGATGGACTAGTTTAAATACTAGAATGGCCATAGTTCGAAGTCCCTTACTCGACCTGTTGTGAGCATTTGGGAGCTAATAGGCCCTCTTGCAGTTAGGCCACTAAGACCCATGCGTGTAGGGTCGGCCAAACTCAAGGGTTTATACCCATCCGGTAGCCTCCACGCAGAAGTGTGGCCTGCGGGCCAGTTTCCCTTAGGAATCAACCTTTGGGCGCGCCTGGGCAATTTGCGCACCGTGTGTCGTCAGCCAATCGACTGATCATTCTGACTGAGAGCCGGTCTGGAAAAAGATTTGTTTCCTATATAGCGGGGGTAGTTCTTAATCTTACGGCAACTGCTCTTGCAACTCTCAAGTACCTCCACCCGCCGCAAGGCTGTCCAAAGATAAGGCGGTGCTCGAGTGGCTCCTCGCAGCTTAAATCGACCATGATGACCGATTAATTACATAGTCTGCTCAACTCGTGGAGCAGCTCCCATCTGGTAACCTCCTGGAAGACCTCAGTGAACTATGCCTGCACTTGCACCCTGAATGTGTGAGCAGTATTGCACCTGTAGTGCCCTGGGGGAATACCCTTAGGCGGACCCTGGACGGACATCACTCCTCGCACTTGTAAAAGTCGTCGAATCCGGCGAATGTCCTGGAGTCTCGAAACGTAATTTTCCTAAGATATTATCTGGTTGCACCTTCCCTTTAAAATGACCTGTTACTAGTGATTCACGCAGTCCGGTCCGGCTAACGCAGATCAGTAGGGTACAAAACGAAACATGTTCACAACATTTGTGGTTTGTCGACTACAATGGACAAACCCGTCACCCCAGGAAGCTTTAACGATAATGATCGTTTTATCTCCCGTGAGGTGAGCGTAGAAGACTTTTCGGACGATACAGACGAACCCTCCAGAGACCAACGCCTTACGGCAATGCACTAGGAAGGTAACCCAGCGGGGCCACCTCGCACTCTGGCTACCAGTTTCGGCCAGATTTTTCGGCCTCCCGACTGGTTACGAGTTCGAGGTCGCTTGCGCGGTACTCTTCCTTACGAAGCGGTAAAACGGTGTATACCGAATCTATCGCGGACCACGGCATCCTTTGCCCGACTGCTGACCCAGGATCGGGTAGCCGATAGTCGTTTCAAGAGCAGTCGCCGTAAGGTCCGCAACCACCCCCGCTCTTCAGGAAACAGTACTGCTTCCAGACTCCCCCGACTGTTAGTCAGAGTGCACAGTAGATTGGCTTAAGCCGCACGGTGCGCAGACCTTCCAGGAGCGCCAGAAGGTTGATTCCTAAGGCCAGAGTCTTGTCCGGGCTCGCACTTCATGCGTGGAGGCCGCCGGATGGGTGTTGACCCGTGAGTGTGACCAACCCTGAACAGAATGGGTCTTCGTGGTCAACTCAGCAAGGGCCCATTAGCTCCCAATTATTATATATAGATAGATCACATTTAAAGACTGTCAATGCGTTACACAATGTTTTAATTTTCAATGTCTGAATCACCTTAACGACGAAGACATCGGCCACGAAGCTATGATTATACCCTTAAAATACACCATAATTTGATATTCTGTTTAGTGTTGTAAAGACCCACGTGGCTCCTCACTCTACAATGTATGTAAAATCAATCAATTATTCTATGACGAATTGACATTACCCTTCGAGCTTTCTTGAATAATGTAACAGGTGATTACACTTCTCTGCGAATACCTTAGTTTCACGCGCCCAACCTGTGACATCGGCCTACTTCCGGAACCGACCGAGTCACAAGGGCAGATTTGTTAAATATGTACGGCGCGGCGAAAAATATGATATATCTGGTTATGATTTGATCAAGGAACGTTTAACCCTGAACCCATTATTAAAAATTTTGAATCAGCAGAGCCGTTAATCGCTTCTTTGATCCATTTTTTACACATTCGAAAAGTTGCTCGTTTTTAAACACCCGATAAACTCTTCAAAACACGACGAAAAGGTTGGAGGCTTTCGAAATGTGGCTATACCGCCGTATCTTGAAAATCTCATGGCGTGACAGAGTCACTAAATATTGAAGTACTGAGCCAATTTAAGAAAAAGATGGAACTTATAAACACCATCAGACACAGGAAGATGTCGTCTTTGGTCACGTCATGAGGAATGACAAATACAAAATTTCTCCATCTCATTATCCAAGGCAAGATCGCTGGGAAGAGAAGCGCCGGCAGGAGGCGGCATTCGTGGCTAAGGAACCTTCGGGACTGGTTTGGCTGCAGTACCACTTCGCTGTTCAGAGCAACAGCCTCTAAAATGAAGATAGTTATGATGTTGTCCAACCTCCGATAGGAGGTTGGACAACATCATAACTAAGAAAAAGAAGAAGTATTTAAGGTCGACCTTACATACTCTTTCTAATAAATAAAGAAACAAGTTTAAATTTCATTTCTATCAAGATTACATTTGTTACAGGTACGGTCGCATTGAAAAACATTGTTTTTGTTGTTTCAAAATTTTTACTGAATTTAACTTTTAGTATTTGTATTTGTCATTTTGATCTTCACTTGTCATCATTACAAAAGCGCCAGAAAATAATATAAACTTCAGAAATAAATCGAAAATTACCCATAAAGGATTAAGGTAGGGTTCATTGCGAACATTGAAACTAATAATAAATACATGATACGTATAACTAGTTATTAAAAAAGTTATATATCTAAAATAGGTAATATTTAATAGAGAATGAGAAATAACTACGTTTAAATAAGAATAATGGCTGAAACATACATAAGATGTAAAGAGTAATACCTAAGCGAAATATTTTTTTACGGATTTACGGATAGCACTCTGAGTCCCTTTAATATCACCGTCGCTAAAATTAGACCTGGCTTTTAACTATGTGTCGAAAAAGGCTTTCGGAACTGCTATTTTTTTTATCGAAAATAGTGTTGGGCAATATTTTACATTATATTGATTTAATAAAAAAACGGTTGTGTCAAAGCAAGACTTCCCGGCAAGTAGAAAGCCTCTCCTCCCCGTCGCCCGCCCTCCCCTTTACTACCTTCTATCCCGCCCCGCCCTCCTTTTCTTCACCCACCCCCCTCCTTTTTTCCGATGCCAACTCCCAAGCACCTCCCCACATGCGTCAATCCCTATCACAGTAGTATTTTGTAGTATATTAGTAGTATTTTCGTGCTATGCAGTATTTTCTGTACCATAAAATGGTATTTTTTCAATATCATGTAGAATTTTCCTAAATTATCATATTATATTCCGACCAAAATGTAATTCATTTCACAATATGGTTTCGGTCCAACAAGGCACTGCATTTCAAGTATTTAGTTCCAATATTTCAAGGACCGGTTACAACCACAATATTTTCCTCATCCATAACCATCTAATGATGCCTGCATGCCAAATTTTACCTCAATCGATGAAGCATTTGGGAGCTCTAGTGGAGGAATAAACAACTAGGGTTGTCAACTACAACGGGCGAACCCGTCACCTCAGGAAGTTTTAACAATTAGTCGTTCTATCTCCCTGGAGTGAGCGCAGAAGAGCGCAAAACAGTCCACCGTCGAGCTCCGTCGTATGCCCGTAAGAGGCCAATGCCTTAACCGCGAGATAGCCAGCGGGATTACACTCACGCCCATACTTCCAATTGTGACCAATTACTCCAGTCTCTCGATTGGCTACGAGTTCGAGATCGCTTGCGCGGTCCTGTCCCTTACGACGCGGTGAAACGGTGTATACCGAATCTATCGCGGGCCACGGCATCCTTTGCCCGGCTGTTCATCCAGGATCGGGTAGCCGATGGTCGTTTCAAGAGCAGTCGCCGTAAGGTCCGCAACCCCCCCCGCTCTGCAGGAAACAGTACTGCTTCCAGACTCCCCCGACTGTTAGTCAGAGTGCACAATCGATTGGCTTACGCCGCACGGTGCGCAGACCGTCCAGGAGGTCCAAAAGGTTGTTTCCTGGGGGAAACTAGCCCTGGAGGAATAAACAGACACAAACACTGAGACACGGGGAGGGGTTGTCTACTTACCGGTAATGTCTTGGGGTGACACAACCATTTTTTTATATACCTGTTCAATAATATAGAAACGCAATCATTTAAAATATTTACTGAAATCTCTCCGCGAATTTGTACGAAAAAATAAGAAAATCACCCACGGTACGAGGGTTTTAATCGTCATCCGTTGCTCAGCAGGTAGGCGGCAAACTGATGCTGTTACTGCACAGATTATAACGGTGGTGGAACACACAACACTCACTGTATCTTGTGTTACGTCCTTGCGCTCGGAGTTGGGCATTAAGAACATTTTTAGAAGATGGTTCCACGTAGTAGAAAGTTTGAAACTTTTGTCTCTGTTGAAGTTCGAGCTTCTTTTTATTGCAATGGCTTCCCGGGGCGGAAAAAAATGTTCTTTGAATAGCTGGAAAGCAGTAGGAAGTCAGGCAATGTTCTAATATAGGCAGACCATAGGCTTTCTGGACACTTAAAGACAAGCTGTTAAGGAAGCTGAAAGCCTTCGCAATGTGGGTTTATGGGAAGGATACTATCCATTAACTGGGTTGACAGACTCAAGAATTAAGACTTTCAGGCGTTTGGATAAAAAGGCATGATACAGAAAAGATCCACGAAGTCGAATACTTACCTAATTCGGTCATGTTATGCATCATCCCGAAAGTTACAATGTGGTGCAAATAATAGTTTAAAGCAATATAACCGTAAGAGGTCCGGGAAAAATAATTACAACATTTAAAACACGAGCTTTGGCTGTAGAATAGTGTAGAATATACATAGTTTGTTTTACCTGTCATTTGTTTTTTCGTTGTAGCGTCGTTTTTAAAATTGTTTGGATTTAACTTTGGAAAACTTTCCCTGTATGATTGCTGTAATATTTGCTTTGAGAAAGCTTTGCTCGCGGTGGATTTCACTCAATTAGAGCGAGGCTCAAAAAACGGGACGTGTCACTTGATGTGTCAAATTTGGCTTGGAACATGGTAACAGGTGACGAAATATGGATGTATAGCTACCATCCTGAAACAAAGCAGCAAATTGTCCATTTGGATCTTTAAAGATGAGCCGAACCAAATAAAAGTGGCGTGGCACTTCTTTTTTTTGGGAAAACTGGACGCGTGGCTACTGTTACTTTGAAGAATCATCGTATTCTGAATGCTGATTAGTATCCGGCCACTAGCTTGCCAGAAGGTATTGACCAACTCCGTATAAGTAGCTGTAAACGCTGCATCATCTTGAACTATGACGATGCCAGCGATGAACTCACTCTGGCCAGACAAACAAACGAATTTTTGAATGCGAAAATCGTAGAACTCATGGGCCATCCTTCATACAGTCTCGATTGAAAAATCACTGCTTTGGGTTATTCCTTTGACCCTCTTTATTTAAAAAATCCGTAAAATTTTCGATTAAAATATTCCTAAATAGGTACACTTAAAAATAAAGAATATAACAAAAAACCACTGTTATTTAAATTTTCTCCCTATTTTTTTTGATAAACTTTAAATATTGGTAAAAACTATCAGATTTTGCTAAACACATGTTTTGTTTATTAGGTAGGTCTCTGGTCTTGACCAAAGCTTTGACCACTTAAAGTATGTCGGTCCAGTTCTGGGAATCCCTGTAAAAATAAACGATGCATTATTTGACGCTATGCAGACTCACTTAGATGATAAAATGAAAAAATATCATGTCTATACTTTCTGTATTAGATCAAGCAGACGCAAAAGGACCCGATCTTTAAATACTTAAAATTTGGTGTTTATCTAATTTGAATTGTTGATATTTTTTTTTAATTTTAATATATTCATTTTCGGTCTCAAATCAAATACAATACAATTTAGTTCTACTCCAGCTCTGTAGGCTCCTACACTTGGATGCGTCTTTGCCTTAAAAATTTTAAATAATGTAAATAATTAAAGAATATTACTATCATTATATAGTTGAGGCAATATACATTAATTTTAGTAAATGATAATTGGTTTGAAAACCATTGATAAATAGAAAATAATCTAATAATCAAAGTTGCCGATCAAAAAAAGAGCTCAATGTCTGTAGTCATAATTATCACGGCAATAATAAGATGGTCATGAAAATAGATAAGCGTATACTAAAAATATCTAAATTTAAATTAATTGTCAAATCTAGCAATATAGCATAAGTCGATAAAAATAAAAATAAAAGTTACGCTCTTTGGCAAGTTTGATTGTCCGTTATAATTTTCCGTAATGCTTATTCCAAGATGCTCTTGGAATAAGAATTCAGCATTATCCAAACCACTAGAACCTACGAAAATAGTTCTGTTTTAAACGCAATAAAGATTTAATCTATTTTTATGATCAATTAGTCTATTTAAAATCTACTTGTTATTTCTACGTTGTTTAGCCTCTATCAATGTTAGTTGTTGGTAAAGGGTAAAGAGTGATCGTTCCACTTCAGCAGGGGCTGGTGTTTTAAAATATTTTTCCATGGAATATGTTTAATTTTAAATTATATTTTAAATTGTTAACATTACCAAACAGGTTTTGCGTTCTAATAGTGTTGCTTAGTAAATTTTAACGCTGTAGCGACTGAATCCCTGTATTTCCTAAGAAATGTGATACTTATTAGGAGGTATAAATTTAAGCTCAATATATATTTCTTAGAAACACGACTATATTTGGTTTACAGACAAAATATATTTTTTACCTCACTCAATCAAACCCTTGCTAAAAGGTCATATTAAAAGTTAGTATATTTAAAAATGGTATTACCTAAAAAAATTAAAAGTTGACATTGATCGCTTTCCTGTAAGCCTTCATATGTTGAAAAAACGAAAAAAAAACATATTAAGAGAAGTAAAATATTACGTGCGCAAAATCATAAAACTACGCAAATACAAATTAAGTTTAGTCTAATTTTTTAAAACTCCGTTTTAATAAATAATAAAATATCATGTAAAGACTGCAAAGTGGGTACGTAGTTATAAAAAGCCCCTGCTGTCTGAATGATGACTTCTTGGAATCCAGGAGGACAGTAATGAAATTAGCTTTGTTTATCGTCGGGCTAGCTAAACGACATGAATGCTAACAAGAAATCGTATCGTATTCGTAAAGCTCGATCCAGTTACTTGATAATTACATTGTTGAGACCTTATAGCCATTGATTATTTCCAAGGAAATAACGATACAATTAAAACGAAAATTAACTAAAATAATTTATTTATAAACAAAACTATACAGATGCAGCGAAATGCTAACTTAAACAATCGACGAGAAAACACTATAAATAATCATAACCACAAACAACAAGGTTTAATTAATTAATTAATAATTACAGTTTCTATGGCATATCACTAAAAGTACGTGTGAAAAATTGCTAATATAGTTACGGCTAAAGATATTAAGTTGAGGGTTGGAATGTTGGATCCGTTGGGTTTGGTCGTCGGCGGAGGGATGACAGTGTTGGTGTCGTCGGGGTTGGTGATGTTGTAGAAGTCTTCGGCGGCGGGGCCGTATATGTAGCTTTTGGTGCCGGTCCTTGACTTGAGTATGCGGAAGTTGACCTCGCTGGCGTTCATCCTGCCGGCGACGAAATTGTGCAGGCGGTTGATCAAGACGTAGAGGTTGCCTTCGTCGTCGAAGGTGAAGCGGTCGGGCCACTGGATGTACATCTTGTCCCTGGCGATCGTGAACTGGTTGGACTGGAAGCGCGTGGTCGAGTCCCATTGCGCAATTGAGTGGTTTCCGACGAGGCCGAAGTAAAGGATGCCTTCGTTGTCCATTATCATGCCATCGGTCTGGGAGAGCTTGACGCCGTGGTCGGTGACGAATCGGGTAGTCTCGGCTTCCGTCGGCTGCGGGATCTCCTTCCTCAGATATGACGCTGGGATCGAGTACAGCCTATAGCTCGACATAGGACAGTAGTAAACGAGGCGGTCCACCGTGCTGTTCCTTATCACCGTCCTGGGACCAAGCGCAATTCCATCGATATTTATAGACATGTTCAATTTTGTGTCGTTTACTGTGAAAGTAACCGAGTTCTGGGCGGCGCGCATAGAATTAGCATCGCGCACTTTCCAGGATTTCCCGTCTCTTCTTCTGAAGACAATGATTCCTGGGTCTACAGCGCTGTTATCAGTGATGTACGCGTATCCTCCGTCAGTATCGTCGATTACTAAATCGTTCAAGTAACTGGAGTTGCGCCTCGCTACTTCTTCTGTTAGGTTATAGCGAGCTATGGCGTTTTTCCCGTCTTTTAGGTTGACGAGGATTATGCTCGGCGGACAACTCGTGTTAGGGTTTTGGTTCATAGTTCCCGTTCTGCCGTTATCGATGACCCACATCGTTCCTTCTTTGTCGATTTGAACGTTTTGTACGAATTGAAACGCGTCGCAATCCCCCTTCGTATTCATGTCCCAGTTTGGGAAAGGCTTTAGAATAGGGTGCGTGCTGTTCTCTGAGTTTGAAGGTATGGTGCAGATCGTCGCAGGGACGCCGTCTTTCATCCTGGGTAGAGTCAAGAAGAATTTCTTATCGTAGTAGTTGATTCCCGAGGTGATGACGTTCTCGGGGATGAATCTTCTGGTGCGCAGGGCCTCGTCCCGGTCGCTGGCGTTCACCCATTCGAAGTCGAAGGTTTTCCACTCGTTGATGACCCTGAACCGCTCCGGTTTCCTCTCCTTCTTCTGGCCGCTGCTATGCGCTGCAAACAACACTAGCACCGCCGCGCTCACTACCAGAACTCTCATTGTTGTGGTCGTTGTCAATTATAGAACGGTCACTCTTGGGGCATGTCACTGCACTCACTCGGTCGCGAGCGTCGCGGTCGCGCTTTTCCGACGGGGCTTTCCACTGGCAGGCGCCGCGTGTTTGCCGGGACGACTTTGGCGCGCAACTACGCGCGCCTCGAGCACACTTTTGTTTTTATTCGCGGTCGAGTTCGCTCCCAAACTGCCGCCGCTCTAGCGAGAGCGGCAAACGATGCTTTTAAAAATGTCGATAGCGACGTCATCGATAGATATAGGGTAGATACTGCAAACGTTATTATAACTACGATTATTAGGGTTCCATACCAAACCGTACACACCTATTGATAAGGATTTGCTATCTACTCGTATCTATACCATTTTCTGGCCAAAAAAACGTATTTCAGTTTCCAAAAAATACGTCCACTTGATAGAAAGAAAAAAAAAATGCTTTAAATCTAAATCTATTTAAAATTAAACTGAAGTTTTAAATTATCACTGCAACATATTCTGAAAAAATAAAAATGCTCGTGTTTAGGTTATATAATATCTATTATATATTATATTCTTTCCAAATAACATAATAATTAAATTTTATTCTTTCAGATATCAATCAGTATAAATATCAGTATAAATATCTGATACAGTTATCAGATATTTATACTATAGATATCTATACTGTATAGGTATATACGATACATAATGTATCTATTTTATACAGATATTAAAAATAAAGAAATAACTTGTCTGACACTTTTATTTACATGATGTTTTATATAATCTACCTTAGAAAAGGCAACTAATTTAAAGAGTTGTAAATTGCATGATAATTGAATTTAATGTTGTATATTTTTGAATAAATATTTTATGACTTCATTCATTTGTGTCCACCGTCGATTATCTCGGTGAAAGATGATCGGCAAGATTGGGGCTGGATAATTTTGCAATTTGTCATGTACACAAAACCGTATGTTCTAGACTTAGAACTCTTTACCATAAAGCGATTCAATTCTGTTAACGGAGAAGGGGTCATGGAAACCAGCCGTGGAGGGAGAAGTCCCTAACAGACATTTTTAAAGCAAATGTGTTAAAATTACCGATGTACCTGATTTTTGATTTGATTTGATTTTTTTTTCTCTATCGATGCATAAAGACCCCTACTACATATGATCAATATTTTCTGAGATAATGAAGGTAGGAAATACGCAAGTAATGACTATCCAACAACTTCTACCCAAAAATCATTCACACAGACGTAGCTTAGACACACAATCATTCACACAGACACTGATCAGATGGAGTGCCTAGTAAACACACCCAGTGAGCAGTAATGCCATCCTTCCTGCCTACAAGATTTTTTTTCTGGGTACACCGTCGAAATAATAAGTATTTGATTCGTGTAATGGTAATGTAAATAGTTTATTTGAGTTAATTATTATGTATCGTTCCTTTAGTACAATGACATATGTTTAGCAATATGCGAAATATATATAATTGTATTTTCACTTTAAAAAATAAAGTATATATTAAACAGTTATTGTAACATTGTCATAGTAAGTAATGCATAGTAGCATAGTAATGCATATAAAAAATAATGAATCGATTAATCTCAGTTTAATTGCTTTGTACTGAATGTAAATATTATCTGATTTGAATGTAAATCCGCATTTATTTTATTTATTTATTTTATTTAAAAATTAATTACTATGAAACATTGATTAGCTTATAAAACTAACAGGAACCGAATGGCAAAACCTTAACATTTTGCTTATTTGTTTCTGTCACCCAACTGGGACTAGCCCGTTCTAGGGTGGACAGGACTCCAATATTACAATCAAGTTTGCATGATTGCTTGGTTGCTTACAAATATACAAGTTTTAGTAAAAAGCTAATGACACTAAATTGCCCTAAAATGTGGTCTTCAGAATAAAATAAAAAAATAATAATAATATTAATAAAAAAATATTAAAAGATATTATAATAAATAAAATGCAATTCCATTATTTAATCGGCAATAAATATCATATAAAATTCGATTAGATAAAATAAATAAATAAAGTTATATGTGAAAATATTATTCCAAAAGTATTTTTTTGTTAGTTATTTGTTTGTCATTCCACGATAAAGACATTTTAAGTAGCCTAAAGTTACACTACAATAATTAGCTACTTACATAATACCGTGAAAAAATACATCCTTACCATACCAAATAAATTAGTTTTGATTTTCTATTAAAAGAGAGACACAAAAGTGTGTGTCTGTGTGGTGGGGGGGGGGGGGGGGGGGGGGGGTAGGACGGGACGATAATCTCTCGACGTGTTTCTGTTTCTACATTGAAGCATATTGAAAGCTATATGTATGCCAAATTTCATGCTTTCTGCCGGATGGGACCATAACTTTAATTTTTTTTGAGCTAAGGAGCCTTACGCCATAGTAAAACAGAAACAAAAATAAAATTTTTTTGCTCGACGACATTCCAAATTCAAATTCAAATTCAAAATTCTTTATTTATCTATAATATTACATGTATTTTTAAAATTAAAAGCCATCCTAACTAGGCCTCGCCTGTACTAAGGTAGGCTTAATATAAAAGAAGGTAGAGTGGTTTTCGTAACTTGCTGTATTATCTTTGTATATTATTATGTTACATTTGAGAAGTTGGTTATGTCTCCAAAATAAGAAAGCGTAATAATATTAAATTTAGGTATATACATACAAATATACACTTACATACATAAATAAATATATACTTTATAGATAAATATATTCCGCTTTGGCATCACACGGCACTGCGGCATCCCTCTTTCGACGGACGCCAAGGGCGGGGCAAAGTAGTGGGAATTTTAGTTTGTACCCCAAGCGTCTTTCAAATTTTGTTGTATATTTACACGACTGCCTAACAAAAAGGACTGTATTGTGTCCAGGGATCGCGTATTTATATTTTCCGTTTCTTTATTCCATCATAACTTCTAAACGCTTGAACCGATTTAGAAGTGTGTGGTGTTGTTAGAATCGTTATGTCATCATCAGTGTCATATGGTACTAACTGTCATAGAGTACTGGGTGTAGGCAACACAGCTGTAAATGTAGTTGTTGTGGTAGCTGTAGTCGCATGAAAGTAGTCATAGGTAGGGATTTCGTTTTTTTCGAGATTCTTCAATATGATAATGTTTGTTATCATTTGAAACTGATTTTTTAATTTAATTTTTTTAGTAGCCTTTACTAAATAGTCCAAATGTCAAAAAAATAATTGTCTAAATGTTTAAATGTCAATAAACTAGAATAAATATATAGTGTTTAATATTAAATAAAAAGTCCGATTGAGTACATTCCGAAAACATTAATATATCTATATGGATAAATACATAAACCACAAATATTTAATTAAAAACTGTTTTATTATTTGAGCACTGAGAGCAATGGAGGGTAGCGGCACCCGATCGGCTGCGATGCCACTCTTAGAAATCCGGGCTAATAGGCCTATGTCACCTGAAGCTCCGCTAAAGGACAATTGCACAGCAAAAGACGTCACGGTCCTTAGACAAGGCTCGTCGACTGACTTGTCTATAAGCACTGGACGTACATAGAAAAAACACGCGTCAACGGGAGCGGTAACGGAGCTTCCGTATAAAAAAATGGTTTAACGATGAACTTTATTTTTCGAACGATGAACGGGATTTTCGGAGCTAACAAATTGTTTCTAATAATTAATAATATAATAGCTCACTTTCTGTAATGGCAGTCGTGTTTTTTATTTTTTTTAAATATTGTTCTTGTTAGTTAGTGTATATCTTGGTCCTGACATCTATTTGCCTAACGTCCACCCTGTGCTTTCAAAGCGGTTGGTCAGGTTCTCTGATATATAATAAGATATATCTCCGATAAATAATACATAAAAATGGCGTGGATAATTTGGAAAAAAATATCGATAAAGAAAATTAACGATATGCATCCCTATTGCTGTATAGCAGTAGCAGTGAACGACGCTGTGTCGGCGGAATTGGTGACACATACCTAGCTAATGCCTTAATTAATACGTATTTAGTCACACGGAAATCTACTAAATCTGAAATTATATTTTTGGGCATTTACAGTCTGATATTGGTAAAATCTTGGTTTTACCATTGCTCGGTGGTAAAAATCTTTTAATATTAATATTAAAGGCTATTTGAATCAGACAATGCTTGAAAAACTTAAAAAAATGTCTAATATTTGTCTCGCAAACAAGGAAAACTAGGCTAATAAAAATATATAAAAACAAAATCAGTTTCAAATGATAACAAACATTATCATATTGAAGATTCTCGAAAAAAAACGAAATCCCAACCTACGACCACTTTCATGCGACTACAGCTACCACAACTACTACATTTACTGTTGTGTTGTCTTAAACTAGCTACAAAATTAAATTATGTTTAACCGCCCTACGTATACGAAGGTACGTGATACGGCCGCTATATTATCGCCCGAGCGCCACAACTCGTATAATGTGTGTTCGATTACGCTCGTGTACAAAAAAAAATAAAAACAGAAAGCCATAAAGCGTACGTGATACGTCAAATTATTCCCACGATTTTAAATACAAAAAAGTGTAAGAAATGGGTCTCTTTTGTAAAAAAACAGTAAAAGTATTGCTATTAAGAAATCCAATGAAAAAAACCAACGATTTTTTACCTAAATTTTGAATAATAACCCAAAGGTAGGGCGGTTAACTAATCATTATCCTAATGAAAAGGTGTTATAGTACTAAACGTCACGCAAATAAAACTGTACATTCAAAAAGTTCTCATTATTGCAAACATTTTTGCGAAATTATCAATAGCATAAAAAACCAGCAGATATGTAAAAAAACAACCAATTCAAAACAAGTTAAGACACGTGTTTAGCAAAGTAATAGCAAAAATTAATGTAATTAATATTGAAATGATTTTTTTAACTTTAAAATGAATTTAATTGTTGAATCGCGCAAACTATTAAGGCACTTATTATATATTAGTATAAAAGGCCGGAAGACATATATAAATATTTCTGAGGCGTTGCACAGATTGGCTCGACTGCGGAGTAGTTAATGGCGGGGACGGATAGTATTGCCGCCGTCTTTTTACAAGCTTTTAATTACCTCGCAATGTTTGTTAGTATGTATGTTAGTTTGTTTATGTCAAATCTTGCAAGCTGAATTAAAACCACTTCCTCTTATCCTATAAAGCTGAAATTTTACTTGTTGGTTCAGTTCCGATGACCATGCATTTTATGGTGAGCATGACCTGATTCTACACCCAGCATTGACATGTCTACACTTCTAAATTCCACCATGACATAGCTACTGCACCCAGGGTTGGCTTTCGACGAAGGGACTCCTAAACTTCAACAGCACGTACAACAATTTTGTATACGCATTCAATTATGGTAGCCCGTTGTTTCTTCTTTTCGAAGCATTTTAATAAAAGCTTGTTTTTAAAATGCTTTTTACTACTAATATTTTTATCTTCATTTAGATCGACATTTTTATAATTTTATTGACTATTATATTACTACGACTATTTTATTTTCTCTCCGATAATTAATTGTATTTTAATTTGTAGGACCATGTAATTTTATATTTCATCACAAATCAATTGATAATTCTTACCTCAAATTGTTCTAAAGTAAGTTAGTATTTTAATAATTCTTTTACTATATCATGTCAACAAATTACCTGATTGACAATAGTTTTAAGTATCTAATACGATTAATATAAATAATATCGTGAGACTCTTAAGAAACTTTTCGATAGCAAAGTCTAAACAAATATGTATAAGGCTTTGAGGACAATAAACTTGATTTAATTTGATTTGAACGTGCCCTACTTTAATATAATTTAACTTTTTTCCTCAGAACACTTAACTTTATCTTGCGGAACCGCTGGGTTACCTGGTACACCATTTGGTAAACGCTAGTTTGGTACCAGCATACACGTACAAACATTGAGTCCTTACCTATCTAATTGCTGTTTTTCACACTGGCCATTTTGAACTTAGGTTTTAGTTGGAATTTCAAATTCAAATAATTTTTTTTTCGAGGCCATGTTATTCTTTTTTAAGATAAAAAAAGATAAAAAGTATTTATTTCCAATACAACCATACAATTGTGTAGAAATGACATTAATTAATCTTAAACTAGTTACCTACTCAATTTGGCCAAGAGATGATATACAATATATAACTTTAAACTTACCAATTTACAAAAACAAAGACTTTATGATAACAGTTTACAACAAAACAATTAACGGTAAATAATATGTATTAGATTAAATGGGTAGATATGATGCTATGTATTTTCAAAATATTTTAAGAAGTCGTTATGAGCATACTGGTTGATTTTAAGAGGCCGTACACGAAATTTTGCGCATTTCGTGAATTTACGTAATTTTGCAGACGTGAATTTAAGGTTAAAATACTGTATTTCTATAAGTTTATTGCACAACATGAAAGATCATTTATATTATTGTCTAATGAGTGAGCTACTTGTTTGAAAATTGTTATAGAATTTTGATTAATTGACCTTAAACCGGCGACTGTTTGTGATTTTTTGCTGTAAGAGGTTTAGAATATAACATATTTACGAATCGTTTTGACATCTAAACGGTATAAAAAAATTACAATGTATTGTTGTGAAAGTCCTCTTTATAACAAGTGAATCACTTTTTTCTACTTTTATATAAAATTGTTGATACAAAAAATATTTAACTTTGTCAAATTTTTTAGAAAATGGGCAAAAAAAAGCTTTTGATTTTGGCCTTTTAGAACTCTCGTTTATAAAATAAAAACAACAGAAATAAACTTTAGTTCAATATCAATCCATTTCCTCAAAAAAAAAATGCAAAACATTTATTAAAATTGGCAATAAAGTCTTTTAAAACAATCTAATTCTCGCGTTATGATACTCGCCTATGATACGATTTACGCCTCAAGTAGGCTAGTCTTCGCCGAGCGCTTCCAAAGGGTGAACGTATCTCTTTGGCTCCGAAAATCCTACCTACCTATAGTTATATTATACCATTGATTATAGAGGTATCACGGCCCACATCGATTTCGTACACGGCCTCTTAAGCAGATAGACTCGGATGGATCTCTTGAAAATATTGATTTTTTAATCGCTTTTAATCTTTCGGGCAATTTATTGAAAAGTTTGAGGCCTAAGTATCGACTAGTCGCCTGGCAGTACGTGCTACGGACGGTTGGAGCTACAGGGATTTATTCCTGGTATCATGCCGATGTACTTCCTCGTTTAAGGATCTGTTGATTACTTTTCTTTCCACCGTTTGTTTTTGCTCAAATATTTTCGTTTGTGCATGGTAAAGTTGAAAATTTGCATTATTTTCAAATATGAGATCCTGTGCCGGTGTTTTCTATTACAGCTTATTACATTCCGGCTGTACAACTGTATAGCAACACTGTAAGAAGTTGCTGTTCTATAAGGGAAATTTAAGGCCAAAAATTTTGTATGAAAAATATACATTTAATTAATAGGAATATTGACTACTATTATCTATGCAGATTTGTCATTTTAATTGGAGTTGCTTAACTTCTCTGCTGTAAAACTCTCGTATACAGGAGCCAATGGAAGCCTCAACGGTGTTTTTCACCGACTCTTAATAATTAATTGTTTTCTCTTGTATTTTTTTCTAAATTCTGAAAAAAAATGAAACTCTATTGAAGGAAGGTCTGGTAAGTACAATGCGTGACCAAGAGTCTCCAGCCGCAATTCTTGCAACTTTGCGATTGTTTGCAGTGAAATCTGTGGTTATACGTTGTCATGCAGAAGCAGTGTCTATGAGCGAATGACAAGCTCGGTTATTTAATCACGAACTTCTCCAACATTGTTTGCAGCTCTTAACAGTACACATTTGCTGTAACTATATAGCCAGACTACATGAAGCTGTAATAAAACACCATCAGAGGATTTCATATTTGAAATTAATGCAAATTTTCAACTTTACCATGGTTGCACAAACGAAAAGATTTGAGCAAAAAAAAAACGACGGAAAGACAAATAAACAGCTGATTCTTAAAAAGAATAACATGACATTGAATTAAAATTTATTAAAATTTAAAATTCCAATTCAAACCCAGGTTATCCAAGTTCAAAATGGCTAAAAAAGTGTAAAAAAAACAGCAATTACATTAAGGACCCAATATACCGTCGTAGATACTTTATCCAACTTTAGGAGATATTTAATATTAGCAGAATTATTTGCGATTATAAAGCAGTAGCAATTGATATAAAGTATATATCGAATATTCCTAAGTGGCTCACTTAGGAAAATTTGAGTAATTATTTAAACATCATTTCAGTAGGTGTTTAGCATTCTTAATACAGAGAAATATGGTGGAAAATGAAAACAAAGGAGGTTTAAAAATAACCCGAATTCTATATATAAATATCAAACATTAAAAACCTTGATTTTTTAACTTACCTACAGTAAAACTATACTTAAATTATGTTACGAATACATAAGCCGATTTTAATAACATGAAAATAATAAAAACAATTATCATAAAAATAATAAGTCACTAAAGATTTACTTTTAAATTATAAAGAGGATACATATGAATTTGCCGTGTGAATTTTTAGCACCCGATGTTTCGACGATGTTGCAACTGCCGTCGTCCAGGGTAGACTAAAGTGCTGTCAATCGCACCAGACAATAAAGAAATCATATAGACAATAAAGAATCAAATATGTCACGTTATTTTTCGCACCAGACAATAAATGTTACCTGTAGCATTGGGATAAGTATGATTAATATTTAACTAGTTTACCTGACGTTGTTTTTTAGGATATGAGAGATAAAAACAAAACTCAAACTTGGGAAAAGCGTATTTTCGAGGAAAGGGTAACCCTACCAACAGTAGTGATTATGATTTTTATTAAGGTAAAAAATAATTCATAAAATCCACAATTTCCGTTTTCCAAGATTGTAATCCTAAGGTAAAACATATACCAAGGTGAATGCACCTCAAGAACAAATAAATCGTGATGAAAAATATATATTTGTTTTTATTTTTCTTGTAAGATAACATTTTTAAATATTTGAGTGGGAGAGATAAAAGGAAACGGATTAAATTAACCTGGCGACCGTAGAGATGATAAATAGACGGTTTTTAGTATAATCCACAAATATATATGCAGGACAGGTGGGAAGATCTTCCATAAAAAAATCCAAAAGACACGTCTAGACCCTCAATAGGCCACAACTAGAGCCATTAACTACAACGGGCGAACCCGTCACATCAGAAAGTTTTAAAGATGTTAGCTCGTTCTGTCTCTCGTGAGGTAAGCGTAGAAGTCTTGGGACGAAAACAGTCCACTGTTACTCTACTCGCCCTTAAGAAGCCAACGCCTTACCGCGAGATAACCAGGTTAATCACCAAGCGGGCCGACACTCGCGCCCTTAATTCCAATCACAACCAGATTACTCCGTTCTCCCGACTGGTTACAGGATCCAGGTCGCTTGCGCAGTGCTCTCCCTTACGTAGCGGTGATACGGAGTCTACCGAATCTATCGCGGACCACAGCATCCTTTTACCCGGCTGTTCACCAGGTATCGGTTAGCCGAATGGTCGTTTCAAGATCAGTTGCCGCAAGTTTGACAACTACCCCAGCTCTATAGGATACATGACTGTTTCCAGGCTGTTTGTTGGAATGCACAATCGATTGACTGATGCCGCACGGTGCGCAAATCGTCCAGGAGCGCCCGAAGGTTGACTCCTAGGGGAGACTAGCCCGCAGGCCAGATTCCTACCTGGGCTCGCACTTCTGCGTGTAGGCCGCCGAATGGCTGTTGACCCGTGCGTTCGACCGACCCTATACACATGGGTCCTAGTGGCCAAACTGCAGTTTCTAGTGGCCAAACTGGCAAACTGCACCCTGCAATGGCCAAACTGCATCCTATGCACATTGGTATTACTGGCCACACGGCCATTAGCTTCTTTATTAGGCCACAGTTCATTTGTAAAACTTTATTGTACACACAATAGAGTAGAACATGGTGGGCCCATTGCCAAGTGGCAATATCTTTCGATATTTTGGCTATTTTGCCAAGGTTATTGTGGCTAAAGGTTCATGTGGGCGAATCTATTTATAAAGAAAGTATGTTGCATTAAAAAAGCGGACATAATAAATGAATATACGTACATAATAAACTTAATAAAGAAAAAAACAGTTATTAATAACATATATCAGCTCGGCTACGAAGAGAGGAAAAAGATACAAGAACAAGGAAGGAGATGAGATCGAAGAGGGTGGGGGGGGGGGGGGGTATTTATGTGTTGAACAACTGTCTCTTTAGAGGTTTTTTTTAACAAGTTCAGGTTTTTATATTACATATTCGAATTCCCCAGAATATTTAAATGTGCAAAAGTGATCCCTATTTTCAAAACTGGCGACAAATTACACATTAATAACTATAGACCGGCGGTTTTCATTTTTTTGGAAATTTTCTGCGTGGGGGGTCCTTTTAAAAAATGTTTGATAGCTCGCGGACTCATTAATAAATAAATGAATAGTTTAAAAAAACACTAAAAATACGCTTTTATAAATGCACGTAAAAACCAAAAAATCCGGCTTCACCATCAGACCTTGAAACTTAATCGTGGTCAAAGTTCATTACAAGACCTTTCTAACAAGTCCAAACACGGCTATGATACAATATTCCATCATGGAACGCCAGTGCCTATCTTTCGGCTTCATCATCAGACCTTGAAACCTAATCGTGGTCAAAGTTCATTCCAAGACTTTTCTAACAAGTCCAAACACAGCTATGATACGGTATTCCATCATGAATTTCCAGTTCATATCTTCCGACTCAATCATCAGATCAGTTCGACAGTACCATATTATTGTATTGTCATCAGAAATACATACAGGTGGCAATTTTCATGACGATACGATCCTTGGAAGATGGTTAAATTAGTTACTTTAGATTCCATACATACAGGTCGACCTAATAAAAGCGTGTTAAAAAAGAAAAAGTATCCTAATAAAACATTTTTTTACAGACAATTAAGTATTCAGAAAATATTACATGTTAGATAATCGTTAAATTTAAATAACAATTTTAATGGGATGTGCTTTGTATGAACTAGTTGTCTATGTTCGGCTTTGTTTTGGCCAGTGCAACTCTCATATTATTAGTCGCGTATAACCTATTTCGACATTTTGTCTTGAGAGTAAGTAGTGTAGGGAAATGAAAGGGGGGGTTTTAGGGAAATGAAAAAGCCGACGAACTTGCTAAGACGGGAGCAAAGGAAACGTTATACGGCCCTGAACCTTGCTATGGCGTACCAAAAAGCCTTGCAAACCTAATGCTCAAACAAATATGTTTAGAACAATCCGTCAACCACTGGAACAACACGCCAGGGTTGAATCAATCCAAAGCGCTAATTAAGGCCTACGACCCTAAAACGACCCGTGAGGCCTTATCGCTAAATAGGAACAATCTACGCATACTGGTGAGGGCGCTCACGGGGCATTGTGGTCTGAACAAACACATGTTCAACCTCAAGCTCCGAGACACAAAAATGTGCAGGTTCTGCCAAGGGGCAGAGGAAAACTCCCCTGCACCTCATGTGCGAGTGTGGCCCGCTGATGCGTAAAAGATACACCCACTTCGGTGGTCATTACTTCCAACCCGAGGAGGTAAAACAATCTGGCGCCAAAAGCCTGTTGCGGTTTTTAAATGACACGAGGCTTAGCGCAGAACTATAGTAGCTGGCGAACACAATAGATCAGCAATGGTCGCAGTGTTACAAGGCTTATAAAGACCTTAGAAAAGCCCCACACAACAAATAAAAAAAAAGTAGTGTAGAAAAAACGGACTTACACTTAGATGACTGCGAATGGAATCAGGACTCTTAGAGCAATCTTTGCAAAATCAGGATTGGACTGTGCCATTGCAATCCAGAAATCACTACAACAAGTTTCACGGAAAACATGTTTTTGCATTTATCAAATCAATAAACTGTTCCTGAATTAAATTGTTTTCTGAGGGCATATCACTAATAGCAAGTTCAAATGGCTTATTGATAAAACGATGATGTTTGTCAAATTCTCATAGATCATGAAAATAGTAGCAAATGCCTTTGCTAAGAATGAATACATTGTGTTGCATCATCTAAAGGATATCGAGATCGATTTCAAGCTCGTTATGCGCGGTCCTACCGAAATCGCTTCGCGGGTACCTAGGGGACCGCGGACCTCACTTTGAGAACCGCTGATATAGACCCATATCCCCTTGAGAACAATATCTAAAATTATAGTAGTTAAAGTTTTGCGTTGCTATCGTTAGAAATTATATTTATATTTAAATATTGTTATGTTGTATGTTTTTAATAAAATAAAATAAGATTAAAAACATTTATTTAAATGATCAAAGGTCGATCCACAAGAAAATCCTCAAGTGGGTCTTAGAGAGAGAATGGGTATAACTGATGCAATTATGCGGAGGTCACAAGTATTATTAGTGGCGATGTGGAAACGGTGGAAAATGTTTGGCTATTTTCCTAGATCTAGCAAAGGCCGTCGGTATGGTTTCACACACCCAGTTCACAAGTTATTTGACACTTTATAGCTATCGTCTGCAATAGGCGAACCTGAAACCTCAGGCTGTTATAAATAAATAGATCGATCGTTCAGACGGGAGGAGATTACACAGAGAATTAGGGACAAAATAGTCCACATTCTAGCTCCGCCAACATGTCAGTAAGAAGACGGTGCCTTACCGCGACGCACTGAAAATTAAATCCAGCGTGCCAACCTCTCGCCCTTACTACCAGATTTGGCCGGATTTCTCCATCCCCGGTCTGGTTACGGGTTCGAGGTCGCTTGTGCGGCCTCTACCTGACATAAGGGGTTATTCAGTTTGAATCATTTGCGGACCGCGACGCCCTTTGCCCGCCGTGGTCAGTCGGGATCGGGTGACCGACGGCTCGATCCAAGGGTTGAAGACGTCAGGTCGACAATTACCCTTCGCTGTCATAGGAAACATGTCTCTAGCTCCCCATGAGCCTTTCTTCGTTATCCCGCAAGTGTAGATAGTGGTGCAACCACCCAGTTCCGCGCGAATCCGCGATCTTCTGATCATAACCACCTCTGAATACAACCGTGGCGGATACTCACAGCAGCCCTGACTGGGTAAGCCCCTCGTCGAGGAGCCTACCAGTTAGTTGTACCGTGAGTTGGGCAGGCCAGATGGCAGAAGGAGTTTGGCCAATACCACGCAAGCTTCAGGGAAAAATTAGGAAAAGTTATTTGAGCGCTAGGAAGCGAAGTATTACCATTAATAATTAAAGAATGAGCGGGAATACATACCATATGGTGTTCCCCAAGTTAGTGTTCTCGGGCCGGGGCTATTAGAGACCCTTTAACCCTTAGAGCCCCAATTGGCCACAACACGATTCAGCGGGACGGCCCTGTTTTAATTTTATTTTAATTTAATTTGTTTTATTTTATTATGTTTTATTATGTTAATATGATTTATTTTAATTATTGGTACAGTGGTTTGACAGTAATTAATGTTTTGGTGAGACAGTGTCATAATTCATTTTTTTTACTAATTTTTACTAACATTTTTTGGGACATCAACTTGTCAATCGGCTGAGGGGCCGAGGCCTGAAGGGTTAAGCGCCGCACAGTGCGATATTTCGCCTCAAAACCTGGCCAATAATGATTTGCTGCGTTTTTTTTCAAAATAAAATGTATAATAACGGCATGCAACAATAGAAGTCAGACTGAAGACTGTCTATGTTTTTTTTTTGTGTGTCTGTGACTGTGTCTATTCCCCTGCGATAGTGCCCAAAATGCTTAATCCGATTGAGCTGAAATTTATTATTCTGGCATCAATTGGTCATGACAAGAGTTGAAAAGATTGAGGTTAAAATAGGTCAACCAGGGGCGCGGTAGTCAAACTTCAATTTTGAAATATTGGACTTAGAGACTTGAAATGGAAAATCTCATATACAAGCGACACAAAATAAAATAAGGTTTGCCATACATTAATTTAATAGTTAGGCTCTTAAAAGCGACGGAGCTTGCGATGCGTGGATCGTTCGACATTCGAATTCGAGGGCTCACGGGGACCCGCGCTCGTTTTTTAAGTTCAACTAGATGAAGCGCGTTTGAAATTCAAATTTTCATTGCGTTGCGTCATGACATACTCCTCGAGTAGCGGCATAATTTCATGGTAGACCGCGGCAATTTATTAGAATTTCTTGCAATACCGCCGCACTCGACAAAGTGTTATAACTTTGGAATTACTATAGCAATCATAAAAAGAATAACTGTGCAATGATTGCATTGAAATTTCGTATATAGAATATGAGAAAGTCGAAAAAGTGAAAAAAAGTCAGTATTTCTAACTTGTACTTGTCTTACGGAATAATACGGAACCCAACTTAGAAAATGTAAATATTATCGTGATCTTTATTAGATTCTCTATCAAGGGTAATATTTCGTTTTGCTTATTAATGTACAAAAATATTTAGGTATTAGCTCATAAAGACCAATAAAATTTTTGATGATTTTTCGAAAAAAATAAATTATGGTGTTTGAAAATGGAATTTTACCAGAAATACCCGCGAAATGACGCGCGAAATTATTCTAGCGGCCATCTATGTATCTAAGGTAATAATGAGATATTTCGTATGGATTTTGGGATGCGTTCGAATTAGAAAACAATATTACTGTACGCTCCGGGAGCAAGCCGTCAATATTGGTCGTTACGTAGTCAACGGTGTTCTGACGTGCAATCAAATTTGGTCGCATGAATTTTCGCCAAATGCTCATCGAATTTATTTATGACATGAATATTCAGATGAAATAAGTCTTTGTGGAACCAGCATCGGCACCCGAGGCTCAGCTTGAAATATTAGGTGGTTTGATTTTAAACCTCCTTATGCTGTACGGAGTTAGTGCTTCGCTGCGACCGCTACGGTGGCCAAAGGTGGCAGGGTTCATGGTGTTGTTGCACGCAATTGTTAAATGACTTTTTTACAATTGAATAAGAAATAATAGTCAATGATAAATAAAGGTGTAGACACGAATGTTTAAACAGATGTAAAAGGCATGCATGTTTTTACGTTGACTCACAAGCCTTTTTGTTTCAAACGAACTAGATCATTGTTAACATATTTATAAAGTCTGAATAAACGAGACATAATTATCATGAATACACGAACGGAACCAATTTTATTGTAAGCAACGCCGATGACTGATACAGTCAATAAACTACATACCCTTGCCATATTATTAGATCTGTTGGAGCCTCAGTCCAACATACCCACAACAAAAAAGAAATTTCTACAGAATCGAAACCACAAATTCGCTCGAATATACACGAGCCAGCTGCAATTGATTTCTAACTAATTTTGGCATTTTATGCATAGTCAAACGATGACTAATGTCATGTCTCCTGATCGATACGAATTAACACGCTCATTTCTCACCCCACTTATAATTATTGCGTCACTGCATACCATATAAAACGCAGTACATTTCGATCTATCAATATCATTCCCTGGCGGACAGTAACCGCAAGTCTGCAAGTACTCGCGCTTTTCATTACCTTCGAGTCAACTAACCTACGCATAGTATACGCGATCATCATTATCTTCGAATCCATCGCGGCGCTTCACACTTCGGACACACAACCACGACTTCACCTCGCGCCCACACTACCTAGACACCGGCGAAATACCGACCAAGGCGTTACGAACTGGCAACCTACTACAGACCTTCTGAATAAACACTTCAACTTCAACTGCAACGACGTTCAATAAAGGAGAAAACAACTTGATGAGAACCACCCTTCGCTTACAATCAATTGGAGTCTAGTGAAGGGTGGCCACTCTCACAGATCCACCATACTTTACACTTGTCAATGTTGAGTTGTTAACTACTACGGGTGAACCCCTCACCACAGGGAGATATTTATTTATTTATTTATAGCAATGTACATAATAAGCAACAAGCGTAACAAATTATATTTAATATCTACACTTAAATAAAACCCACAGCAAGTTGTGTCACGCTTATAGTGAAGATCGGTCCCATGTCGCCCAACTAAGTATGAACACTTGTTCTAGGGCAGACATATTAAACAAATACTAGTTTTAAAAGAAAACATAATCAAAAGAAAAAAAGTAGTTTAAACAAAAAGAAAAAAAGCGAAAATGGAAAAAAAACAATGAATTGAATAAAAATATGCATAAAAATAAAATATGTAAATATATAATTATAATAAAATAAAACATTGACGTAAATAGATAATTAAATACACATATCCTTCGGTTGTATATAATGATATATTACCATTCTTTCAACCGTGGAGTGAACGTAGAAACTTAGGAACAAGACAGTCCACCTTCTAACTATGTCAACATGCCCGTGAGAAACCAACGCCTTACTGCGAGGCACTGGAAAGTGAATACAGCGGGCATAATTGCGCCCTCACTACCAGACTTGTGGCAGGTTTGAAGTCGTTTGCGCGGCCTGTACCTGGTGTTAGCTGTAATTCAGTTCGAATTTGTCGCGAACCGCGGCACCCTTTGCCTG
Source organism: Micropterix aruncella (assembly GCA_944548615.1). Lineage (NCBI taxonomy): Eukaryota > Metazoa > Arthropoda > Insecta > Lepidoptera > Micropterigidae > Micropterix > Micropterix aruncella. Next base: position 6,029,249 of record OX155964.1, read on the forward strand.
TTTTCACACGGGATTGGGTGGCGAACGGGTCGTTTCAAGAGTAGCTAACACCACGTCAACAACCACCCTTACTTCTTAAAAACGTATAAGACTGTAACGGACCTTAAGTCCACTACATACGATCAACAAATGCATCGATTTCCAGTGAAATCCACTGACACAATTCAGCTATTAGTTTGACTCGTGCAGCTATGAATCAGCACGATGAAACAATATTTTTACTCAGAATATTGCAAATTGCATAATTGCACAGCCTATATAAACCGGCCAAAAAGCAACCAAATTATCAGTCCCCGATTGATCACCTTCCTCCAAGGTTGCGACGGCATATCCGGTACCCCTTTACGAGGTCGCTCAACGGATCCGGCTCCTTGGTTTCCTTTCCTCATTTTCCCTGAGTCTCGAAGCATCAGTCTGTGATCCCACAGACTCGAGCCGTGCCCAGTACAAGATACTAGGAGCACACATACAATCCTCGTCCACTTTCCTACATAACCGCAGTCGCGCAACCCTCGCGTCTCGATAAAGTAATCCGGGCAGTCGTTAATTCGGCAATCGTTATAACTGGCAATATTCAATCGATTCAATTAATAAATATCTACCGCTTCATCATAACCGCCTTTAAATACGGAGATAACTCGTAAGTTGACACCGCCACCTCACATCGAATAATCTGGAGACCATTTCCAGACTCCCCCGGTTATTATCCGGAGTGCACAGCCGATTGGCTGACCCGCACGATGCGCAAACTGCCAGCAGCGCCCGAAGGTCATCCCCACGATCCACCTGCCGTGACAGGTGAAACAGAGTCCTTTCCACGTTCGACCCTCATCGAGGGAGGAGGCTACTGGATGGGAGTTGAGACATGAGTTGAGCCGACCCAAGATAACAAGCAGGTCCTATAGTCCAAGCTTCACGGAACCGTTAACTGCCAACCATACATTACAGTATAAATTTCATCGATTCAATAGCACAGAATTTTTGAACAGTGCTTACTTTCAAGTGTCTGTGCTGTTAATATTAATGAATACCTATGTCGAAAATATAATGTTCACTAATTCTGGAAGTAGATCGAGTGCGTGATCTAGGAGTCATCTTAGATCGCAAGCTTTTAATGGATAACCACATTGATTCAGTCGTCAACAGGGCTTACAGCACCCTCGGTTTTATTATGAGAGTTTGTAGACCTCTTAAAAACACTCCTTCTTTGACAACGGTTTATATTACATACGTACGCAGCCTGCTTGAATTTGCTACTAATATTTGGTCTCCACAGTATGCTACATACAAGCAGAGGATTGAGCGTATTCAAAAACGATTTATACGTCATCTAAATTACCGCTTATTTTCCAACGGCTTGTCGTACGCTGAAGGTCTGCAACGCTACGGTTTAGAGACATTAGAGGACCGGCGAGTAGTATCAGATATGTCGTTTCTACATAAAATTGTTCATACTGGGTTGGACAGTTCATACCTCCTGAGTAGGGTGAGCATACGAGCGCCTTCCCGACTCGCACGTGCTCACTCAACTTTTTACGTACCAAGGTTCAATACTAACTATGGTTCCAATTCGTTATTGCCGCGCGTTATGCATGCATACAATGTATGCTTTAACGATATTGACATATTTAACCATCAGAATAGTCGATCCTTTGTTAAGGAGGTACGTGAAAAGCTGATTATCAGATCGGATTGAATTAGCATGCACAAGCACTCACAAGCACATTCGCACTACAGATACACACACCCACACACACATACATACCCGCACACACACATGTAAAACACACACATACACACCCTCACACATACACGCTCTCCATACACAAACACACACTGACATCCATACACTCGCACCTAGCGATTTTAACTGTTACTTTTAAATTCTTTTTGGTTTTATTTATTTTGTATTGTTTAGCATATTTTGTAATCCTTATATAGCAAATAATTTAAAACATCATTGGCTTTGTTACTGTTATATATATATATATATATATATATATATATATATATATATATATATATATATATATATATATATATATATATATATATATATATATATATATATATATATATATATATCTATATATATATATATATATATATATATATATATATATATATATATATATATATATATATATATATATATATATATATATATATATATATATATATATATATATATATATATATATATATATATATATATATATATATATATATATATATATATATATATATATTATGCTTATACGTATTTTTTTATGCTGTATGTTTTTAAGAAAAATAAAATAAAAAATAATTTATCATTCAATATCAGTTCTAGAATTAGGGTGGCTGGCATTAGTATTTAAATAAAATGTTATCCCTAAAACAATTTTGGGTATTTTTAGTATAAAAGTAAATTTAATAGTTAAATAACACTCTTTTATAACGTTTAAGCTTAAAATATGTTTCTGATATTTTTGCTAAAATATATCAAAATTCAGATTTAGCGATTCAGACGCAAAAGTTTATACATCTACAAAATTAATATGAACTACATAAACTTAATCGTTGTTTGATGTAATAATAGGAATGAGAAACGATCTTATATCCACTGTTCTCTCCGTGAAGACGACAAATGTTAGAATTTTGTTTAGGATTTTGTTATTAGTCATAGTCATATTTTATTAATTCCAAAAATTACATACTGTGGAATACGTCATTTTACATTTTATAGAAGTTATTACAACTTCATTACGTGTACATATACTTTTTATATGTAAAGGCAAGGCACCATCGGATCAATTATAAAAATTAAATCTTACAGACTCAAATAAGAAAAAAAGTGTAAACAACATTTTTAAATAATCTATCAGTAAGTTTTAAAAAATAGGTAATAAAAAAATATTAAAATAATCAGTTATTAAACAATAAGTTTTACAATAGTATCAACACTACCTACGGTGACAAAATACAGAAATTTGATAAAAGATAAATTATTTTATAAAAACTAAGACGGCCTTGTCAAATTCATCAAAATTATAGAGAGCATGCACGGTTAAGTTTCTTTTTATGGATTTCTTAAATGCAACCTCTTGTAAACCTCAAGTATTTTATTATTTCTACGTCGATCTATTGTATCTTTTCTACATCGATCATTTATATTTTATTTATCTACGGCTTTATACGTCAGATATATTTCCTTCTGGGATTTGCTATTTAGTTCTTCGATTTTTCTCTCTTTCGGAAATTGATGTTGTAAGAATTTGACACTCAAGTTTTTATCTCTAACAATCTGCTTTAAATTCTTAAGCTCTTGATTATAATCCGAGAGTACCGAAAGAGTATTGTTAGTGTGCGAAATATCGTTGTTCGAGTTTATTTTTTCCAATTTCGCTATATGTTCATGTAGATATTAGTATTCACTTCTTTCCTGCTCATATTCATCTGAAAACGCTCATACTCTTGCGCGTATGAATTCCGAAATTATTTTTTTCAGGTCAATATTTTCCTTGCATATTTTGTCAAACTCTTGAAAATTTTCGTTTTTTTCTTGCAAGAGTTTTTCGTTTTCCATTTTATATTTATTATTCTCTTTCGTAAGTTTCTTCGTCATATTTGCATATTTTAAAGTAGTATGATTATTGAGACGTACATCGTCTATTTTTCCTTTTGCGATACCTGAGATGGTATTATCCCTTCGTGATTGTGTGTGGTAACACTACCCAGTATTTTTGTAACAAGAGCTTATTGTATGTGGTAAGATACGTTTATTGTAAATATAGTGTCTAAATGTTTTAATTATTTATATACATGACAAGATAACTTAATGAATGAACTCTAAAAAGAAAATATTATATAAAAGTTAACACATATTGGAGACTGTATATCAGTGCTTATATGAACCATGTGTCTACTTCCAAGGTTGGTACTTCAGGTGGTAGTTGAAACAAATTTTTAAACCCTAAGGAAAATCTTCAGATATACCCGCATAACGACATCCCGATTTTTTTAGAGCGCCACCAAATTTGCAAAAAACCGTAGAAAGTTTAGAAAACCAAGAAAAATTTGAACAATTTACCACGTCATTATGTTCCATTTTCGCAAATTCACGAACAGGTCAATTCGCTTGCTAATTACTCAATGCTATCAAACGCTTACTTAAAAAAGAAATATTGATACCGATGTTGATGGTGTTGATGAAATGGGGAATAGCCGATCAGACATCTACCCGCAATTAGTTTTAATTTTAGGTCTATTTCGTCTTACCCCAAATGTGGTAAACCATGATGGGCCTAACATTATAAATCAAAATGGGCCTATAATGGACCTTAGTATAAAACTAATAGACACATATATGTTTCTTGGCCTCCAGCTCATGCTATAGATCCTGCAACCAGATCAACCAGGAGACCAGTCGCAGAATCCACATCGCACGAAATACGCCTACATCAGCCAGAGGAGTGTCTTGTTACTTCTCGTTACTTCTTGTTACGTCTTGTTACGTCTTGGACATTGCGAACATTTTAGGAATAGGGTAGTAGAGAGTTTGAAACCGTCGTCTCTATTAAAGTTTGAGTTTTTTTTAATTCCAATGGCTTCCCAGGGAAAGTGAATTTTTTCTTTAGATAGAAAAATGGGATTACGAAATTGCACCCAGTGGTTAGTTACACTATCTGATATACGTTCGGAGATCGCCGATCTTTCTCGCTGAACGTTTTAAACAGCGTTGATATGTTCCATCAGTAGAGGTTTATCCTATTTAGTGGCTTTAGGTTGTATAAATATCGATCGATAATTCTCACATCGATAGCTTTCATGGAGCAAGTGTTTTTATTCCACAACCACAGTCGCTGGGCCTAGTCGAAGTAACTCCTGGTAACTCCTGGTAATATCGTCTTATCTAAGGTAACCTAATTTTTTTGGGTATAATTTTCAAAATTACATACTATAAGACAGGATAGTTTGCACTCTCTCTACCGACCAATCATTAGGAAGCGCTGCACTATTACGCAGCAGACATATTTTTTGCTTTCTTCCACATAATATGCCAATCCAATGTCGTCGCTCGTTGTTAGTCGTAATGCAGTTCGCTCTATTTGCACAGCAGTTGAATTAACGAGCAAATGTTAAAGAAGCATCTTAGATAGGCTTTCAAAGATCTTCATATTTTTAACCGACTTCAAAAAAAGGAGGAAATTATCAATTCGGTTTTATCTTTTTTTTAAATGTTTGTTACCTCAGAACTCTGCCATGTATGAACCGAGTTGGAAAATTCTTTTTTTATTTGATAGGATATACTTTCAGATTGGTCAAAATCCTGTTCTGATGATGGGATCCATAAGGAATTCAGGGAACTCCTCAAATATTATCATATGACGTTGAAAATTTACATGTTGGTTTAATTCCGATGACAATGCATTTTTATGGTAAGTGTTGGGTTTAAGTTTATATATATAGAGTGGACTGTGAGGAAGGTTGGTTATTTTAAAGGGATTATAGGAATCATTGTGGAGAGGAGAAGGAATCAAATTTACGCATCTTTCTATTTTTCGCGTAAATTCCTTGCTGCAATTTCACTCCAAAATATCTCCAAATCTTCGGCTGGCCAGCTCACGGACGCGATAATTACTATCACAGCACGATAACGAGAACACTCACAGGAGCACGTCTGGTTCGGCCGGCGCGTAAATTCTCACTGATTGGGAATTGGGAGGTAGGTAGGATATAAATATATATTATACGGTATAATTGAAAATGGCCTAACCAGTAAGCATGATCTGATTCTAACTGGCTGATATTTTTTACTACGTGGAAGTTTTTTACTATGTAGGTAAGTACAAAATATAATATAAAAATTATGTAAAGGAATGAATTAAAAATTTTAAAAGGCGATTTGCTATAAATCAGAATAATAATTGTGAACAATAATCTGAAACTATTTTTACTCCCTCTTTTGGATCACGGGGATGTCATATTTCTCCACATCACAACGAAGTTAGCTACAATAACTGTTCGTCTACAAAACGTCTGCCTTTGGCATCTGCAAACGACTGCAGTAAGAAAGGATATCGACACCTTATTTACGTGCACATTATTTATACAGTAGAGCGGTATTGACTACAACGGGCGAACCCGTCACCCTAGGCTGGTATAACGATATGTGATCGTTCTTTCAGCCGTGGGGTGAACGTAGAGGACTTAGAGACAAGACAGTCTACTTTCTATGTAGTTCCGCCAACAAGCCCGTTAGAGGCCAACGACTTTACGGCGAGGCATCGGGAAAGGTACGCAGCTGGTAGCCTCGCCCCTTAACTACCAGTTTTGGTAGGATATCTCCGTCTGGAGTTAACCTTCATCAAACCTCCGACTGGTTACGGGTCCGAAGTCGCTTACGCGACCTCTGCCTGTTGTATTACAGCGGTAATTCAATTTGAATTTATCGCGGACCTGGGCGTCCTTTACCCGTAGTGGCACACGGGATCGGGTGGCCCAAGGTCATTTCAAGAGTGGCATGATAACAGGTCCATCCACCCCTGCTGCTTAGGAGACATCATATTTCCATAATCTCCGGATTCCTTCAGCAATTAGTCAGAGTGCACAACCGAATGGCGTCGCCGAACGGTGCGCAAACCGTCCAGTAGCGCCGGGATGCAATCCCGCCAGGAGAAACCGGTCCACCAGCTGTGAGGCCTGAGGCGCAAGAGTCTTACCCAGGGTAGTCTTCCGTACGAGGAGGCTTCTGAATAGGAACTGAATCGTGAGTTGAGCCGATGCGAGAACAAAGTGGATCTTGTGGCCCAAGCTGCACGAAACCATTCGCTACCACATGATTTATACAATACATATAGGGTGTGTTTTCCCCGATGAGTTTTATATTATGAAAGGACCCATCTTATATTTTTCATACTGATAGGCACGGCAAAGACGACTGTGCAGTAGGGGAGCACGGGTAGGAGTGAACCATTTTTTTTTAAAACAGTCATTACTTAAACTAAAAAAAATACGAATAAGCGGTGAAAAGCAACAGTTAGCTATATTTCTAGTAATATTAATGGACACAAAACACATTTAAATAATTCAAAGAGTACTTAAGTATTAACTTACAAAGTAAGAAATACCTATTGGCTCACTTCTCCCCATGCACGGGTAGGACTGAATCACATCCTGCGTATAAGTGAGCGCTAGGTATAAGTAATCACATAGGTATTTTGACATATTTTAGTATAATAATTAATCAACGAACATTAATTAAATGAAACTTTATAGCAAATTTGTAATGGCAATGACGTCTCTTAGTTGTCCCTGAAAACTCTGGTTGAGGTAGAAACATTTTAATATCCTCGTAAGGCACATTCGTAATGTCAGGAATATTTGGCATTATAAAAATATCACCTTTTTTACGGAGAAAACTAACTGTGAATTCGAGTTCATTAACACCTAATATCTTTCCAACATAGAATACATTAGGCTTCTTAGGGACAGTAAATTTTACTAAAATGTAATCTCCTTCAGCTGGATTGTCATTAAAGTTAGGTAGTGTTTCTTCACCAATAATCAAATCCTCCAATTCAAAATCAGAATCAGATGAATCCTGTAATATGACTTCTTCTTCATCTTCATCATCGCTGCTGCTCAAAGCATGACTTATATTCTTCTTCATTTTAGCTAACTTTTTATTACATGGTCTATTTTCGATTTCTATTTTTTCAGGAGTGTTTGTGGCGATCATTGATTTTCCCTTTTTACGATTCTTTGAGACGTCACTTCGTTTTGTTGCCTTGGGATAACCCTTTAATCGCTGTGGACTTACAAAAATTCCAGACGAAGCCAAATCCTTTTGATTAGACTTGTCAGGCAGAGCATATGATGTTGATGGTTGTTGATTAGGATCGAAAAGCTCGGTAGATAATGCTAGTTGACCCTCAAAATTTGGCGGATTACTTGTCGGTTTGGCAGAATGTATGTCTTCTAGCATCGGGACATCTTCGATTACTAAATCCCTGTCAGTAACCGCACTACACATGAAATCAATTTCTGTAAATACTTCTCGGTCATAAATTGGGAAATATGCCGGTTTTTTTAAATGCCGATATGATATTAAAGGGCGTCATTGCCTTTTGATATGCTATTCCAACACATGATGCTACTTGATAAATGCTAAAAGTTTTCCCAGGATAATGAAGCATCCAGGAATCTATTGCTGAATTATATGCCGTCTTGAACGGCCCAAACACTCCTATGGTTGTAATTTATTTGTTGAGTGTGGTGGTACGGTCAAGATTGTAACTCCATGCTCCTTGGCCTCATCGATCACTGCTATAGACAGGTGAGCTTCACAATTGTCATAAATTAACAATGATGGATTTTCTCTGCTGCTGGATGTGCATTTGATAGAGTGCCTCATAACTTCAAGGAAAAGTTTGCTGTTCATCCAGCCGGTTTTGGTGGCTAGACCAAGAGTTCAACTGGAGGCTCCTACCCCGATATGCTCCTGGTAATGAACTCTAGGAAAGACAAGTGCGAGTGGAATATATTGACCAGATGCACTAATTATTGCACAAGTAGTTACAAGAGTCCCTCTTTCTCCGCTAGTAACTTTGGAAACACTCTTGATGCCCTTTTCTGCGATGACCTAGAAACTAAATACATAATGAAGGAACCGGTAGAAGGATTTATAAAAATAAATAGCACTTCCACTTCCAATAATTTTACCTTTTGAGGTTTCTGTACAGTAACGGTGCCAGTTTCATCAAGGTTGTAAATTCTTGTGCCATTTGCAAATGCTGGTGACCTTGCTATAGCTTATTTCAATTTATAGAAAAATATATTCACATTGTGAACATTAAACGATGTTGCCCTAGAAAGAGAACAACCTTCAGGTGTCCGAAGGGATAAATCAGGATAAAGTCTTCTAAAATTATTCATCCATTCGAGACCACACATTTTATCTTTATGCCAGTTTTGAGGAACATTAATTTTATTGATAATCGCCATCTCATATGCCACACGACGACATTCATTCACTGGAAGACCATAAAACATCCCGGAACAGTTAACGATATATTCTTTCAGTGCTAGCTCCTGCTCATCGGTGAATATTCTTTTGGCATAGTAGTTTGGTGTCAATCTTATTACATATATTGTTTCCTTCAATTGATTGATCCAACTTCTTCCAGTATCGTCGAAGAGTCGGATATGGAATATTGGATATCTTTTTTGCTTCTCTTATGCTTTTACCCTTTTTTATTATGTCCAAGGCATTTTTCATTTGGTCCTCTGTAGTTGTACCATAATTTGTAGTCCTTTTATAAATTCGTGGCATTGTTACTGCTGTAAATTAAATAAAAATCTATACATTTGTGTTACCTAGAAAAATATTATAATAATAATATTCCCAAGGGGAGGAGTTAACCATGGTTCACTGCTCCCCGGTCGATAATGGTTCAATTCAATCCTCCTCAAGCAACGAAAAATATTTGAATAAATCACATTTTCTTATTTTTAATAATATACATAAAAACACACACATTACTATAAAATCAATAGTCTATTACTTACGTATTATTAACGTGCTGGTATTTTGCCCCAAAATTAGACTCGAAAAACAAATTCCACAATCTACATAAAATAAAATTTGACGCCAAAATACTAGCGTACCACCAGAACGCGCGCACACGCAGCGGAGCCGGGCGGCAACTAAATCAATATGGCTGACATACGACGTGACCTCGCTGATGCGGTTTTGGCCAGTATCGGTGTGAGTGTGCCATACATACATAGAGAGTGATTCACTCCTCCCCATGGTTCACTCCTACCCGTGCTCCCCTATGACGGAAAACGCGACAAGGTTTTTATTCTAACGATAAAAGAAAACGGGGGAAAAGAGCGAAGCGACTAATGTGTACATGACACATGGCGGCTTTCAACTGTGCAATTTCATAATGCATTTACTGTAAATCAGCTATTTTAAAACTTTTGAGGTAGTTACCCTAATCGAAATGAAAATATGATTCGTAATATTAAAGTAAAAGTTAAAGTCTACATAAAATTAGAATAGATTTTAGACTGAGTGCTCGCCCTCGAAAGAAAGGAAAATGCAATCGATCATTGACAGTTTCGATCGAGGAAGACCTGTGGCCGAACTCTTCCCTAATCTTTCGAGTGATTTCGATTCGGGCCCTGTGCAGTTGAGCCATTATGACCCGTTCTGTTCTTGGATCCGCCCAATTCACGGTTCAAAATAATAAAAATCTTTTATTTTAGAAATTAATTCTACAAGAAGAAGATTAGGTGAAGAAGAAGAAGAAGAATTCAATTCTAGAAGAAGAAGAAGAAGAATATTAGGTATTTCAAAACAATATGAAACACCTAATCTTCTTCTTCTTCTTCTTCTTATATATAAAAATGAATCGCCGTGCGTTGGTCTCGCAAGATCTCGAAAATGACTCGACCGATTTGAATAATTATTTTTTTGTTTTGTTTGCCTTGATTCAGGGGTGATTTACAAAAAAAATATTTAGGAAAAATTAAAATAAACAACTGAAAAACGAAAAAATCGAAATTGGTCGTTTGTCAGTCAAAATGGGAAATGGGCCACTTTCAATAGATGGCGTTCGCGGCGATCCTATTGTTTGACAGCTGCGCCATCCATAACTGTTGTTCATTCCTTGCGATTGTGTAAAATTTCAAAAAGTATAAAAGTCGAAAAAGTCAAGAGTCGAAAAAGTCAAAAAAGTCCAAAAAGTCGAAAAAGACGAAAAAGTCGAAAAAGACGAAAAAGTAGAAAAAGTCGAAAACGTTGAAAAAGTCAAAAAAGTCGGAAAAGTCGAAAAAGTCGGAAAAGTCGAGAAAGTATTTATATTTCATCATGTAAATTAAATACATTGAATTTCTTTCATTTAATCACCAAACGAAACTCAAACCGTATATAATTCGGCCATATGAGACTTCAATGAATTGGATTTGGAAGGTCGATTAGGATCAATAATAAACGCTTATGAAGAGTTACAATCAAATCAATTTTAGGTGGTACGAAGTTCACCGGGTCATCTAGTAACATTTAAAAATAAGAATTTCAGCTGGACTGAGAAATATGCTGGACATAAAATAAAATGAAAACATTAAAGTTTTTTGTAGTGAGTAATGGGGAAACTGCGGTTTTTGTTACGCTATATAAGATAAATCTTCCTTGTATGTATGAATTCATTCAAATATCCTTTTCCTGATTGTTCACTACAAATATCAGCGTTTTTATCAAATATCTCTCTAAATTAAACGGAATCAATGACGCAAAAATGACCAGAGGTAATGGTCATGGTGAATGATTACAATATTCAGTGAGCCAAAACCGCGGTAAAATAGTGTCAACCATGGATATTTTTTGTAATGTCATGGGCCTCGTTAACATTTTAATATAATTGTCTGCCGAAACAAGGTCACATCATAAAAAGGACAATATTATGAATATCGTGTTAGTTTAAATTAGGCGCTTGTTTCCACATATTTATATCCGTAACCTGGTTTTCGGAGGATTAGAGTGTATTCGGGGCTTAGGTTTTCATCACTGCCAGATTTATACTTTTCTCAAGTATAGGTCACTTGAATTGGCGCCGCCCCTCACTCCTACCTATCTATTATTTGGGAGCTAATGGGCCCTTGCTCAGTTGGCCACGAAGACCCATTCTGTTCGGAGTTGGTCACACTTACGGGTCAAAACCTATCCGGCAGCCTCCACGCATGAAGTACGAGCCCGGGCAGGACTCTGGCCTTAGGGCTAGTTTCCCCTAGGAATCCCCTAGGAAGCCAATTGATTGTGCACTCTGACTAACAGTCGGGGGAGTTTGGAAGCAGTACTGTTTCCTATAGAGCGGGGGTGCTTGTGGACCTAACGGCGACTGCTCTTGAAACGACCATCGGCTACCCGATCCTGGGTGAACAGCCGGGCAAAGGATGCCGTGGTCCGCGATAGATTCGGTTTACATCGTTTCACCGCCTTGTAAGGGAGAGGATCGCGTAAGCGACCTTGAACTCGTAACCAGTCGAAAGACCGGAGTAATCTGGTTGCAGTAGGAAGTAAGGGCGTGAGGGTAAGCCCGCTGGGTTACATACCTGGTTATCTTGCGGATAAGGCGTTGGCCTCCTACGGGCATGTGGCGGAGCTTGACGGTGGACTGTTTTGTCCAAGTCTTCTGCGCTTCACTTCACGGGTTATAGAACGATCCCAATCGTTAAAACTTCCTGAGGTGACGGTTTCGCCCGTTGTAGTTGACAACTCTATTTAACACTTGTTTAGGCCGTTTTTAGGCAACCAATTTTACTTATTTTAGTGGGTAGGTGATTGGGTAGGTTGGTAATGAAAATTCAAATAGTTTAATGGATTAGTCAAACAATAAAAGTGTCATGAAACAAGAAGTACACTTTTTTGCGGTATGTTTTATTGACGAAATCATCTATAATGGGCCCGATTGCGTTTCTTCGTGAACTAAAGAGACAGAGCGATACATTAGAACGGAATATGAAATGCACTACCATCGATTTTCCCGCACCAAAACTACCTGTCGAACTTATAGACGCCCGAATAAGTATGAAAACATTTCGAGCGATATTAGATTTAGCTGCTTTATCTTTGGTGGGTAGTTTTAATGCGGTAAACCGACAACCGTTCATTTCATATTCCGCTTTGACGTACTGCTGTGTAATTTCCTATGTTAGTTCAAGAGCCCAATAAATCACTTTCTGAAACAGCGGTGGTGTTTTTTATTCTTTTTTAATATGTTGTATTTAATTCTTAGTAGTAACAATAGTGATAAATTAGCAGTAATATAAATAGTCAATCTCCAATAGCCAGAATAAACATACAAAATTATATAATGGTCAACAGTAGAAAGAATAAAGAATATTGAGAAAATTCGATGTTGTCAATACAAAGCAATAAATTGGGTTTTTATTAAAACACGCTACACTTTTTTTTAAAGTTAACCTTCCCAAGGCTGATGTATAATGGGAATTTATTGCAAAATTGGTTAGATTACCAAAGATAATTTCGAACCTTACTCAGTCTTACTTATACATAACTAAGTCCTTTTTCTTTCGCGTGTTATACGAATAAAAATTAGGGAGGGGGGCTCAAGCTCCAGCAAGCCCCTTGTAGTTGGCAACACTGTATAACATTTTATAAGACAAAGAAAGGGTAACAGCCGCAATGATGTAAGTGCCTCCTTGCGAAATTTGAAAGACATGAGAAACGTCTCATACGACATAACAATAACTACTATAGAAATTGAAATTTGCCTCAATTAGTTTTGTCTGCTTAAATTCTCTCCGTATTTCCTTGGAGGTGAATAACGCGTGATCGTGACATACTAAACTCAAGTTGAGCCTGTGGTGATCTCACTTACGCGCGCATCACGTGCGGTCAACGCTGTAGCTTTCTGAATGCGAGATAAGTTCCTTACAATTAAATCTGGGGGTTTTCTGATATGGATCGAGAATAATAAATTTAGTTTAAATTATGTGCCGTTACTTTGCAAAAAAAACCTTCTTGGTCGTAAACATCACAAACAAATGTCGCATAATCTGAATAAAGGGGGAATTGGTATTTATTAAGGTAATGGGTAATTTAATTATAATATTCCGATTGTAAAGTTCTCATTTGCCCAAAGGCATTTTTACTTCCTTGCGCCGAGATTTTATAATAATTTAAATGAGAGTTATAAGAATGCAAACAACTTAAATTCATTCAAAATACTTATAAAGAAGTACCTGCTTGAAAGGGGTCCAATGTATGCGGAGTCTCAATTGCTCTCGCTAATAATTTAAGTTGTTTTATTAAATTATATATTACTAACTAATATCAAATCTCGTGTATTATTTGCTATGTATATATATGTGTAGGTATGTATATATATATATATATTTATGTATGTGTGTATGTATGCGTATGTATATATGTATATATTCTTATGTATCATGCAATACAACTTAAGTTCAGAATATCAAAAGAGTCAGCTCGTCGATACAATTAAACAAAAATCAGCATCCCTAGATACGGGTCTCTGACCTAGTTAGGAATGCGGATAAACATTTCACCATAGGATGTGCTCAATCTCTCCCAACACAACCATATTATGTAAATGGTGTTTATATGACATATTATATGAAGTTATTGCAAATTAATAAATAAATAAAAAAAAATAAATAATGGTGGATTAGGGCATAATTAAAGTGGTCTAATAACAATACAGATAAAAATCTCTTGCTTAATGTAAAACACAGACAATAATCTCTTGCTAATGCAAACTCACAAAGAATTATCTCTTGCTTAATGCAAAAAAAAAACAAAACTAACTATGCACTTCTCCTCAAAATACAAATCGTCTACTAAACCAATAAATATAATTGAAAATAATAGTACTCTAAATCTACAAAGTTCCTAGGTATTATGATCGATCATCATCTCAGCTGGAACATCCATATTAATGAACTGTGTAGTGCGCTTTCTTCGGCAATATATGCGATAAAAAAGATTAAATTTTTCGCTGACGAAATCGCTGCAATAACTGCGTATCATGCCTGTTTCCATTCCAAAATGACGAATGGTATACTGATATGGAGAAATACCACAGACAGTTCTAGGGTTTTCATTTTGCAGAAAAGTGCAGTGAGAGCAATTGCAGGAGTATCTCGTGATACACACTGCGAACCATACTTTATTAAGTACAAAATATGGACTTTTACCTCTGAATATGTTTTAAAATGCCTACTATAATATGCTAAATTTAATATAAACGTCCAAGGGGTAAACGGGAATATGCACTCACACAATACACGCAGACGTGATGATGTTGTCCTCCCTAAAGTACGCCTTACGCAAACACAAAAGTCCTTTAGATATTTGAGCAAAGATGGAAACAAAGGCGTTTGAAAGGTTTATTAAACAAAAGCTGTAATCCACACTTTCTATAAGCTGGGTGATTTTTTTTGGGCATGCCAATTCTTTTAAATTGGATTAACATTATTATGTAACTTTCTGCTACATCATTTTCATTTTATTGTTTAATTGGATAAAAAGCAAAAAACATTATTTGTCAACAACATCAACAAAAACGATAATATTATGAAGTTAATATTTGATTGGTATGTAGATTACTATGTTTAACATAATATACATTGTTTTTGTTTTTTTTTCCTTCCAATTTTGTTTTGATACTTTCTATTGTGTGATTATTTTTGTATAGAGTGCCTAAGATGACTACGAATATTTTAAAAATTTTTAATAATTTTATATGTATACCCATGTACATGGAATCGTTCTGTTTTGTTTTATTTGTCTGCGTGTAAAGCTGACTTTAGTCAACGATACTGTCAAATGAATATTTCTGCTTGATTAGTTTTATATCAATACTAGCTGACCCGTGCCCACTTTGTTGGGAGGTAAATATTTTTACTTGTGATGAAATTATGAGTGTGGTTCGGTTAGTACTGAGTGCTGTGATTTATTTCCTGACTGCCAAAAGTAGGGTTATATTTTTACTGCATATGTATGTATGTATTTGCATGCCAATTTGGCTATATTACCGGGTTTCAAATGAGTGAATAAAATGATTATGATTGAATAAATTATGTTTATTTTAATTGTTCAAAACTTCTCTCTATACTATATGTAATGTTATTATTTGATACCAAAATATACTGTCTTTCAGGAGTTCCAACCGGAGATACGGTTGCGGTTCCATACCTATGTCGTATTATCCTTTAACCATTTATGCAGTAAAAGGGTAAAGTCTTTTGTTTTAAACACTTGAGACAATAAATTTACTTATTTTGATAAGAATTCATAATTGTTGATAATATGACCAATAAACATGACTGTTAAGTTTTTATTATTAGATAATTTTTTTTATAAGATTTAAATTATTTTTTAAATATAAAAAACTACTTTTTGTGGCTTAAATATAAAATTTAGACATATGCTGTCGTTGACTTTTTTATAGGTATTACTAAGATCTACAACTTTTCTCTAGAACTCAATCATATATCTCTCATCGTTAAGGCAGCGTTCGTAAGAAACGTTTTCGTTCGACCGTTTTTTTTCCGACTTACTTTGCGAATCCGACTACCACGAAAAAGTCTTTTAATTTTTCGGATTAATGTATAACCTATGACACTTACAAAAACGTGGCTTTCTATTGGTAAAGGAATTTTTAAAATCGGTTCAGTAACTCCAGAGATTACTCCCTATAACCTCACAAACTTTACCTCTTTATAATATTAGTATAGATTATAATATTAGTATAGATAAATATTGCTATTGGCTATATTTTATTGTGGTAGATATTGGTTTTCAATACCAAATCCTGATATTTGTAAATCAAGTCGGAGAAAAATGAGCTGGTCAGTTGCTTTATATATACCGGCGTGCGCTGACGAATCGGTTTACTACATTAGCCTCATAGAGTCTATAAAAAAGTTAGCGACAGTATATATACAACTTTTATATTTAAGCTACAATAACTGCTTTTATATCTCGAAAAATAAGAAAAATAAGATGGCAGTGTTTGTTGAAGACATTAGCAATAAAATAATAATCTTTATCAAATTAATCCATTATCCCGGGTAGTTAATAAATATAATATTAGCCATATACTGTAAGTTTTTAGGTGGTATAGTTATAGAGCAATCATGAAATTAGTAACGCGTGCAAGCAACCCGAAATACCTAGCAGGCTGCGGCGGTCGCTGCTGACCCAGCAAGGTCAGCGTTCAGTGGAAAGCGGCGCGGGTGGCAAGGAACAAGACGTCTACGATATAGGTAGCGTGCATCTGAGGGATGACGTCTTGCATATCTAAAGGTAGCGTCTAAAATAGCAAATGAACGCCACCCTACTCGATTCGAAATTTTATGCTAAGCGAAGCCGCAGGCAACAACTAGTATTTTAATAAAGGTGTAATGTTTCTCGTTACTAAAAGATTTTTTTATTATATTTCTGACTCTTATAAGAAATACGCAAATAAATATATTATGTAAAAACCAGCCAATATGACCAACCCGATTTTCAGAACCCGATTGTTAAAATAACATGTTCTAACTTAAATTCGTAAGTTAATAAGTTCATGATATCTATAAGATAAAACAACTTTTTTTTTAAATTACTCGAATTGTATGCATGACGATTAATTAAAACACCTATTAATGGAATTGTATGCATGACGATTAATTAAAACACCTATAAACACCCAAAATTACTTACCTCACGGTAAGTAATTTTGGCCTCAAAATAATAGGTTTAGTTGCTCTGAAAAAAAACCATTACACTAGTCCCAAAACTAAGTAATATTGTGAAATAATAATTTAAAAAATAGCGCTATCGCCATCTTACGGGCGTTTCCAAAACTACTGAACATAGCGTCGCGAAAAATCGACGCCTTCATTTGTATCGCCGCTCTTTCTTGTAGTTAAGCATTTTCCCCTTAGATGGCCCCATTATTTATTATTTTCCGCGCAGCGACACCTCTCGATTACTGAGTACACTACTTTCGATGTATACTTTTTTCGAAATAAATCGCGTAATAATTTTACAGGTGTCCTTAGCCTCTTTCCCCACATTAACTCGATGGCATTCGCACAAAGCATTTATGTAGGTACACTACTTACCTTAAATAGTCGGTCAGTGTTTCGATTATAATCCTTCTTTGACACACTTTGAGCAGTGACCTCTGTGCGTTGCTAGCAGTACTGCCGAAAATGAAATTTCTTCTCTTCTCACGGACACATTCGTTCTGAGGAAATTCCAAATGTATCGTAGAAAATGCGGAAATCAATTCATGTTTAGTACTGCTAGTATTTCAGAAAAAAATGAAATTATAACCAGGAACAGAAGTTATGTGAGGGTTTTTAAAATAATTTTTAAATACCTCACGGGTACAAAAGTTGTACCTACACTTCGCTAAGAAAGTTAAATGGTCAGGTATTTTAATTTTAATTTTATTTATTTAAAGTAAAGCATTGATATCCACCTTCCTGTATCATCACAAAATATTCGTATGTGTATGATACTAATAGCAAAAATGAAAGCACTCTGCAGCATCTTGATCACTACGTTAACGCCGCCTATCTTGGCCCAGTTAGGCCTGTACTAAAGCAGATATACCAGAACATTATTTTACTTGGGCACACGTTTGGTTATAATTTAATGAAAAACCAAAACATGAAATATTACTTAGAACAATAGATTTAAGAAAGAATTAAAATTAAATTATGTTTAAAAAATCCAGAAATATCTTAAAAACGTATAAAAACATATACAATTTAGCTAAATTAAAAATAAAATCATAAATAGTAAAAAAAATTATCTTCGATGCTTCCACAACTTATACAATATATCTATGAATTCTACATGCAGCACTATTATTTTGTAAAAAATACAAAAGATTCCGACTAATTACAAAAGATTGTGTCTATAATTGGTGTATTTTGTATTTGTGGTTCTTTTTGTATGTGTATGCCTAACAGAAACTGTTGAGTACTTTTTGTTGTGCCTTGTCGTTTTTTTCTGTGAATTGGATTAATATTTTCCTATGAACTGTGCTTCATTGTGATTTCAAGCATCCTTGAGGGGTGTCAGTTGCTTCGGGTGATTTATTTTTTTATTTATTTATTAGGTTATGCAAAAATTATTTGAAACAATTTATCTTAGGAAATATTCACAAACATAATTTAATCATTGAATAAAAGCAGAAAATTAATACATTGCATAGTCCAGTGGAAACGTCACCTAACTAGGCCGGGACCTGTTCTAAGGTGAACGTTTATTTTTTAAAAATAATAATAATAATAATAATAAACTCTTTATTTGCACTTAATTAGTATACAAAAAGGCGAGTTCATAGCCACATGGCAATGTCTTACAACTAACCTAAACACAGTGGTATATGCGCGCGTTGTGAAAATAAAGATTATTACATAACATACAGACAAGTGGAAGAATTTAAAACTAATAACACCCGAGGAGAGGAAATCGGAAGAGGAAGAGGAGAGAAAAGGAAGAACTGGTTACTTCTTAGAAAGGTAGTAATCCTTAAGGTGAGTCTTAAACGATGGTAAAGAAGGCGAGTTCCGTATATTTGCTGGGAGATCGTTCCAGAGTCTTGCACCATGGACACAGAAAGAATAGGAATAGAAATCGCTATTATGACTCGGAATTTTTAATAAACTGTCAGAGGCTGACCGAAGTACGAGACCGAAGAATTTTGTGCGTGCTTGTTCAATGCTGTGTTTATTACAAAAACAAAAATAAAATATGCTATTCTGTCTCGCGTGGAGGAACGCGAAAACTTTGTGGACAGCATAATACACGATCAATCTACGACAACAGCCAGTAAGTGTCCAACGCCTTACCGCGAGGCACTGGGAAGTGCCAACTAGCTGGCCATCCTCGCGCCCTTACTTTTTTTTTATGAATTTCTCCGTATTCCAATTGTGAGAGATCAACGCCTTACAACGCAGTAAACCAGAGGGCTGACCTCACGCCATTATTACCAGATTTGGCCAGATTTCTCCGTTCCCCGGTCTGGCCACGGGTTCAACGGGTTCTTTGCCCGCCTTGGTCACTCGGGATCGGATGGCCGACGGATCGATTTAAGGATCGACGGAAAATTTATTATATAGGTTAAGTTAGTAAATCTCCGCAAACAATGTTTGTAAATCTCCAAAAAAAATGTCAGTACAGGTTAGCCCTAGAATATTGCCTGTAGGCAAGAAGCATGCATTTTCTTATGAATCAAGCGTTTATTATTATTATTATTTCCTATTCGATTCTTACCTATGAAGTTGCCGTTCCATAATCCTAATATGACCTCTCGAATATAAAGTCTAATAAAACACTTTGTTAAAAAGTATATTATAGGATGTAGGGCTTCTGAATATATACCACCTTATAGGGTGGCATATATTTGGAAACACAAAATTTTTATTAAAAGACATCCCATAACCCATTAGAGTGAGGAACAAATAATTATAGTAATAATAATGTTACAAAACTTATTAAAGATAATTTTGGAAATATAATTCAGATATTTATTAATTGAACAGTTTTAGACTATTTAAAACTAATTGTATTGTATAATTTTAATTCCATCCATATTTAAATTTTCTACATGATAAAATTCCTTAAGTATTACCTCAACCTCAAATACTCAGTCCTAAATTAATTTCTTTTGCTTTTTCTTTAAATCAAACCGAAAGAAGGAACAGGCTTTTGTAATTATTGGGAATCTTTTGTATTTTTTACAAAATAATAGAGCTACATGGCTGCTGCGGGTAGAATTTATAGATATATTATGTAAGTTGTGGGAGCATCGAAGCAATATTCTTTTTACTATTTATGATTTTATTTTTAATTTAACTAAATTGTAGATACGTTTTTAAGATATTTCTGGATTTTTTTAAACATAATTTAATTTTAATTCTTTCTTAAATCTATTGTTCTAAGTAATATTTCATGTTTTGGTTTTTCATTAAATTATAACCAAACGTGTGCCCAAGTAAAACAATGTTTTGGTACGCCTGCTTTAGTATAGGCCTATGCCTAGTTAGGCGGCGTTGACGTTGGGATTAAGATGCTGTAGTGTGATTTTTTTATTACTGCAGTATGATTAAGCTGTTGCAGTTTGCTTTATTTTTTACTACTGGTCCAAGAAAGAATATTGTGTAATGCTGCAATATGTGTCACGTGCTTTTCTATAAATAACTAAACAAGTAATATTAATAATAATGTCGCCACAAAGAAAGGAATAACTATGATTTTATATTTTGGTTACCAATTGAAAGAACCGCCTTCGATGAAATGTCCAAATATCCTGGCACACTCTTGACGCTTACCAATATAACGGAGACTTTGCTGCGAACGAAGCCTCGGCCACAACTTGTTGATTATGGAAACACGTTTTATATATTTATTGTCAATTATAATCAAAGATCAGCCGACGATGTCTATAAAATCATCATAACTGGAAGATCCACTATCGTCATAATAATGAGAAGACGATATTGATTTATACTAAGAAGTTGATGCTTTCAAATGTAGTTTTTCGCATTAATATATCCGCTGGAAAAATACTGCACATGTACAATCATGGCCAACAGGTTAGAAAGCATCAAAATACTATGATTTTATTCAGGTATTATCAGCGACCCGGTGGCATAGTGGCTAGGTCGCCTGATCTTACGTTGCAAGGTTCATTGCCGTCTGGTTCACCATTATCCGTTGTGATAAAATATACGAAATTGCATATCAATTCTGTCTATCGAATGAAATAACAATATATACAAACATATTACAAGCAAACACACAGTCAAACAAATATTTAAGAAAAAATACTTATTTACTAAACTAAAAATACATCTCGCCAAGAAAGTTATGCACTTTTTTTTCATTCTCTGAAAAGTTTATTTGTTGGCGTGTACTTCGTCTCGCTTACAGAGCGACGATTTTTTTCTACGTTTTTATTTTCTACGAGTTTTATTTTCTACATTTTCTTTTGGTAGTATTTTTGTAGTCTTTTAGTAGTATTTTCATGCTATATTTTTAACATTTTCTGTGGTATTTTAATTGTATTTTTCCAATATGATGAATGTGATTATATTAAATATGGCGCAGTTTAAAAAATATTTGCGTTGCTTGTATATCACATATTCCAATCGAAATTTCACAATGTCTCCTTGGCCCTACAAAGCATCTCTGTACCGGATTTCAACTCTTTAAGTTCAATATTTTGATATTGAAGTCTCAAAGAGATTGACTAATTGAACTCTAAAGTCAATAAGAGATTGACTAGCGCGTTCCGATTTTAACCACAATATTTTCAACTTTCGCCGTGACCAAATAATGCCTGCGTGCTAAATTTCGGCTCATTCTGATGAAGCGTTTAAGCGCTATGGTGGAGGAATATACACAGAGTTACACACAGAAGTGCGTTCACTATACGTTACCTCTGCCGCCAATTAAAAGTTGAGAGGCACGAGCATCTTTGTATAATTTAAAATTTCTTTGGGTGGTTATTGGGCGACAATATTGATATTTCAATAAAAAATACCTATAGAAATGGATGAATATCAGTATATTATTAGATGAATATCAGAATATCAGTATATACAAGCATACCGATGAAAGTCATCATCATCAGCCGGTAGCCTAACTGTTGGACAAAGGCCTCCCCATAGAATGTCATTGCGAACGGTCTTGAGCCACCTCCATCCACCTACTTCCCGTGATCTTTGCAATGTCTTCAGTCTATCTTGTCCTCTGCCGGTTCGTGGTCGCCATTCGAGAACCTTTTTTCCATTGTCAGTGGGACGTTTCATTAGCTTCATTTCGAGCGGTATTCTTTGTATGCTTCGTCGCCCAATCTCTAGCGCAGGTGTTGTCGAACGAAGCGGCTAGGTCTCCTAGCGATGGAAACTCTAACAGCTGCAATGTTCTCTGGGGTACGTACCGTTCGAACGCCACGTGAAGGCTTGTTTTTCTAGATTGAGCCAGTTTCTCCTTCTTCTTCTCGAAATTACGCACCCACGTTACAATCGCAAGAGCAGATAAGATGCGCCCATGATGTCCTAGCTGGAAATGCTCTCGAAATACCCTTTGCGCAACAGTCACACTATCACTCTGCTTGTAAAACGCTCTTACATCGATAGCACGCTCCGCAACACTCTAATGCTTCATGGTTACAACATGGCAATGTGTTCACATCAACTACGCATCGGGCCCGAACAACTTCCGGCACTACAGTGTCGCCAACTTTAAAGTTTATATTTTCCAGTTTTCAAAACAATCTAAATGACAAATCAACATATGTAGGTATGTATATAAAAATAATATGTGTGTATTATGTCTAGACAGTCGTTATATTATGTCTAGACCAGAGGTACCCAAACTATTTTGTCTCGTAGACCACTTGCTGTTATTTTTGTTTTCCGTAGACCCCTGCTGCGTAATATTGAATTTTCCTTATTAAGTTTAAATGTGTTTTCGACAGCTGGCACAGTACTAATCTTATTATTATTATTACTTTTGTGACATTTTTTCGACTGGAAAATACATTGATGTTATTGCCACAATTATACCTCTCTCAATTGCCTTCTTCACTTTATGCTGATTTCCGCCTTATATTATTTGATCATCTCCTGCAAAGTATAATTTACAACATAGGACTTTTGCTGAAGTGGACAGTTGTAAACAATTCAAATTAAGAGGCCTATTACAAAATAGCGTAGGTATTCTTTTAAAATGAGTTTAAAAAATGAACGCATTTTTTTTTGGATGTAACTATAAAAGATAGGATAAATAAATAAATAAATAAATAAATAACTATTCAACCCTGGGAGAAAACCGCGGCACTGAGCGCTCTTCTCTTGCGCAAGCAAATATATACACAATTTCTAATTGTTTTTTGCAGTGTTTTCTCCTTTCTAATGACAATAATTTATATTATGTCGTATTGCTAAAAGAGTGAACTTTAATATAGTATAAGTATTATATAAGAATCTTATTTTATTTCTGAGAAAATTAGAATGATACAGGAAGTTTTTTTTTAAATTTTGTGTAATTGTAAGTAATGTATACCTTGGATATGTGGTCAAAAAACGAAAAAATAAGGCCGCTATGGTCAACAAGAATACATGACGGACATAAAAAAAAATAGTATACGGTTTTCGTTGTAGTGATATTACTGTATTAAGGAGCTCAAAGTTTGCCTTCCGAGCGTTTTACGAATAACGACTTTCGGAAAATGGGCTGAATAAGTAAATAATATTCGTTATATCTAAAATTAAAGGCCGCTATGGTCAACATCAAGAAATGGTCCAGGTAATTCAGTAATTAAAGTTTGTAGAAATCTCTTCATTTCTTGGAATTAGAACGCCAAAAATCCACTTTTCTTGCCTTTCTGGAAAAAATATGTGATAGGGCTCTTAAGTACAATTTCTATTCGTAGCTTTTTATTTAAAAATGCTTAAATTTTGCGCGATGCGCATTAATTTTCTAGGCGACCACGACCTTGAAGTACGAAGCATTTGAGAAAGTCACAGATAAATGCATATATAGCATTATCTCACTTGCTCACTCATGTGACGCGTGTATCCTACTCGCTTGCAGGGATACCCGTTGAAGAACAATTTCTTCACATATCTCGCGCGCACGTTCCCTCGATAGTCATATACGCTGTTATTTATAATTAAATATAAAAATATATTATAAAATTTATATAATGAATATTAATAAAAAATTTAAGATATATATATAACTAATTATAAATTTAATATAAATTAATTATTTAATATATTTTTAAATAAAAAAAAATAATAATTATAAATTTAAATAATTATTAATTATTTATAAAAATATATTATAAAATTTATATAATGAATATTAATAAAAAATTTAAGGTATATATATATATATATATATATATATATATATAACTAATTATAAATTTAATATAAATTAATTATTTAATATATTTTTATATAAAAAAAAATAATAATTATAAATTTAAATAATTATTAATTATTTATAAAAATATATTATAAAATTTATATAATGAATATTAATAAAAAATTTAAGGTATATATATATATATATATATATATATATAATTATTTAATATATTTTTATATAAAAAAAAATAATAATTATAAATTTAAATAATTATTATTTATTTATAATTAAATATAAAAATATATTATAAAATTTATATAATAAATAAAAATAAAATCCCCCCAATCGACTAGTGATGCATTTTGAGTTGGGCGTTGATTTCCTTTCGCGAGCGTTAGTTTATTGCGATGAATATTGTTTAAAATACTATGCTGTACACATACATTTTTGTTATAAGTGTGATACGACATTTACGGTGCGCCTCACTATTTATGATAACCTGCCTAAATGGGGTACTCTAACGTAGATCCCCAATTACATCTCGTACACCTCCATTTCGTCTTTTCACTGACATGGACCCCTTGCAACTCAAAATCGACCCCTGGGGGCCCATATAGACCACTTTGGGAATCACTGCTCCAGACAGTAATCTGTGTATATATTAAGTTCAGTCATTTGCTATACACATACAGTTCACTTTTACGGTTACTGAAGGGATGCATGCCCGAGTAATAGGCGAAGGACACGTCGAAGGAGTAGGGTTGATGATGCAGGCCGTAGACTCGTTCAGGAGGTCTGAGGTCCAAGCACTAGGCGTAGGACGTGCCGACGTTATAATATAACATAATAATAATATGCAAATATACTGCGACTGTGAAACAGCTGTTCGTATTGCGTCTGCGAAAGTTCCATGAACTGATCTGATGATGCCCGATGACGATGAGAGGACGGCACGCGTTTGGCGAGACGGCCGCACAGTGAAACGTAATAAAAATCAATGTGAATTTTATTTAAATGTCATAATATAAATAAATAAATAAATACAAACGGAGCTGCCATGGAATTCACCGACCGGAGTCGGGCCCATCATAATACTATTTTTTACACTTCTGGGGGGTGAGCAGTGGATTCCGGACTTACGAACCGGCTGTGGTAGGTTTAGGACAGCTGTCTTGCCACATGTGAGCGTTCACCTTGCCACCCATTCACTCCCCCTTCGAAGCCATAGAATTTGAGATGCGCAAATCGCAGTTTTAGATAATTTTTCTAAGAAAGAGTTGATTATTTTTCTGGAAAGGCCAAGATCTTTAAAGAGGTGAAATAGAGATTTAGCTGGCAGGCCACGAGCGCCAACTTCCACCGCGTGAAGGTGAACAGTGAAGCCGTTCCGGGTTACGGCATTTGCAAGATCATGGTATTTATTTAATTTGTACTCGTGGTCTTTTGGGATATTTGATTCCCATGGAACAGTTAATTCTACAATAAGAGCCACCTTCCGAGATAGAGAGTAAAGAGTTATATCTGGACGGAGGGCTGTGCATCCGAGACTTTCAGGGAAATTATACTGCATTATCATAATCAAAATAATTTTATGAATTCAGTCCTAATAATTTAATCCTAATAATTATTAGTCTCTATATAATTTTGTAAAATTCGTCAAGTTTCAATTGTAAATCATTCAATTTAAACATTCGTAGACAATAATCAAGATATACTTACCTACCTGCTTATATAATAAAATATTTTAAAAGTTTAATTTCGCTCGTGGAGAGTAAAGACACTGTCGCGGAGAAATTATACACTGATTTTTCTATTATTAAAATATCGGCTGTAATGAAAGAATATACTCTTATCTGTCTAAAGACATTCAAAATGAGCTCATCAACCTTTCGGGGAGAAAAGTGAAAATACAATCAGCTTCGTTCAGCTTGGGCCATAAGATCCATTTTGTTCTGGGATCGGCTCAACTCACGATTCAGCTCCTATTCAGAAGCCTCCTCGTGCGGAAGGTAGACCGGTTTCTCCTGGCGGGATTGCATCCGGCGCTACTGGGCGGTTTGCGCACCGCTCGGCGACGCCAATCGGTTGTCGGTTGAGTCTGGAGACTATGGTAATATAATGTCTCCTAAGAAGCGGGGGTGGAATTTGATCTTTTGTCATGCCAGTCGCGAAATGACCTTGGGCCATTTGATCCCGTGTGGCATTACGGTCAAAGAACGCCCAGGTCCGGAATAAATTCAAATTGAATTACCAATGTAATACAACAGGTAGAGGCCGCGTAAGCGACTTCGGGCCCGTAACGAGTCGGGAGGACGGAGGTATCCTGAAGGTTAACTCCAGACGGAGATATCCTAACAAAACTGGTAGTTAGGGGGCGAGGAGGCCCGTTGGTTACCTTTCCCGGTGCCTCGCCGTAAGGCGTTGGCCTCTAACGGTCTTGTTGGCGGAGCTAGACAGTAGATTATCTTGTTTCTAAGTCTTCTACGTTCATCCTACGGCTGAAAGAACGATCACATATCGTTATACCAGCTTTGGGGTTACGGGTTCGCCCGATTTAGTCGCCACTGCCCTTCTGTGGATGATATAAAAAAGCTGAATGTTTTGTAATTATTTTCGGTCACTTTTTGATCATATGTGTCAAGTGATCAGATATATCCTTAACGAAGGCAACAGAAGTTAGTGAAGGAACCTTTTTTTAGGCTTCTCCCTATAGCTGGTAAACTGCAGTCGAACTTACTGAAAACATCCGACAGTAAACAGCAGCCGGAAAGTGATAACTTAGATTGTATTAGATAACAACTGTGTCGAGCTCGAAGATAGGATAAAGCGGCAACCACTGCAAGCATTCATTGTGGTATACAGTAAAATATTACAGAAGTCAATCCTTTGGGATCCTGTGGATAATTTGGGAAGTCAGCGCTTTGGCTTTGTATATAGGTACCATTTACCAAACCTGTGCCGAGTTCACCCTTTTGGAAGCATAATTCCAGTGAGACTTTTTCGCAACGATAGAAATAGTCGCCACGTTTTTTTAAACATCCAAACATTGATGGAAAATTCTAATCAATAGTGTAGGAGTATCGGTCAAAATACTTGTAGACACAAGATGGATTGCTCATCATGACGCATCTAAACCATGAAGAAATCGAAAACCGAATATCCGCACTCTAACAAATGTGTGATCCCAACATAGAAAGAGTCGATACAAGAGGAGCAGCATCTAAACTCTTACCGGTATTGAGTGACCGCTTTCTTATGCTATCTTTAGTTTTGGTGTCTCTTAGAAGAAGTAAACCAGAGAAGTGTGTAATCAAAATCAAAACCCTCAAAATCGCTCTTCCAGGGGTCGGCAAGTAAATTCAAGTGGGGTCCGGATAATGTTGTTTTTTTTTTTATCGAGGTCCAGAAAAAAATAATAATACTAGTTTTAAATGTTTATTTTGACCCGTTAAAGTACCTAATTATATAAATATAATTTATTATAAAGCACAATAAGTATGTATTCCTAAAAATACATACATACCACCACGCCTGTCTCGCAGAGAGGCAGGCAGAGAGGACAGCGTACAACTTCCCACGATGCATACATAAATCTCTAGCTTCAACCACTTAATCCGGAAAATGAAAAGACTTTTTCGTGTCGGATTTGCAAAGTAAGTCGGAGAAAAAACGGTCGAACGAAAACGTTTCTAATTAACGCTGCCTTAACGATTAGAGATATATGATTAAGTTCTAAAGAAAAGTTGTAGAGCTTGCCATGGTAATGCCTACAAAAAAGTCACCGACAACATATGTCTAAATTTTATATTTAAGTTACAAAAAGTGGTATTTTATAATAAAAAAATAATTTAAATCGTTAGGTCATGTTTATTGGTCATATTATCAACAATTATGAATTCATATCAAAATAAGGTAATATATCGTCTCAAGCATTTAAAACAAAAGACTTTTCCCTTTTAGTGCATATAATTTCCCTTTTACTGCATAAATGGTTACAGAGATAAGACACTCACAAATAAGACACTCACAAATAAGACACTCACAAGAAGACACCCACAAATAACGGTAATATAGTCAAATTGGCATTCAAATACATACATATGCAGTAAAAATATAACCCTTCTTTTGGCAGTCAGGAAATAAATCATAGTACTCAGTACTAACCGAACCACACTCATAATTTCATCACAAGTAAAAAATTTTACCGCCCAACGGAGTGGGCACGGGTCAGCTAGTTAATCTATATTATTCGGAGATTTACGCCCGTCTAGCTAATATGAAACGAAACACTGTGCGGCGTCAACCCGGTTTTTTATTTAAATACGCGTCGAATGTTATAGTATAATATCGAAAAGCGGCGTTCATGTTCCGTTTCCTTCCAGTTGACGGCGCGATTTCGCTGTGCGAACACGCGCGCCGCCCACCCACCTGACCCGAACGCACCCAAACTGACATCCAAGATCTCCGGAGCGGCGTTCTCGAAGTTACAAAAGTCATCGCGACAGTGAGAGTGCTGTTCTATCGAATTGAGTGTTGTTAGTGAAATCTGTGCCTTGGAAACGGTGACATTCCGGTAAATACGTTTTTTATTTTTACTACACTCCATTCGAGATACACGAGTTGGTTAAGTTTACTTGCAGAATGAATGTTTACAGTATCCATATATATTATTTTATAGATACACAGTAAAATATGTATATATTTTCGATATAGACATTAAAAATTGATATATGTATTAAATTTATACATATACATATACACGTTTGTATTGAAGCGTAAGGTTGCAGTGCTGCACGGCATGGTGAATAAAAGGAATATAAAGCCTCTAAAGAAACCAGTGAGCAGGAATAAGTCCGAAATAGATAGTTCTTGAAAGCACATGCTGAAGAATGGGTAAAAATTAAATAAAATATGAATAAGACTAATTAAAATACTAAGTAGTTGCTTAGAAATTGAATATTAAGAAACAAGTAAATACAATAAAAAGAATACTGCCGTTACAGAAAGTGAACTAATGTAATTGAAAATAGGTTTTATAACGGTTTTTTTGGAGAATATATAATATATGGTTTATGTATATATCCATATATTACATGTATGTTTCCGGAATGTACTTAATCAGACCTTTCGTTTAACAATAAACACGATATATTTATGTGTATTTATTGACATTTGGACATTTAGACTACTACTTTATTGATATTTGAACAGTTCAGGTACCTCATGGCACTCGGGATGTCTCAATGATTCTAACAATACCACAGACTTCTAAATCGGTTACATCGTTTAGAAGTTATGGTGGAATAAAGAAACGCAAAACATACATAGTTGAACCCTGAACACATTACACCCTTTTTAACACGCTTTTATTAGGTCGACCTGTATGTAACTAACTATGTAATGGAATCTAAGGTATCTAATTTAACCATCTTCCAAGGATCGTAGCGTCATGAAAATTGGCAGCTGTAGGTATGTAGTTCTGATGACAAACAATAATATGGTACTGTCGAACTGATCTGATGATGGAGTCGGAAGATATGAACTGGAACTTCATGATGGAACATCGTATCATAGCTGTGTTTGGACTTGTTAGAAAAGTCTTGGAATGAACTTTGACCACGATTAGGTTTCAAGGTCTGATGATGTGGTTTTAACGTGCATTTATAAAAGCGTGTTTTTAGTGTTTTTTTAAAACTATTAATTTATTTGTTAGGCAGTCGTGTAAAAATACATACACTTCACGCTACGGAACACCCCAGAGTCACTCGCTTAACAAATATACGTAATAATACGTATACATACGTCAGTTCAAATACGTACAAAATATAAAATCTAAATACAGGTTATATATGCCTAGCTAGATATGTGATAAGCATGATCATTTGGGTCGTGTGACACGTGGGTCGTGTGACATTCATCTTTTATTTTTGTTAGGCTTACAGCCTAACAGTGTAAACGCGTCTTTTACGATTCATCAACGTTACAATATTCACTGAAACAAAAATCTTTGTAGTCTGTGGAGCAAAACTCGATTAGATTGTTACTGAGATTCTAATATCCCGCAAGTAGACTTGCAAAATATACGATTAAAGTTGACAAATAGTTGACTTGGTGTTTAAACTAGTAATTTGAATATATTTAGAAATTGTATTTATTTTTTTAAATTCTAAAGAAACGGCCAAATAAACGAACGAGGTATTTAGAAAAGGTGTTCAATATTTTCTTCACGTCCGCAATGTCAATTTTATCATAAACTAGCTGACCCGTGCCCACTTCGTTGGGCGGTAAAACCTTTTACCTGTGATGAAATTATGAGTGTGGTTCGGTTAGTACTGAGTGCTATGATTTATTTCCTGACTGCCAAAAGAAGGGTTATATTTTTACTGCATATGTATGTATGTATTTGCATGCCAATTTGACTATAATACCGTTATTTGTAAGTGTCTTATTTGTGAGCGTATTATCTCTTTAACTATTTATGCAGTAAAAGGGAAATTATATGCAGTAAAAGGGAAATTATATGCAGTAAAAGGGAAAAGTCTTTTGTTTTAAACACTTGAGACGATAAATGTACTTATTTTGATAAGAATTCATAATTGTTGCATAAATACTACTTTTTGTGACTTAAATATAAATGTTAGACATATGCTGTCGCTGACTTTTTTGTTGGAACTATCAATCTCTACAACTTTTCTCTAGAACCTAATCATATATCTCTCATCGTTAAGGCGGCGTTAGTTACAAACGTTTTCGTTTGACCGCTTATTCTCTGACTTACTTTGCAAATCCGACTACCACGAAAAAGTATTTTCATTTTCGGATTTTCGGATTAATATATAGCCTATGACACTCACAAATAACGTGGTTTTCTATTGGTAAAGTAATTTTCAAAATCGGTTCTGTAGATCCAGATATTACTTCCTACAACGTCACAAACTTTACCTCTTTATAATATTAGTATAGATTTTAAGTAGCATGAGTTGTAATTAAAATTAAAAACCACAATACTTGATATTTACATTCTATATAATGTACACAGAATGTAAGAGGTTTTCGTGTGTGTTTTTTGGTTTTTATTATTCGCAGTTCTTCTTACTTACCTATACTTATTAAGAAATTAATTATAATTTTAAAGCAGTTAGGCAATCGAAGTCTGTCAATTATATCAATAAGCAAGATCGCACAGGAGGGTGATTGGGGATAATCTCGACTCAGCGATAATTTTAGTTTGTCTTACCGATTATATTGTCCAACTAGAGTTGCCAACTACAACGGGCGAACCCGTCACATCAGGAAGTTTTAACGATATTAGATCGTTCTGTCTTCCGTCAGGTGAGCGTAGAAGACTTGTGACAAAATCAGTCCACAGTGTAGTTACGCCATACGCCCGTAAGAAGCCAACGCTACACTCGCAACCTTACTTCCAGCTGCAACCAGATTACTCCGGTCTCCCGACTGGTTACAAGTTCGAGGTCACTTGCGCGGTCCTCTCCCTTACGTAGCGGCGATACTGTGACTTTCGAATCTATCGCGGACCACGGCATCCTTTGACCAGCTCTTCACCCGGTATCGGGTAGCCGATTGGTCGTTTCAAGAGCAGTTGCCGTAAGTTAAACAATTACCCTCGCTCCATAGGAGATAGTACTGTTTCCAGACTCCTGCATAATCGATTGGCTGACGCCGCACTATGCGCAAACCGTCCAGGAGCGCCCGAAGGTTGACTCTTAAGGTAAACTGGCCCGCAGGTCGGAGTCCTACCGTGGTTCGTTCTTCTACGTGGAGGCCGCCGGATGGGTGTTGACCCGTGAGTATGAGCGACCCTGAACACATGGGTCTTTGTGGCCAAACTGTAACAGGGCCCATTAGCTCACGATCATATTGTCTAGATAAATATTCAAAAGCATTGTAATGCAAAAGAGGAAACCAACTGTTAAACGCCGAAGTAAAAGTACGATTATAAACTTACCGTTAAATTTGTTTTTTACTATTTCACCAACCCAATATTTTTTCTTTGCTATTTACTGACATATTTAAAATCCTAATTTTTATGTTTATTGTTTTGCATTTATAAATTATGTTGACAAAACCATTCTTCTTTTTTTTATTTTCATTACAATTTTCATTTCATTAATTTTCATAAGGCCCACGAACCGACCAGAAGGGAAAGTATTGTGAACGCGATATAAAAAATCGGGATGAATTAGGAAATATCAATTTTAACAGTCAAGTTTAAGTACTCCCGGAATTCTGAGACGTGCAAATCTCACACAGCACTTCTGGCAAAATATCGTTATTTTAACCTCACCTGCTGCTGTAATGATAAATATTCCAATCATTATTTCCAATTGAAAGATAACAACGGCTTGAGATAAACACCTATTCAGTTGTGTTATCGAAGAGAATGAGCGGCTTAGCACCAGGGACATTAAAAAAATGCTTTTTCTTTAAAACACAGGTTGTTTACACGACTGCCCAACAAAAAAGGAGTGTACTGTGTACAGGGTTTAACTATGTATTTTTCCGTTTCTTTATTCCACCATAACTTCTAACCGCTTGGACCAATTTAGTGGTGTGTGTATTGTTAGAATCTTTTTGTCATCCCGAGTGTCATTGGGTATCTTAACGTCTAAATGTTCAAAGGTCCTAATGTCAATAAATTAACATAACTATATCGTGTTTAGTGTCGAATGAGAGGTCTGATTGAGAACATTCCGGAAATATACATCTATCTATACGGATAAATACATAAATCACATATATTTCATATAATAAAAATAATAATAAATACAATAGTCCACTTTCTGTAACGGCAGTCATGTTTGTTATTCTTTTGAATGTATTTACTTATTCTCAAGAATCATCATCAAATTCATTTGCACAACACTTTCCGTCATTTTTCTGATGATTTTTCTGCTATAGCTCTTTCCGACTATCGTTTTTAAACCGACGAGATGAGACAACATGATATAAAGCCCATAATCAGTAAATGGGTCACCCGTCACCTCAGGAAGTTTTAACGATTAGTTGTTCTATTTCCCTGGAGTGAGCGCAGAAGAGTTAGACAAAACAGTCCACTGTCTAGCTCCGCCACAAACCCGTAAGAGGCCAACGCCTTAACCGCGAGATAGCCAGGAGTGTTAACCGGCGGGCCTACACTCACGCCCTTACTCCCAATTGTGACCACATTACTGCAGTCTCTCGATTGGTTACGAGTTCGAGGTCGCTTGCGCGGTCCTCTCCCTTACGAAGCGGTGAAACGGTGTATACCGAATCTATCGCGGACCACAGCGTCCTTTGCCCGGCTGTTCACCCACGATCGGATAGCCGATGGTCGTTTCAAGAGCAGTCGCCGTAAGGTCCGCAACCACCCCCGCTCTATAGGAAACAGTACTGCTTCCAGACTCCCCCGACTGTTAGTCAGAGTGGAGGTCTGATCGACTGAAGACTCAGAACCAATCGAGAGACCGGAGAAATCTGGTCACAATTGGAAGTGAGGGCGCGAGTATCTCGAGCCCGCCGGGTTTATTCCTGGCTCACTCGCGGTAAGGCGTTGGACTCTCACGGGTTGTGACGTAGCTGGACGTAGGATTGTACTGTCCAAAGTCTTCTACGTTCACTGCAGGGCGACAGAACGACTAATCGTTAAAACGTCCTGTGGTGACGGGCTCGCCCGTTGTAGTCGACACCGCAAGATGTTAGTCAGACTGCACAGTCGATTGGCTTACGCCGCACGGTGCCTGTCCAGGAGCGACAGGAGGTTGATTCCCAGGGGAAACTAACCATAAGGCTAGAGTCATACCCAGGCTCGCACTTCATGCGTGGAGGCCGTCGGATAGGTGTTAACCCGTGAGTGTGACCAACTCTGAACAGAATAGGTCTTTGTGGCCAACTCAGAAAGGGCCCATTAACACCCAAGTTAATGGGTCATATAAAATACGGCAATAATAACACGAATTATGGCGAAAGACTTATTTCCCAATCTCGAACACAATGAGACACGCTAAAACAGCCCAAGAAAATACTCTGAACTTCCTAAACCTTGAATTTTTTAACTATTCATTAGAATAGCTGGCATTTTAGTGACTTTATTACTGATCGACACGCTCAAAATTCTAATGTGGTTTACATAGAGATAAAAATTACTGCATCCATTAACATTTGCGTCAGCACTTGAGCCATATCACATTATAATACTCATGTGAGCATTATTTATCAAGGATTATGGCACTTGAGGAAAATTTATGCAGATCACAGCAAAATTACTTATTGAAAAGTAACTAAAAGTTGTTCTTAAATTGATAAGTGTTACTAAGAATATGTTAAATTGATATGTTAAATTGATAAGTGATAAGCGTTACTATGAATATTGGATTACGAAATTAGTCTTAGCGGTAGTATGAAAGTAAATAAAATTATTTCGAGGTAAATAATATGATAAGACTATATATGATAATAGATTGCTCAATGCCATAGTACGTTTGGGAAACTTTTCTGCGCTGGAGAAATGCAGGTGGCATTGTATGTATACCAGAAAGATACCAGAAATAGAAATTAGTTTAAAACGATTTTTTAAAAATATATAGATTTTTGTTGTTTTCTCGAAATCTACTTTTATGTGAAATGACTCATTTTAATAATCAGCGATTCAATTACACTGAACCTCTACCATTGATTATATATGGTATTAGATTGTTCAACTCCTATTTGCACGATTTGGCAACCCTTCTGCGCCGGCGAAATGCAGGTGGCGCCAACAGCTTGACATCCAAACTATTAGCAAGTTAATTGGCCGTCTATAATAACATTGATATTAAATATTTTTTGTTGATAGAAATACCGCTTTATATACATTTTCATACTGATGATATAAAGAACTGATTGATACTGATGATATAATAAACTTTGTTTGTATTGTCTCTCTCCCTAACGGGTGTGCCCGTGCCACCGTACCAAGCTCGTTCTGTCCCCACTCCCTTCTTGCTGCTGTTTGCGAATGCTGCTTAATTTATAACTTATGCACTACCACCTGCCAAAATATGAATGTATTTTTTTTTTCTTCTCTTTTTATTATTATATATACATATTTTTTATTTTTTTTTGAATTTTATTTTAGATAATACGTATTGTAACTATGTAATGAAATGTAATGTAAATACATTTATGTGTATGTAAATGTAAAATGTAAAAAGAGAAAAAATGTATTTATGAAACGAATAAATAAATGACTCCTTGGGGGATTGGATGGCGATAGAAGCCTCTGATCATTGGATATACAATTAAGCTCGGGCAGAAAAGACGACTATAGTCGTTATAACTGCTCGGGTTGTGGATGGATTGGCTTCTGTCTCCATCCACCTCGTTGGAGTATGAAAATGAAAATGATTGATTATAAAACCACAATTATTTAACCATTGATAATGTGGGATATCTGTCGTCGTGCATTGTTGATATGAACAGAGCCCAACGTTTGTAGAAATCTTGTTTTCTCGGCGTACATATGGTAGAATAAACACAGTTTTAATATTTAGAAATTTTAATCATTTAAAGAAGTTAATAGAAAAGAGATGGCTTACCATTGATAATGTCGACGAGAGTGTTTAATATGCTATGTTTAATATCCGAAAATCTGGTGTTTGTTGTGTTGGGAAGCGGATTGTTCGTGTGAATTAATTTTTGCAACTGTGAAAGACAAACTTTAAAGACGCCATTTTCATACATTAATTATTTGCATCGTAAGAAAAACCATTTGAAAAGCCTTCAAGTGAAGAGAAAACACTTTAAAGCACAGCCAGTTCTTCATATATCTTTTCAGGTGGAGTTTGCTGGTTCCATAGAGATAATGCTCATAACTCAATCAATTGATCCAGCGTAGGAAAGAACTGGGACTGTCGCAATCCTAGTTCCTAGGTACTTGTCGGTTGTCGGCCCAAGCGCGACCGCTAGATATTACACGTTTTTTATTGTCCGGTTCACCGAGATTTTCTTAGCCGGACAGACATAAATAAAACCGGACTGTCGGTCGAAAGCCGGACGTTTGGCTATCCTAGTCGCTAGCTAGGTATTACTCACTACTTCTCACTTCTCTGGCCTCTCTATCAATGTCTGTCCATCTATCATCGAAGCGTGCTTGACGGCTTTCAGTATCTGACATCACGATGACTATGACTGTAAAAATAGAATATCTTGCTATCTTATTTCTTTGTACCTATTATAAATTAAAACTTGAAATAACGTATACAATCCTATAATATGTAGGTACAGTAACTACATACATCTGCTATATTATTAACTACCGATATCTACTACATATTATATTATACCAGAAATGACGTACTTAATTATTTTCCTGGTAGTATTGCTTCGAAAACAACACAATCAATATTATTTATCGTGGGATTTTGGAAAGACCCACCGTCATTTTCACCTTCTTTAATACACTTTTGTGTAGTTTTTAAATGACGATAAACAATAAATTAATATATAATTGATAGTAAAACTGTCATTACAATAGAAAAAAGAGTTGTAAAATAATAAAAATCCTAAAAAGTAACCTTTGTCAAATCCTAAAAAGTAACCCTTGTTAAATCCTAAAAAGTAACCTTTGTCAAATCCTAAAAAGTAACCTTTGTAAAATCCTAAAAAGTAACCTTTGTAAAATCCTAAAAAGTAACCTTTGTCAAATCCTAAAAAGTAACCTTTTTAAAATCATAAAAAGTAACCTTTGACAAATCCTAAAAAGTAACCTTTGTCAAATCCTAAAAAGTAACCTTTGTCAAATCCTAAAAAGTAACCTTTGTAAAATACTAAAAAGTAAGCTTTGTAAAATCCTAAAAACTTACCTTTGTTAAATCCTAAAAGTACTTTCTTTTTTCTTATGATTTTAAATTAATATTTGATTGAAGCTATGATTTAAATTATTATTTTCTTCTGAATCATCCATTTCCTAGATTTTTTATCAAAAAAGGAATCTAATTTTACTCTCCCCCCCCCCACCCCCTCCCTCACAACTTACTCCAATACAGGCAAGTATTTTTTAATTTGGTTGTCTATTAATTCAGGGACGCTGATCAGCAATTTAATAATAATAAATATAGAATATGGCTCATAAATTCTTAATGACAATACACACGTTTGTGAAAATCTAAATACGTCAATAAACACTCCTTACAAATAATGGATAAATTTCCGAAAAATCATTTTTCCATCTCAACCCGTTTAAGATTTCCCCATACTAACGACATGTATAAAACAAGTAATTATAATAAAAGGAATAAAAAACAAAACAGACTGCCATTACAAAAAGCTAAGTACCTACTGTATTTATAATTATTTATTTTACGGTTTCCTTATGCTATATTTGTAGTTTATGTATTTATCCGTATAGATACATATATATATTTTCGGTATGTACGCAATCAGACCTTTCATTTGACACTAAACACGATATATTTAAATTAATTTATTGATATTTGGATATTTGGACATTTAGACAATTATTTACTAGATATTTGGACAGTCAAGTTACACTGTAATACTCGGGATGACATAACAGTTCTTACAATGCCACACACTTTTAAATGGGGTTGAGCGTTTAGAAGTTATGGTTGAATAAAGAAACGGAAAACATACATAGATAAACTATGAAGTCGTTACACTCCTTTTATGTTGGGCAGTCGTGTGAAAAA
This sequence comes from Micropterix aruncella, assembly GCA_944548615.1. Lineage (NCBI taxonomy): Eukaryota > Metazoa > Arthropoda > Insecta > Lepidoptera > Micropterigidae > Micropterix > Micropterix aruncella. The sequence continues at coordinate 6,067,358 of OX155964.1, forward strand.
AACATTCTTTATAACAAGGCAATATATTTCAGTTTTCTTCTATGACATTATGATATCAAAAAGTGAAAACCGCATCAAAAACGGTTTACTAATTTTTAAGTTACAGGGGATAGAACAACAGATAGGCAGACAGGAAAACTAAGATTAGTGATTCGACTACTGTGTCTCACAAATGATGTCTTCTAAGGATTTTTTTCAAGTTATATTCTATGTACAGACATGGATCAGTTACGTTGTTAGTATATGTGTAAATAATATATATATAGATTTTACCTCATCAATGAAAACGTAATAAATACGTCACAGATGACCATAGACAAACAATTACAATTTTTTTTTGAATCACGGCAGGCAAAATATTTCCCGCCTATTTCAAATTATTGCCGTCGAACGCTGCTAATCAAAATGGCGGCTTCCGGTTCAGTTTTTCCCGCTAATATCAGACCACTAACAAAAGGCGCGAAAAAAAACGCGGACGAAAAAATTATGTATCTACGAATCTGTCATTAACACTAGCATCGCAGACTCGTAATGTGTTGGATTACCTAGTTTTTTTTATACATAATAATATGAATAACATATTAATAAAATCATTAATATTCCATCTGTATACATGTTACATAACGAAATAATACACGAATAACAATATTATATATGCTTTGAATAATATTTATAATATTTTGAAATAAAGCTATAGATATTATGTTTTTTTTTACTAATTGCCACACCACAAATTGAAAGAAAGCGCCCGAACAAATATAATACATACTACGTGACTATTATTTATGGAAAAATTACGTCTTCCCTCTTGACAGTTTTTTTAAGGAATATAGAATTGCTATTTTTATAAAAGCCTAGTTTCGTTACTCTCTTTAAAAAACACCATACTGATTATAATTATTAATGTTTTTTTAAGTATCTACATTTAATTGAAATAAATATATTTTAGTATTCACCCGTTTTCCACCGACTCTTGAAAGGTATTTTTTCCCTTGTAAAAAGTTATCTAAATTCTGAAAAGAAATGAAACTCTATTGGAGCAAGGTCTAGCAAGGACGGTGTATGATTAAGAGTCTCCAGCCGCAAGTCCTGCAACTTTGCGAATGTTAGCAGTGAAATCTGTGGTTATACGTTGTCATCGAGAAGCAGTGGCGATGAGCGATTGACCAGGCTCCATCATTGTTTGCGTTTCTTAACAGTACGCATTTACGGTAACTGCATAGCCAGACTACAAGAAGCTGTAATAGAGAACACCGGCATAGGATCTAATATTTGAAAATAGTGCAAATTTTCAACTTTACCATGGTTGCACAAACGAAAATATTTGAACAAAAACAAACCACGAGCTGATTTTTAAAAATGAATATCATGGCCTTGAATTAAAATTTATTTGAATTTGAAATTTCAACTCAGACCCAAGTTATCCAAGTTCAACGTGGCTAGTGTGAAAAAACATCGATTACGTAGGTAATGACCCAATATAAGGGCCTAAGAACTCGCATTATATCTAGATGTAGACTATTGTAGACCTAAGAAGTTTTATTTAACATGAATTACCTGTTTGTTACTTGTTACTTGAGCTGTGTCGTTACTTGTTACTTGAGGTGTGTGTAGACGTTTGCTACTTGAGCTGTGTCGATCTTGAGCTGTTCATCTTCAATGTTTAATTTCTTTACTTCGGTGACACTGTAACTACATATTTTGTACAAGCATTGGTCATGCGACATTTTGGGTTTCCCCTAATGCCCCCTCTGCACGTTGGCCAATGCTTACCCGCATTGGCCATGTCTCTCTCACTCTTTCCCATACCTTTTCACACGTGATGAGTGGTGCTAACTCGCTTCCAACTTAGCGATGCGGCCAAGCATTCACCAACTTGTAGGTTGCACAAATGCACAGTTGTGTACCAATATGACGTAAACGTACTCCATTCTTGCAAGGGAATTGTGAATACATCTTCGATTGTGGGACGAACAAAGCGACCAATCTATTCGATACTTTGTGACACGGACAAATTTTGTAGGCTTAAGCTCATCTTCGAAGACTCAAACACTGATTGACACTTTCTTTCGGGTCATATTATGAGTACATCCTCGATTAATTACCTGAGTCGTTGCTCAAAACATTTTTCGACATTTCTCTGTTAAAGTATCGCAGACTAAACCGTCACCAATTAACACCAGCCATCTTTTGTTCTTCATGCAATTTATGCAGTATTCGACGGGAAACTAGCTTTCTGACGCCGAACTCATTGTGCAGTATTATTTGTAAGACAGTCAATCCAGTGTATTCACATCTCTAAATCTACTCATATGTCTCAGGCCTATATCAGCGACGGTTTCTTGTATATCACTACTTTTGATCAACCTGCGAATGGTACGGTGCTAAGGGGGGCACGTCCAGGACGAAGCTCTGAATATCAGCGATATAATGTTGTTCTACTAGGTGTTTCGCCATAATAAACAGAAATAAGCTCAGCGAATTGTGTATTTTCGAGATGACCCTCCTCGGAAATTATGTTAAAATGGAGCGTTAATTTGCTCACGTCCTTTCCATTTTCTATATTGTCTTGTCGAAGTCTAAATCGCATTGTTACCTAACTGTACTATGTTTCTTCAGTAAAAAGCATTAGATCAGTTTACAGCCAGTGTTCAGTTAAGAGTATGATCAGCGATTTATTTTAAAGTAGTGGATTCCTGACTATTTTAATCTTCCAAAAGCAGGTTCCAAACATAGCACTAAGTACTGGTAGGAGTTGGAAGGAGGAGGAAGTGTGGTCTGATCGGCTATCACCCCATTTTCTCATCATCAACATCACACTGTATGCTATTGAAATCAATTTCTTTAAATAATAAAAAATATTCAACCGTTTGGCTGAATTATTCCATTCAGCCGTTCGGCTGAGTCATTCTATCCCACACAATTATTCCATCTTCTTTTGCGAACTTGCGTACGCGAACTTTGAGAATCTTTGCAAACTTCGATTCGACAAAAAAATATCATTTTTTTGTGTAATTAAAGCGCTAATCTACATTATGTATATGACAATTGACCAGAATGTGTATATCTACTTGATTTAGGAGAGCGATAACATTGGGAAAAATATAATGATGCAATACACGGACCTAAGCATGTTTCAACAAGGATTAGGTATATAAATCGGACTGTGGCCCATACGTATGAATTAAAATGACGCATAACGGTGTTGAAGTGACTGTAGTTACCGTGTCGTAATGTTAAAACATAATGTTACTTCATTACGTCGCGACCTTGGGATCGCTGCTAACATGTCAGCATGTAATAGTATACGTACGGTTATACACACATTAATCATGTTGAAACTACAGTATACTGTTATTTCCATTTTAACCGTAGGGAAAATGTTGATAGATATGATCGAGTAATGGAATTTCAATAAAATACCCAACACAATTACGATTGAAACGTCGCTCTTCTGTATAAAACCGTAATAAAATGGTAATTTAAGAATAAATCTTGGTCTAATCTAACCTTGGTCTTCTTTTAGTTCTTTTTGAATCTAGTTTTCTGGACTTCAACTGCGTAATTCAATTATTTTGTATTTACAGAAATAGTCAATAATAAAACTAAAGAAATTGCTGTCTCTCGTTGGCTAATCTTCAAACGTTGTAAATCGGCATCAATCGACAAATCAGCTAATGGAAGGTTCGATAAATATTTAGGTGCTTCGTCAAATCATCAAATATCTGTTCTAAACATATTTTTTTATAAATTCGATTAACGGTCTACTTTTGATTCATCCTAGATGTTTACGAGATTACTAGCCGAGCCTGATCTTTGCACCGTTCCAAAGTTGTCTCTGGTAAAATTACAATAATTTTTCCTCATTTGCAGAATTATAGAAATTTTTGACATTAAAGGAATAACTAATAACAATTTATTATTATGTAAAATTATTGAAAGAATAACTAAGATTATAATTTCACAAAATTTTAGCTAACACGAGTTCATAGAAAAAAAACGCAGAATTTCTTGAATCGTTTCTTAAACTTCCTAGGCCTTTATTATGTTGTGTAATAAGATTTTACGATGAATAAATTTTACCATGTTCTAATGTTTTTTAGATACTATTTTAAAAAAATCGGTTGTGTCACCCCAAGACTTTCCTGACTAGTATCCGGGGAGGTGCGAAAAAACAGCGACATTTTTTACTCTAGTACCCCAAATTTGTATGGCAGGTACCCCAAACGTTGGTCGTAAGTACCCCAAAAACTAATAGGTTCTTCCGATGGTTAACAGAAGCTTCTATGCCAAATTTTAACTTAGACAGATTAAGCGTCTGGGCGCTATCGCGGAAACAATTTTTTCGCCGGGAACCCCAAATTTGTATGGGAGGTACCACAACCGTAGGGCGTAGGGACTCCAAACTAATGGGTTCCTCCGACGGTTAACAGAAGCTTATATACCAAATTTCAGCTCAATCCGATTAAGCGTCTGGGCGCTATCGTGGAAGAATACATACATACAGACATACAGACATACAGACATACAGACATACAGACATACATACAGACAGAGATCGGTCTGGAAATAGTCTCAATCGTCTCAGGGAGTCTCAAAATATATATTCCCATCTTCATCTCAAAATTTTTTTTTAGCGCGATCACAATACTTTCCTTTCCGATAGGTCGTCAGGAAAGTAAAATCTAATACCTGAATTCTTGACAACCTATGCATGTTAAGTAGTTATGAGACTCACTACCTAACAAAAATATTTTGACACATCCAAGAGAGGGTTTTAGCCATCAATTGGACACGACGTAAATGCAATGTAATGTAATGTTGGAATCAGAGTCGACATGAGTTCGATTCTTGAGCCGTTTGACTTCGTGGCCTAACACGCGAATCGCGTGCACATGGACGGAAGAATAACTAAGATAAACATTTCCCAAAATTTTAGGTAACAAGAGTTCATAGGGAAAAATCGCAAAAATTCTTGAATCGTTGAAATGAGAGTTGACACGAGTATGATTGTTGAGTCAAATGCAGCAGTCGACTTTATGCCGACTCTATCATTCCTTTAGTCTTGGGTCGATCGAATTAAAAATTCGAACTCGTGTTGATTCTCGTTCGAGTCGCTCATAACTACCAAAAAGGAAATGCACGTCACTGCATGCATACATACATGCGGTCGCCATTGCTCTAAAGCAGTGATTCCCAAAGTGGTCTATATAGACCCCCCAGGGGTCGATTTCGAAATGCAGGGGGGGCCATCTCAGTGAGGAAAATGGGGGTACATGAGATGTAGACAGAGGTCCGCATTAGCGTACCCCATTTAGGCAGGTCATCATAAACATTTAGGCGATACGTAAATGCCAGGGGTCGATTTCGAATTGCAGGGGATCCATGTCAGTGAGAAAAAAAACGGGGGTCTATGAGATGTAAAAGGGGGTCCACGTTAGCGGATCCCATTTATGCCATCATAAACATTTATCTGATCCGTAAATGCCTTGGTTGACTGTGAATGGTTGAATGATAGATAATGGTTGACTATAGCGATAAGTATCACTATAGCGATAAGTCAGCCAGTTGTGCAAAAAATTGTCTTTGGAATTATTGTAGTATACCTTTCTCAGAAATCGAAAATATAAAGAAATACTACTAGATTCGATCATTGTAATGCTAAATGTGAAAGAAAAAAGCTTCGGACGCGTAACATTTCAAGACCAAATTTACATACAAGAAAAAACAAGTTTTTTAAACTCAGTTTTTAAGGTTGTTTAAAAAAAACTAATCTAACCTACCGCCAAATAGGTGTTTATGTATTATTTAAAATTAAAAAAAAACTTAACCTACCGAAATGTATAGGTTCGGCGCTTTTTGCATGACTATATCTCGCTTATTTATTAAGACCAAATAAATATTATTGCAGATTCGGAATCAGCGTGGTGAATATAGTATGGTGACGTTAAAAAATCAAAAATCTAGAAGAGGTTCCTATACTGCAATAATACCTTGTCTTTTTCTATAAAACCAGTGTAATATTAATTAAGTAATGTTTTCATAACACAATAAAGTTATTCGATTCTATTCTATTTCTCCTGTATTGTGTGTAAAGTATAGTGTTTTAAATGTTTAATAATCGCTTAAACAAACGCGCGCGTGACAAGTGTCATCAAAGGAAATCAATTTTCAACTCAAAATACATCAATATTCGATCGGGTAGGCCAACGCACATGCATAACGAGGGTGGTGCGAGCGAGACTTGTGAATAAATCGCACCACAAAGGGTATATGTGCGAGCGGGTGCAATAGAATGAGCAAGCGAGATAGTGGTACATGTGCAGTTACAAATGGCTTTCTCAAATGCTTTGTACTTCAAGGTCGTGGACGCTTAGAAATGAACGAGCATCGTGCAACATTTAAGCATTTTTCAATATAGCTATGAAAAAACTTACCACTTTACAAAAAATCTTATGTAAGCGACCAGTACTTTGCCAGCTGTCAAGAACACATTTAGAGTTTAGAAAATTTTAATATTAGGCAGGCAGGGGTCTACGGAAAACAAAGCAAAAACAGCAAGTGGTATACAGGACAAAAAAGTTCGGGCACCTCTGCTCTAAAGTCACTGTACTCTAACGAGGCATTAAAAAATCGAGTACCGTTAAAACAATTGCGTAACATTGCGTTGACATGCGAAATGGCGTTAAAGCGTGATTTCATTTCGATCAGCCCGCCAGCTTCAACTTATATCTGCGGTCCAACCGGTTCAGTAATCTGCAGTTTGTATCACTTTCACGGATTCTCTCTGACTCTTTTTAAAATGCCACCAGATTTAAATAATATGGGCTCATTAATCTGCTAATTTATTAATCACTGGCTATAGAGTTAATGATGGCTATACCTAATTTTATTTATTTTAATATTTTTAAAACTTTGTGCTTCAAAGTAAGATAGTTGTAGTAGTAGTAGTAAACGGAGTGGGGGTCTCGTTTCCAGCCCTTGATGTCACCTAGATCTATAAGATCTTTTGTAACTACCCACTATGTGGTTAGGGCAGTGGTCAGCTAGTAGCCCAGTACTTCTTACCAGTCCAAGTAGATCACTGACCTTCAAGTTGGACAGATCGCTAGGTTCGAGAAAGGCTCGTCCCAGTAAACTGTGTCTTTTAGCGGCTAGGCCTGGGCAGCGACCAACGATGTGTATGCTGTCTTCAGGTTCATCGCCACATATTCAGCAATCTTGCTTTCGGTCAAGCCAAGGTTGAATAGATGTGCTCTAAGGGTCGTGTGTTTGGTGAGGAGACCGATAGTGGTTCTAGATTCTTCTTGCTCATGTCAAGTAGGGACTTGGTTTTCTTTTGCAGTGGTTGCTCCATCATGGCTTTTGCCTGGCGACATCCTTGGCTCTGTTTCCAGGAAGCCCGATGTTCCTGCTCCAAGCAGTCCCTGATGATTTTTTACCTGTAGCGAGGGGCACCCTTACAACTGGCTCCACCGGGCATTCCAGTGTTCCCAGTTTTGCCAGTCTGTCGGCCTCTTCGTTGCCGGGTGTGCCTTAGTGACCCGGTATCCATGTAAGATAGTTAGTCAGGGTATAAATATAAAATAATTTGTCAAACTTACTTTAAATTTGTTGGAACATAGTCGACTTTATTTCAATTGTAACTAGTCGACTTGATTTATTTTTTTAAGTCGTTTGCATATTTTTTTTCTAATTGGAAACAATTTTCAGGCACTTTTGATGTTGTTCGTTACTAATATCATTGTTTATATAGGGTATTAGTTTGCACAATATTTTTTTACGTTTTAGCAGCTAGGAACTATGAAACGTAAAGTGTAGATGACACTCAAAGTTCCAAACATTGGTTAATATTCTCTTTTTTAGTAGCTCAATAGATAGCGTTCTAAACGCGATAAGGCATCCTCTTAGAGTATTAATATTAAAATATATACTCTAAGGGCATCCTACTTAAAAATTAAATAATAAAATAATAACAAAAGAATTTGTAAATCATATTTTTTTACTATTTTAACATTATTTACGTGAATATGTAAATTTTTAATTTGGTATTCAGGTTTAAATACGTAATAATTACGTTATTTAGAGTTCAAGTGGACTAATAGATTTCACTATAATATCTTGGAATTATTTTTGTAAGGTAATCAACCTATATAAAAGTGCAATAGATGGCACTATTAATTGATTGTTTAAAATTGTTATTATTGGTTAAATAATTGGTATTTATAATCAATCAGTCCTTTATATTAAAAGCATCCATTATCAATGTTATTATAGATGGCCAAATAAATTGCTATTAGTTTCACCGGACAATGCTATCAGCCACCTGCATGTCACCGGCGCATGAGAGTTGCTAATACGTATTATGGCATCGAGCGATCTAGTGCCCTTTATAATCAATGCTATTATCTAAGAGCACCCCTCTGGGTTGGAAATTTAAATTACATTTTATAACTCACTTTTCGTCAAACAGAAAACTTTCACTCAGAAAACTTTGCAACATTTCTTCAGAGATTTTTTTTTATCCAAACTTAAATATTGCTTATTCCTAGGTAGTTTAATGAGAGGATTAGTGTCGAGTTTGTACATATATCGGGATCAGATTAATTATGTCTATGGGGCTTTACGCATTGTGGAATACGTCCAACGTATTCGTACTTAATTAAGAACGGAATACGTTCAACGTGTTTTTAAGTTAAATGTATTTTGCAGTGTTATATAAGTTGGCACTCGAATTAATCGAAAACCTCGGTAGAATATGCTCCATATTTTACATATTATTGGTTGCGAAGGTTAATCATTAAATAAAGTATTTTTAACAGAAGAGGGTAAGGGCTTGGCGGAATTTCTGCACGTTTAACTAATGATGAAATGGGAATGAAAGGGTATCAACGTGGATGGGTCATACCTGAACCACCTCAGGTTCGCCGACGACATAGTTCTGGTCAGCATTGACCCATCACAATTCAAGACCATGCTCAAGGAACTTAACGCAGTATACTACATTTATCTTGGCCACAAACTCAAACTGGGCAAATACACCAACGTGCAGATGTTGTCAGACGCGTGGGATTGACTTGGGCGGCCTACGGAAACCTTGCCTATATCCCGAGAGACTCAGCGATGCTTATCAACCTAAAGCGGAAAGTTTGTGAGACATGCGTGCTGCCAGTAGCAACGTACGGCCTTGAAACAGTGCCTCTAACGCAGAGCAGTGCCAACCGCACCAGAATATGCCAAAGGGCCATGGAGAAACGTATCGCCAGACTGAAGTCGGGCTGCGTAAGTCACGTTGCAAGGTAGGATGAGGCGAGGTGGCCGAAGAGGCTCGTCCAGTGAAGACCAAGAACCACAAAGTGAAGAGTAGGGAGATAACAACTACGATGAGTGGACGACATCAGAAAAGCAGCAGGTACTAACTAGCTGAAGGCAGCAGCTGACAGACAGATATGGAAGAAGAAGGAAGAGGCCTACGTCCAGGAGTAGACCAAACCAGGCTGAGGAAGAAGAATAAGAAGAACTAATGGAAGATTGTGGCCCTATAGTCAGTATTGCTAAAAATCAGCAACATTTTTAAGAACAGTAAAATACATAAATTCAACATTCTTAATTTATTTTTTCGTTGATCTTACGGTCATTTTTTGAAACTCGTTGAAATGTGGGTTCGAAAAAGGTGTAACTTCTTCTGTTGTTTTAATGTGGCCTCGAAGATTTGCCGTTTCCCTAACAGAGATAGAGAATATGTCCAGCTTGTCGCACGAAGTCTCTTCGTAAGCTAGCCAGTGCAGTCTACTACCAGTAAAATGAATAAAACCAAAAACAAATTATTAAACAACACTGCAAACAGAATAGTATAAAATTTTAACAATAAAAAACTGACTCCATTTTTTAAATAAGTGCAGCATCCATGTTATGATGATGCTTAAAGCGGGCTATCATAATTGAATGCGTATACAAAATTATGTGTCTGTGCTGTTAACAGTTTAGGAGTTCCCTCGTTGGAAGCCAACCCTGGTTGCCGCAGCCATGTGATGGTGAAACTTAGAAGGGTCTATGATAACTGAATGAGTATACAAAATTGCGAGTCTGTGCTGTTGACCGTTGAGGAGTCCCCTTGTCGAGAGCCAACCCAGGGAGTAGAATCAGGTCATGCTTACCATAAAAAAATGCATTGTCATCGGAAATGAACCAACATTTAAATTTTCAACTTCATATGATAATATTTGAGTTCTCTAAATTCCTCATGGATCCCATCATTAGATCCCATCATGAACAGTATTTTGATAACAATCGGAAAAGGATTTTCCCAATCGGTTCATGAATGACGGAGTTCTGATGTAACAAACATTTAAAAAAAAACAACCGAATTGATAACCTCCTCCTTTTTTTGAAGTCGGTTAAAAAGGCGACCTGATTGATAGAAAAATTGTCACATAATATTACGATGTACCTGGGCTGCAGAATATTTACAAATTCAACTTCAAAACAAATCTTCGAGTTCAAGGCAAAAAATTCAACCGTGCAAAATTTAAATCTAATCCTCTCCAGAACGTTCTGCAAAATAGAGTGGTGGACATGTGGAATAAAATCACTGGAAGTGATTAGTGTAAGCTCTCTTTGTTAATTCGAAAACAGGCTCAGTTTACACTTGCTGTACAAAATTGCAATTGCAAATTGCAAAATTGAAAATTGCAAATTGCAAAACTAGCTGTACTAAATCTGATCTGGACGTATCAGCAATGCTAGCTGTCCAGAATAGTTTATAATAATAATTATGATTTTATTATAATAATAATTGTTATAGAAAAATTATCAGAAACGCTATACCCTAAGAAGGTACCCGTGTGTAGCATATGGTCAACGTTGATTTGAAGTAAATAGAAACCGCAGCAGCGATAACGATAACAAATATTCAACAGCGCGTTTGCAAAAAAACGTATTACATTGAGTGGCTGATAAGGTTGATAGCATGGTGTTGCTGTGTTTCTGTGGTTACTATGATAATTTTTATTAATATACCAAGAATTCCGGCCCTTTTACAATCAAGAAATCGAAGACCATCGCGGTTGTTTGGCATTATAAATAAGATAAAACGAATTTACTCAAGTGCTGTCAATTATCATGTGTTGTTTTGTGGGTAGGCGCGAAATTGCTGCTGTTACTGCGCAGATTACAAAGGTGGTGGGGCAGCGAATACGGCACCCGTGAGTTTCAAAATCCGCGAAAGAAATGAAAATCTGCTTTGCGCACAACACTCACTGTTGTATCTTGTGTTATGATGTATATTGTTGTTATATATAATTTTGACAATGAATTGTACCTTTTTTGACTAGATATTTTTATAAATCCTATTTTACTTAACATATATTAAATAGTAATGACTTTTTCTTTCTTTTCTCACATATATATTTATATTATTTAATCAAATTTAATATCATTGCCGAATATATAATGGAATTGCATTTTATTTACTATATTATCTTTTAATATTTTTATTATTATTATTATTATTTGGAGACCACACTTTGGGGCAATTTAGTGTTATTAGCTTTTTACTAAAACTTGTACATTTGTAAGCAATCAAGCAATCAAGCAAACTTGATTGTAATATTAGATTCCTGTCCACCCCAGAACGGGCTAGTCCCAGTAGGGTGACAGAATCAAATAAGCAAAAGGTTAAGGTTTTGCCATTCGGTTCCTGTTATTTTTGTAAGAAAATCAATGTTTTATAGTGATTAATTCTTAAATAAAAAAAAATATGTCCTTGCATTCGGCGAAGGGCATTGATAACATATTAAGAAGAGGTTTCCACGTAAAAGAGAGTTTGAAACCGTCGTTTCTATTGATGTTCAGGATCATGCTAGAAAAGTAAAATAATTCTTTGAATAGCACAATGGGATTTGAAAACAGCACCCAGGGGTGTTCTGCTATCCGAAATGTGTTCGCAAATTAGAGATTTTTGTTGCTGTAAGTTTTTAACAGTTTTGATTTGTTTCATTAGTTGAGTGGCGATGGGCCGTTTCGTATTTTGGGTCGGTTTGAAGATTTTAAATCGATTCTTTAGCATTTTACTTATTTGTTCCGTCACGCCTATAACTTCTCTATGATAAGAATTCTCGTAATCTTCTCGGTTTCTGGGTTTCATCTGTTTTGGATCGTGTGCGTGTCTCGTGATATTTCCGTAGCCTTTTACAAGCAGGCTGATTGATTAATGATTAGGTACTAGATCAAGATACAAATGTCATGGATTTTTGTATTTTTTTTTCTGGGGATCATATCAAGTTAGATACATAGTAAGACCACACGAGTAGCTGTTTACTCATGTGGTAAGACTGTGCGTGAGATCAGTGAGTGAGCTCGTTTTATTTTTTCGATTTAGATCATATCCGTTGTTATTGAAATGATTTGTAAATGTCAATAAGTCAAAGACTTTATATAATATATTTCTTACGTCGTATCCTAGGCGTGACAAATATGTCCCCAGCTGGCGTCATTTTCACAGAATTATGAGCACAAAAAACTATATAAAAACTGGATTTATTTCAAGGAAAAATCTGTTTGCCATATATCAGATAACTCGTATAATACATGACTTCTCGGAATTGGGTAGGATAAACTATCATCGAGGTCAAAACACTTCGAAATGAAGTCATTGACATAATAGCATGGGAGTCCCCCGAAGTTGAAACTGCGTCGACTGGCACACGAATTAAACTAATCTGAGGTGAAAAGTGTTGATTTTTATTAAAACAAGAGCATAACAATGATAATATATAAACATTACATCTAAAGATAGCAAAGCCAATGGTGTTTTCAATTATTAACAATATATTAATAGTAATTATAAAATATGCTACATAATACATAGAAAAACGTTTTTTTAATTAGAAATAACTTCGCTATGTGTGTGTATGTGGGTGTTAGTTTATGGGTATTGGTTTGTGTTTGTGTGATGGAGAGCGTATGTGTGTGTGTGTGTGTGCTTGTGTGTATCGGTAGGATGTGTACAGTGCCGGATTTACATACAGGCTACCCAAGCTATAGCTTAGAGCCCCCATCGTCGTCAGAATGTTTGACAGCCTAAAGGGGCCTCGAAAAGATTCGACGGCCTTAGGTCCCCTACATAACTTAATCCGGCACTGGATATTTGTGCATGTGAGTGCATGTAGGAAAGCGGGATGCTAACTCAGTTCAACTTCCAGCTTTTTAATTACCTCCGTAATAAAGGACCGACTACTGTTGTGATTAAACATGTCAAGTTGGTTATTAAAGCCTACATTGTATGCCTGCATATGGATGCATGCGTTGCAATATGTATATGTAGTAATATATTATAAATAATGTAGTTTATATTGTAGTAACATATGTTTCTATAGTAACATATTGAAAAGAAATATGGCAAAATCGCGATCGACTGGTCGCTCGTCACCTCATTTCGGTAGCTGGCAGGAAGATTTAAGAAAATATTATTGTTAATTTGGTGTGAAATACTATTCTATTGTTTTGCGATATTCCGACATAATTATCCTATTATTTTAACATTTACCGCACACGTGACTGAAAAATGATCTATCTAATTTGGCTAGATTTTTTTTTTTGAATTGTGTTTTTAGCTCTTCGTGGTTTAAATTACTTTGTTGACAAATTCATTTCCTTTCCTGTCTTTTTCTTAATTATCTTTATTTTACTAACATATTTTTCCATACCCATACCAATCACGTTTTCTGTCTAACCACAGTGCATGTATATTGTATTGAGGGATGGCACAGGTCACATAAGCTCATCGAAGGGTTGTCACACAGGGAATGGCGTAGATAGTATTTTTGTTCTTCAGTTTTTGTTGCAATCCATCCATAAATTTTCTCCGGGCTAACAGCATTTTGTTTACACAAAAACTGTGCAGCTTCTAGTGAGTTAATGGGCCCTTGCTGAGTTGCCCACGAAGACCCATTCTGGTCAGGGTTGGTCACACTCACGGGTCAACACCTATCCGACGGCCTCCACGCATGACGTGCGAGCCTGGGTAGGACTCTGGCCCTATGGTCAGTTTCCCCTGGGAATCAACCTTCTGGCGCTCCTGGACGATCTGCGCACCGTGCGGCTTAAGCCAATCGATTGACTAACAGTGGGGTGAGTCTGGAAGCAGTACTGTTTCCTATAGACCGGGGGTGGTCGCGGACATTACGGCGACTACTCTTGAAACGACCATCGGCTACCCGATCCTGGGTGAACAGCCGGGCAAAGGATGCCGTGGTCCGCGATAGATTCGGTGTACACCGTTTCACCGCTTCGTATAAGGGAGACGACCGCGCAAGCGACCTCGAACTCGTAACCAATCGAGAGACTGGAGTAATCTGGTCGCAATTGGAAGTAAGGGCCTGAGTGTAAGCCCGCCGGGTAACACTCCTGGCTATCTCGCGGTTAAGGCGTTGGCCTCCTATGGGTTTGTGGTGGAACTAGATGGTGGACTGTTTTGTCCAAGTCTTCTGCGCTCACTCCAGGGAGATAGAACGACTAATCTTTGGCCTCAGGAAGTTAAAACTTCCTGAGGTGACGGGCTCGCCTGCTGTAGTCGACAACCCTAGTTGTGCAGCTTCTAGTTTTCTAAATTTACGTACTTCTAATTAATCCTATATAGCTAAAGTTCCTGATTTTCTATGATAAACTAACATTTCGACTTTTTGACGATCATTTCTTAAATGTGTTTTTAATCGAAAATATATTATAGTTTAATCAAGATTATTTAGTTTATAAGAAATACGGGATATACATCATAGATGATGTAACCAATGGAGCGTGGTGTTACAAAAATGAATATTAATTTACCTTTTATGTACTAAATTTAAAATCTTAAATGGCACATGTTTCTTTGAGATCAATAAGGCACGTATACTTTCAATGACTAAATAAGGATCTGTAGCATATATGGTCGTGGCAGTGGATGGTCGGGCCCTGATGCACGGACCCTGATAAGGGCCCGTGACGTCTTCCACTAGGCATTCTGCCTTTTTGTGGGGTTTCAAGTGAGCCGGGCCCATTGGCCCGGCTTTCGGGATATGGCGTCGCAGGACTTTGCGCCCTGCGGCAAGATTCGATGATAGGCGCTTAGGCACCTTATCATGAAGTATTGAGACGGGAGTTGGTACATAGCATCTTCTGTGGCAAGACTGTTGTGCTGCGATACCCGCGCTGGAGGTCCGCTAATCAAACAGACTGCGCGGGTACGGTTTCCGGACATCTGGTGGCCTGGTGTGCAGCGGAGCGAGCTGACGGATGTGCTCGTGAGGCGAGGTGTCGGCCCCACGGTACATAGCGCGCGCGAGGCGCTTTACGTGTTCCTCCACGGACTCTGTTTCTCTAAAATCGCGTTCCAGAGTCGCGTTCCGGACGTACCAAGGGGCTCCCGACACTTTTCTTAGCCCCACGTTTAGCACTCGCTGGATATTTGTCCCCTGCGATGCCGAGATGAGGTCATACCAGGCTGGTGCCGCGTACGTGAGTTTCGTCCTCACGTATATCTTCAGCATCAGCAGTCGTGTTTTCGCCGGGATCGTGGCCGAAAGGGGAACGGGCAGTAGCGTGTAGAAGGCGGATTTCGAAGCGACGATTGTTGCTTTCGCGTGGTGCGCAAAGTTAAGGCGACGGTAGTCCTTGGCTCACGATCTCGAGTCATTATTTTTGTGGTCTTCGAACCCGAAAAATAAAATGTGAATATTTGAACAGTTTTAATAAAGGTTAAAAACTAATGCGAGAGGCGACTTACAGCAGTAGATGCTTTGACTGAAGTTATTTAACATAGTCACAGTGAGCGTTTTTATACTCGTAAACCGTGTGAAATAATAAGAAAAGGGTTAAAATATGGTAAAATATCTAGCTGTTTTTTAGAAAGTATTGTTTTTTCTTTGGCATTAAATATATAATAATCATATTACAATACAAAACCTATAAAAGAGCGTTTATTATCAAATTACTTATTTTTTTTGGTGCAGTGCAAGTAAAGGTATAAAAGTTACGCTTAAGCTAACCATTCGTCAAACTGTCGAGTGTGCAGTAGGTATCTCAAATACAAAACTGCTAGCTGGCTAAACGCGACCACAACTCGACGCCGCGCTGTCTACCGGTCACTAAATTTGGCGCGATGCGGCGAGAGTGTAGATAAAACAATTAGAAAGGGAGAGGGAGATGTATAATGTATTAGATGCTCGCCGTTTTGACGAATATTCGGTTTCTAGGGTTAAATAAACAATCCAATATTCTCTAGACATTTTAATTACCTTGTCTCCTTCAGCCTTCGTTGCTTCAGCGTTTTAGCAGTGTCCATATTCTCAACAGATCACAACATTCTTTAACTCATTTCTATTTCTGGTATTTATATTACGGCGATCACTGACTTTACTGAAAAGGTCATACATTACATTATGTTTGCAACAACTAGAGCTGTAAACTACAACTGGCGATCCCGTCACCTCAGGAAGTTTTAACGAAATTAGATCGTTCTGTCTCCCGTGAGGTGAGCGCTTTGGACGAAAATAATCCACTGTCTAGGTTCGCCACTCGTCCGTAAGAGATCAAAGGCGAGATAACCAGATTATTTCACCCACACAGCGGGCCGACACTCGCGCCCTTACTTCCAATTGCAACCATATTACTTCGGTCTCCTGACTAGTTACAGGTTCAAGTCCTACCCTGGATCGCACTTCTACGTGGTGGCCGCCGGATGTGTGTTGACCCGTGCGTTTGGCCGGCCCTACACATGGTCTTAGTGGCCAAACTACAACAGGGTCCATTAATTCCCTAAAGCTCCTATATTTGCAACAATAAAATTACAAGGAAGTCGCCAAATTAGATGTTTTGGTTGGCCTCTATAACAGCTACATGAGATGTTACCCAATTAGATGTTACCCACGCTATGTTGCGATATATGGCTCTTTTGCCTTTAGCTTTTTGTGTTTTTTTTTTTAATAAATAGCGTTCTAGATTTTTTCCCGAGATTCGGTTTGGAAGCAGTATCGATTGTAATATTACATATTCTATTATAGTCGCTCGATCACAGTTTTGTTACCCATCTGGTTGCTATATACACATTTTACTTCCCGGCAGAGGGAAAGTATTGTGAACGCACTTCTGTGTGTTCGTGTGTCTGTGACTCTGTGTGTATTCCTCCGCGATAGTACCCAAACGCTTCATCCGATTGAGCAGAAATTTGGCATGCAGGCAAGGGCGGACCGTGAGTTTGTGGGGCCCTGGGCTAATATTACTTGGATGCCAGCCTAATTAATCAAATAATTACCACTTTGTCAATTAGTTGACTTGACCTATTGATTGAATTGATATTACATATGTATATAAAGTATAAGCAACTCATCACATTGTAAGTCAATTGTTAAATCGCAATTTATGGAAAGAACTGATAAATGATTTAGTCGTTGATATTGATGTCCTAAATTTGTTTTTTTTTACGTACGACATCCTGCAGAAAGAGCGCTCCGCTTCAAAGGTATGTTAAAAAACATTGGCAATGTTAAAAAAATCTTAAAGATAGTATAGCAATTTGGAAAAACATCGACAAGTTTCCTTTAATAATTAGCATAACAATTTCACTGCAAGAGGTGTAAGACTCTGGCTTAGACTGTAGTAAGTAAGATTTTTAACTGAATGCACTCATTCATCTGAATAATAATCATGTTCGTCTACGTCATCTGAATAATAATCAACAATATTACGTACACTTTCCACATCTATGTTTTTCATATTTTAATCTTGCATATACATTAAAAAATCCATCCATTAAAACATCCATTATAACAGTTGTCACTTTTCCGCTTTAAAACTACCCACCGAAGATAACGCAGCTAAATCTAACACCGCACGAAATGTGTTCAAACTTATTCGGGCATCTGTAAGTTCGACAGGTAGTCTTGGTGCGTGAAAAACGACCATGGTTCATTTCATATTCCGATCTAACGTTTTGCTTTGTATCGTTCGGTTGGACTAAGTTCATATTTTAGTTCACGAAGAATCGCAATCCTGCCCACTTTTTATTGTTGGACCAACTATAGTTAATATTAATACTTATGAAGGAATAGTTAACGAAAAATTATTACTAACGTAGAGAAATCGGTAGAAGGAATGGCGAAGCATTTAATATAAAAAAGATACATTAATAAATTCATAATTATATGAGTAAAATACGCTGCGCCATTGATCTGCAATAACTGCAATAATAATAATATATTTTATGATACACTACATCAAAAAGTCATTGTTACACACATGTAAACGCCGATTTAAAACAAAGTGATAGTTTGAATGCGTTCCAATTTACTTACTCTATTTTATTTATGTATTTGTCTATATCACTATCTATATTTATTTATATTATCATTCACCTAGTTGTTTATCGACCTCTTACCTTTTAGGTAATTTATATTTTTAGATCATACTAGTATTCTTTTTGTGACTTTGTTATACTTTATTAGGTTAATAATTAGTACTCATAGAGCATACATGATAAGCATACGCATTGTCTCCAATAATGTGATAACGCATTGTAATCCCATTTGTTTTTCAGATTTCATCAAACAATTTTGGAAAATGCAATTAGTACTGATATGTAATTTTGAGTCCTTACCTATGTAATTGATGTTTTTTCACACCGGACATTTTGAACTTGGATAACTTGGGTTTGAGTTGGAATTTCAAATTCAAATAAATTTAAATTCAGGGCCATGTTATTCTTTTTTAGGAATCAGCTGTTTATTTGTATTTCATCGATTGTTTTCGCTCAAATATTTTCGTTTCTGCAACCATGGTAAAGTTGAAAATTAGCATTATTTTCAAATGTGAGATCCTGTGCCGGTGTTTTTTATTACAGCTTCTTGCAGTCTGGCTATACAGCTACCTTAAATGTGTACGGTTAAGAACTGCAAACAATTATAGAGAAGCTCGTGATTAAATAACCGATCCTGGTGAATCGCTCATAGACACGGCCCGGTGGCATAGTGGTTAGGTCGCCTGATCTTACGTTGTAAGGTCCAGGGTTCGATTCTCGGCTGGGTCACCATTTTCCGTTGGGATCTAATTAACAGAATTGCATTTTCAATTCTGTCGATCGAATGCAATAACAAGACACACACTTACACACATGTTACATGCATACATACATATACACACTTCATAGTAGGGTTGGTTGTAAGAAATTGTCATATGCCAATAAACCTGCCCATTGTGAAATTTCGCAATAAAGGGTAGAAACAAACAAAGAAGCTTCTGCATGACAACCTATAGGTACAGATTTCACTGCAAATAGTCGCAAAGTTACAGAAGTTGCGTCTGGGAACTTTCAGTCCCTTGCTGCACTTGCCAGACGTTGCTCCAATAGAGTATATTTTTTTTCAGAATTTAGATAACCTTTTACAAGGGGAAAAAAATCAACTTTGAGGAGTCGGTGAAAAACGTCTTTAAAGCTTTTATTGGTTCCTGTCTACGAGTGTTTTACAGCAGAGAAATTAAGCAACTTCCATTGAAATTACAAATCTGCATAGGGCTCAATATTACTAATAATTAAATATATATTTTTCATACAAAATTATGGCCTTAAATTTCCTTTATAGAACAGTAATTTTATAGGTAAGGACCCAATATATTACGTAGATTTTTTAAACATATATTGTAGAATTAACTGTTCCATGGGAATCAAATATCCCAAAAGACCACGAGTACAAATTAAATAAATACCATGATCTTGCAAATGCCGTAACCCGGAACGGCTTCACTGTTCACCTTCACGCGGTGGAAGTTGGCGCTCGTGGCCTGCCAGCTAAATCTCTATTTCACCTCTTTAAAGATCTTGGCCTTTCCAGAAAAATAATCAACTCTTTCTTAGAAAAAATATCTAAAACTGCGATTTGCGCATCTCAAATTCTATAGCTTCGAAGGGGGAGTGAATGGGTGGCAAGGTGAACGCTCACATGTGGCAAGACAGCTGTCCTAAACCTACCACAGCCGGTTCGTAAGTCCGGAATCCACTGCTCACCCCCCAGAAGTGTAAAAAAATAGTATTATGATGGGCCCGACTCCGGTCGGTGAATTCCATGGCAGCTCCGTTTGTATTTATTATTTTAAAAACATGTTTTTTCTACAATAAACAAATAGATTTGTTAAATACTACAATTACCCTTAATATAAATATATAAACTTTAAATCAATCAAGGCGGGCACTTCGCCTCTGTCTCCTCTGTCCTCTCTCCCTCTAAGAAAGCTTTGTCATATTTATACAAAATGTAGAGAGCATGCATTTCTAAGTATATTTTATTGCATTCCTTAAATGCAACCTCTTGGAGTTTTATAATGTCTGAAGGCAACCAGGTGAAAACTAATAATGTAATAATGATTTGAGTGCTTTTACTGGTTTTCCAAGTTTGTTATTGCATAAATTAAACACTGCTAAATGAATTCACATTTAAAAGTCAATATAATTTTATTTTTAAAGGTCGGAGCACGGCGATCGTCCAAATATATGTTTTTAACCCAAATGTAGTCATAAGAGCATGATTTTGCAGTATAAATATACGATGGCTATCTGGAGCATTACCCCATGTTAAAATACCATAAGCCATCTTCGAATGAATGTGCTCACTGTGGATAGTTCTCTAAGCAGAAATTTGAGTATTTCCTTCAATAGCCATGCGATATGTGGACCATTTTAACTTCTGGTCTATTGTAATACCCAGAAATTCAGAAATACCAGTAAAACCAGGAATTTTGGTGGTGTTATCGACCTGAATATTATTAGAATCCATGCTAAATTGCTAATCTTGATATTCTTATCTGGTTTAACATTTTTTTATTACAAAATTCTTCAATACCGATTCTAGTAACCGTTTTGAACCAGTTACTAGCTACAGAGAGACATTGGTTGGCATTATGCTGTAGTTCTTCACTAGTTGCCCCTTAACATATAAAACTAGTGTCATCTGCGTATAGTAATGTATTAGATTCTAATGGCATTGAATTTACCACATCATTTATAAACAAATCGGTTGTGTCACTCCATGACTTTCCCGGCAAGTAGCCAAGGTCTGATTTCATCTGAACATAATTTCATAAAAAAACATCGATAAGCGCCCTCTCTCGGCCGGTGGACAAACTCGTTTGGGTTTTATTACGAAAGATTCAACGATTCGGGCGTCGCGGTTTATTTCTTGGTTAAGGGCGGCGTTGGGCCAAGCGCCAACAAATGGCGTTAATATTTATTTTAAAGGAAAGCAGAGTTTAAATATTATTAGTGTCGCTTGTGTATGAGATATTCCAACTAAAATTTCTGAATGTCATTTTGGCCCAACAAGATATCTTAGTACCAAACTTCAAGTCTGTAAGTCCAATATATCGAGATTTTAATATAACTAGTGGCCCACTAGTGGACCGTTTTCTACTACAATCTTTTCAACTCTTGTCATGACAAAATGATGCCTGCGTGCCAAATTTCAGCTCAATCGGTTTAACTGCCATACCTTTGAGTTATTAATCAAAAAGAAGGTAAATCCTTGTTTTTTATTAATTAGATTTCCTAATTACAATATCTGTATATACAAGAATTTTATAAATGCATCAATAAACAGATGTGATTTTTTAAATAGAGATAGCTGAAGGAACGGTGAGTAACATAGGCTACATGGGTCTCTACCACGGTCTTTCTCCACCTACTCTTACTCCCCCTCCTCCTATAGGGGGGGGGGGGGGGGGGAAGAGGGGTAGGAGTGGGTGGAAAAGCAAGCGGATACCCGAGCATCGCCGGGTAACATACCATTACTACCCTATATAATAAATGTCTAAATAATAAACCTAACAATGTTTTCAAACGGTCGCGTTAATCACGGGCAACGTTTCCCAATTTGCCCCGAGACGCATTGTAATCGGTGTGCATGCTATCGGTGAGGCATTTTTGGTTCTTTATATAAAAGTTGAACTAATGTTTATTTTATTTATTTTATTTATTTATTTAAGTCCATAAAAAATACATTTGGTTACAAAAACATTCTCTTAGCCTAATATTTCATAATTAATTAAACAGTTTTTTTAATTTACCTAACTCGGAAAGAGATTCAGAAATAATAGTTTGTGGTTTACCACCTCACTAGGAATAACCTGTATCGATGTGGTACCAACAGAAATCGTATATTGCCTGCCGAAAGAGCATGATATACCCGCTCTTAGGTTTTCATTTTATTTTAATATTTTTTTAAAACTTTATATTGCAATGGTATTTACAATTAATATTTACAAGGATGGGGGTAGTTACTTTATTCTAAAATTTAAAAATTTTGAAGATACCAAATTAAACGGAAGGTATTTTTGTTCAAATATTCATAAATAAATATTCTTACATCTAATATAATACATACATAGATACGATTATCGCATAAACTTTACATGAATTTATATTAAAAGTATATATAAATAAAAATTATTATAAAGAAGTACATACATATAATATGATAATTAAAAAATAAAAAATAGAAAAAATATTATTATGATAATACGAGTATATATTTACATATGCAAAGTGCCTTGATAACTATTTATCAAAGAAAATGACAATTTGCAATGCTATTTTATTATATAATATAGAAGTTAATTAAGATTTTAGGTACCTACTACAATACAATACAATATAGCCGTAAATTTGCACAATATATATATATATATATAAATAGAAATATGTTCATTCAAGAGATTTTAATGTTTATATTTATATACTGTGGTCACGCATAAAGAGGGCCCCAGCCCACTTGCTCTTGCTGAACGGAAGTGCAATTGTTTTTAACCACTTCTGCAATTACAATTATGCAAATGCAGTTTGTGACGAAACGAATTGTTATAGTAACGGGAATTTCAAATGAGGCTCGCAATCACGCACAGGCGTTTGCGCCGGCGCTTGCAATAAGTAGTAAATCACTCTTGGGAAAATAGTTATGAATCATACATAGGTTGTAAAGATTGTCCCTTTTCTGCCCAGCCATGCCTGCGATAACAACATTATAAGTTGCTGTTACGTAAACGAAATTCAGGGCCAAAAGATTTATATGAGAAATATATATTTAATTAATAGAAATATTGACCCCTATTGTCTATGCAGATTTGTCATTCTATTGGGAGTTGCTTAATTCCTCTGCTGTAAAACTCAAGTGGACAGAAACCATTGAATGCTTTGAAGGCGTCTTTCACCCACTCTTCACAGTTGATTTTTCCCTTGTAAAAGGTTATCTAAATTCTGAAAAAAAATGGAGCAAGACCTGGTAAATACGATAAGTGACGAAGAGGCGCAACTCCTGCAACTTTGCGAATGTTTGCACTGAAATCTGTGGTTATACATTGTCTTGCAGAAGCAGTGGCGTAGAGCGACTGACCAGGCTCAGTTATATTATCACAAGCTTCTCCATCATTATTTACAGTTCTTAACAGTACACATTTACGGTAACTGTATAGCCAGACTGCAAGAAGCTGTAATAGAAAACACCGTCACATATTTGAAAATATTGCAAATGTTCAACTTTACCATGGTTGCACAAACGAAAATATTTGAGCAAAAACAAATAACGGAAAGACAAATAGACAGTTGATTCTTAAAAAAGAATAACATGGCCTTAAATTAAAATTTATTTGAATTTGAAATTTTAACTCAAACCCAAGTTATTTAAGTTCAAAGTGGCCAGTGTGAAAAAACAGTTATTACATAGGTAAGGATCATATTAAGTTTAAATTATACGCCGTATAACCACAATAAACCACAATAAATCTGTGGTTGTACGTTGTCTTGCAGAATCAGGGGCGATGAGCGATTAACCAGACTCGGTTATTGAATCACTTCATCTTCATCATTGTTAGCAGTTCTTAACAGTACACATTTACGGTAATTGTATAGCCAGACTACAAGAAGCTGTAATAGAAAACACATATTTAAGCAAAAACAAAACGGCAGAAAGACAAATAAACAACTGATTCTTTAAAAAAATAACACGGCATTGAATTAACATTTATTTGAATTTTAAATTCCAACTCAAACCCCAGTTTTCCAAGTTCAAATTGGCCAGTGATAATTACACTCAATATCATTAATTATAAAGCGTACACTGAGAAAAATATATCGATGTAATACACGGAAATTCTCTATACACGGAAATGTTACAAATTATTCTCCTGATAACCATCATTTAGAGATAAAATAAGAAGAATTTGGATTTGATTTGTTAAAGAATGCTGTTTTAATTAATAATATTTATCCCGAATTTAGGGTTAAAATAAACTGATAAATTTTCTGAAGATATATATAAAATATTCTGAAGATAGTGACAGGTAATGGATACACTGACAAACATATATACTGACATGAAGTCACTTCACTAAAATGTTTATTTTATACGGTAAATAGCGTTAATATTAAAATTTCTCATGTCTGAAGTTCTTTAAGATTCGTATTGTTTATTCATGATAATGAGGGTATTCCCAGAAACCGATTTTTACGTCATCGATAAATAAGATTCAGTGTTAGATGATGCTCTTCACGTTTTCAATTGTCCATTGATTTATAATAGTCATTTGTTTTATAACGATCGACGTGGTAATCGCGCCGATATGAAAAACGATCAAAAATTATTATATCACTGCTTAATCTAAAAGATAATCACTTGGTTTGATTTGCTAATTGGTTTGATTTACGTATTTTACCTGATTAATGACTTATGGACTACTATTTTAGGTATATGCCACAGCCAGTAAAATAATTTTTCTTTTGCAAAAGAGAGCACTGCTCAGATGTATCAGGTAACGACCAGGACCTCGTGCAAAGAGTATTTCAGAAAGGCAAGGATATTGACTACGTACCTACTCGGCGTTCATATACCAGTATTTAATGTATGCTAGACAGCACCTCGCAGAAATTGCAACTAATGCGGACATCCACTCGCATCATACCCGCGCGGTGGCTCCCGGGATTTTATGCGTGCCACGAATACGACTGGCAAAAGTACAGAAAAGCTACTCATACCTTAGCATTAAATTATTTAATCTACTCCCTACAACTGTTAAACAGCTGGAGGATGTACAATTAAAAATAACATCAAAGAGACGCTTTCTATGATCTGTCCGAATTTGAGGGCCATGACTTTTCAAATTTTGTGCCCATTTAAATGACTTAAAAAGTAGATAAATGACTCAAAAAAGTAAAGCAAAAAAGTAGTCTGGTTATTTTTTTTGGTCTTATATTTGCACTTTAATTTGCACGGCGTAGCTTTAATATGATTATTTAACATTTTACTGACCATTTGAATATTACGATGAATAATTTTACTTCTTATCTTTTCGAATTATTGACTATCTTAAATATTAGGCTTCTATTTTGGTTATTTATTTTTATAGTTTGACAATATAGTAGTAAAATTATTGACTACCTATGTGTTCAGTAAAAAGTAGTAACGAGACTTACTACCTAACACAGTTATTTTGACACGTCCAAGAGCGGTTTTTATCCGACAATTGGACATGACGAAAATGTAACGTAATGTAATAGTGAGACCACTTTTTACGATCCTAAAAAAAACTTCGTGTTATACGAAGTATTATAAAAAGAGAAAGTCTTGATTTGAAATAAAATTCAGAATTCGAGTTTTCACCGTATCTTCACGCTTTGAGATCCGGGAAATCTAAGAAAAGCAGTGGGCCTTAACCAGAGATTAAGCATAATATAAAGTTCGGATGTTATTGCAACCTGTCCCATTCCGCATTCACAACAGATTAAATGTTAGGAAACCGGTCGGTTTAGCAGAATCCGAGGCCGGCGCCGTACAACCAGTAGGTCAATAAACGAAAACCAGCATCGGAAGCGTTTCTTGGGATAGGTATTACTTAACCAATAATGAAGATGTAGATAGACATATAGACAATACCTCATGCCTATTATGTTAGAGGTAGACTTGGAATTTGATTTAGTAGTTAAGAGGCCGTGGAATTTTAATACAATTATGCCGGATTTTAAAAACCTGGTCCTTAAGCTATCATTTCGCCAAAACGAAATTGGTAAATTATTTCCATATTAATTGTAAATTATCTTTATTCTGTTACTGCTTTCCAAAAAAATAAAAACGAGCGAGATTTGTCTTCAGTTTTTGAAAAATCTAGAGATGATTCTCAATATTAAAAAATATTATTTACACCAACGTATGGTCTATTTGCATAGTACCAAGACAGTTTTTGGTAATTCCATACAAAAAATATAAGAAAAAAATGTTTGAAATTACGTAATTTCAAGAAATGTTATGGCCAAACTTTATTTTTTATCTATTTATTAAAGATACTTTTGAGTGATATAAAAAATAACACAGTGATCTTAAGTTATTTTATTATTGTAATCTAATTTTTATTTTATAAAAAACTATTCATTTGATAATTTATTATATTATAATTGAAAAGCCAAATCGACTATATTAGACGACGCGCGAAGCCGAAATCGTCATTCGTAATGGGCCACTGCCAACGGTGGGACGTATTCCCTTGTCGCCGCGGTATACCTATACATCTTTATGTATATATCGAAAGCGCGCGGGCGCGTGGCATTGCAAAAATACCTAAATTTTTAGTCGCGTCAACTAGGAAGGGAGCCTTAAGCCTAGAAAAATACTTATCGCTAGTATCGAAGAAATGCTGGAGGCATACCTGCGTTGGCTGTGACCGACGCGACGTCTCGAAGCTCTGGCCACCCCACCCCATGTCATATATGTAGGAAGACGTCGACCGTCAACAAGAAGATATTTTTAGTATAATAGTCATATTCTTCTCTCCTTTGTCTATTCTATTTGTCGCATACTATCTATTATTATTCTTAACTTTGTCATTCAACCTGCCTATTAACCGTTCGAAAGCCAGCCTTCGTGCGCAAGAAACTGCGCCTCAACTTTTTAGTCGATTTTGTAGATAAATACGAACAATAACGTTTTTTCATGAATTCTTTATTGTTACCTGTAATTAATCTTGTTAGCCATGGATATTTTATAAGGCACTAGCTGTACCCTGCGCGCGTTGCTACGCCAAATCAGTCGCATTCGAAATTCAAATTCGCCGCTTAAAAATTCATTCGACTATAAAAAAAAAGAACTCACTCCTGTCTTCGCGGTCGCATTCGAAATTCAAATTCGCCGCTTAAAAATTCATTCGACTATTAAAAAAAAAGAACTCACTCCTGTCTTCGCGGTCGCATTCGAAATTCAAATTCGCCGCTTAAAAATTCATTCGACTATTAAAAAAAAAGAACTCACTCCTGTCTTCGCGGTCGCATTCGAAATTCAAATTCGCCGCTTAAAAATTCATTCGACTATTAAAAAAAAAGAACTCACTCCTGTCTTCGCGGTCGCATTCGAAATTCAAATTCGCCGCTTTAAAAAAAAGAAGAATTTTGGTTTTATTGAGGACACTAAAATTTTTCCTTTGGTCCGATCGGCACCAAACTTCACAGGAACCATCTCCAGACTAATCTAAAGTTTCCCCTCAAAATTTCATTAAAATCGGTCGAGCGGTTTAGTAGTTCATAGCGGACTCACAGACAAACATTCATTTATATATATATATATATATATATATATATATATATATATATATATATATATATATATATATATATATATATATATATATATATATATATATATATATATATATATATATATATATATATATATATATATATATATATATATATATATATATATATATATATATATATATATATATATATATATATATATATATATATATATATATATATATATATATATATATATATGTATATATATATATATATTTATATTTGATAAGGTTTTGTAAATAATCCGTTCATAGGATGATGATTCGCAGTAAAATAAAATTAGTAAACGCTACTTGAATAGCAGCGAAGGAAATCCCAGCTTGGATTGGGAAACGCTTATGTTTGAATGAGATATACTTACGGATGTGCACGACTTTCGATTGTGCATGTTAGTTTATGGGTCCCTTTACCGTCGACGAACGATCACTCATCATCCATATATCTCAAAAATCGAGCTTTTTCCTTTTTGCAACACAAAATGCCTCCAATTGAGGCGAATTAAAGCGAAAAACTAAAATAAAACACTTTGATCACATCGGCAAAGGCCGTTTCATAAATGGAGGATGACGTTTCGAAATAATTCAAAATTTCGGACGTTGGAAACGTCCGAAAAAGGAAAAAGCTCGATTTTTGAGATATATGGATGATGAGTGATCGTTCGTCGACGGTAAAGGGACCCATAAACTAACATGCACAATCGAAAGTCGTGCACATCCGTAAGTATATCTCATTCAAACATAGGCGTTTCCCAATCCAAGCTGGGATTTCCTTCGCTGCTATTCAAGTAGCGTTTACTAATTTTATTTTACTGCGAATCATCATCCTATGAACGGATTATTTACAAAACCTTATCAAATATAAAAATATTATACAGTTTTTTTACCATGTTTCTTTATACATTTGCTAATGTTATACAATTTTATACAAGTTTACCTTATTTTGATATTATTATATAGTCTTTAGTATAAACTTCTCTGCCAGAAATTAAGATTGAAGTATCTTCTTTCATTTCATTGTGCATTGAAGGTTTTTTATTTTTATTTCGATTTAATGGCTCGTTGATAACTAACGCAGCCTAATAATGTCATATTTTAAATGTTGGAAACGTCCGAAATTTTCAATTATTTCGAAACGTCATCCTCCATTTATGAAACGGCCTTTGCCGATGTGATCAGTGTTTTATTTTAGTTTTTTCGCTTTAATTCGCCTCAATTGGAGGCATTTTGTGTTGCAAAAAGGAAAAAGCTCGATTTTTGAGATATATGGATGATGAGTGATCGTTCGTCGACGGTAAAGGGACCCATAAACTAACATGCACAATCGAAAGTCGTGCACATCCGTAAGTATATCTCATTCAAACATAAGCGTTTCCCAATCCAAGCTGGGATTTCCTTCGCTGCTATTCAAGTAGCGTTTACTAATTTTATATATATATAGATTTATATATTATATTATAAAATATATGGGGGCCAGTCCAAAGGGCTATGCGCGGATCTGTCAAAAGACGCAAAATGCCTATAGGCATTGTTGGCGTTCGACTTGTCAAGAAAGAGTATTTTTAACATCAACTTAATTCCATATTAAATCGAAAGAAACAACGAAGCAGGACAAACTCGTTTACAGAAATATTGTGACATTTAAATAATCGTAGATTAGCAAATTTATTTTATAGTTTTTTCACAATTAACTACAATAGAATATTGATTGTGTTTTTTTTATCAGACTTTATCACTGAGCGAAATATTCGTATTACTATGCGGAATCATAATATATTTGTGAATGAAGATTCAGTCGCTACAAGCATCGGTGGTTCAGTGGTAGAATGCTCGCCTGCCACGCGGGCGGCCCGGGTTCGATTCCCGGCCGATGCAAGTTTTTATTTTTGTGACTAAATGTTTTTTTTCACGTTTTAACACTTAAATTTTTTATGTACTTAAAATTAAATAGAAAAATTATTTTGAATGATATACGGGCGTCCGCGACTCCATGATGAACCTTTCAAGGGGTAGGCCTGTATATCGTTTTTATTCAAAATTTAACATGTTTCTGAAAAACATGTGTTTTTCTTCTATTGACGGCATTGTTACTGAGAAAACAAATTCAGAAAACGTAAGGCCTAAAAATAGATAATTTTAACTCTAGGATAACCTTTTTTTAAAATCTCCTAACCAAAAACATGCTTTTCAGAAAGGATCAAAATGAAAAACATTAGCTTTTCAAGTATCTTGTTTAGTTTCACATGCAGAGATACCCATTGAAAGGTTGGTCACGCAGTCGGCAACAACATGTATCAACCAAATGACTGTTGTTTTGTATTTTGGATTGCTATTCAAAAAATAATCTACATCGAAATCTAAAACTCCAAAAGAAGCACCGTGCCATTTTTCGATAACAAAGGTTTATTTAAAATTTATACCTGTGGCAGCAGGACCCTCTAAATCTGGCCACTGTCAAGAGGCAGCGGTAAAAAATTACAAGTTTTTTTATAAAAGCTGATACTTTCAGATCAGACAGTATTTTGTTCATTTAATGCTGGAGTAGAGTCAGCAGGCCAGACTCCGGGACACCTGGGGCTGGCATACTAGGAAAGGTGTAATTTTAATTAGTACCCAAAATATTTTGGAAAAGCTGAAAATTCATCAGTAGTCAGTGAATGCAATACAGAACTTGAAATAAATAGTCAGATTGCTTAACACTAGAATGCGTGGCGTCAGCTATACATGTCATACAAATGAAGTCCATTATAATGCGCGGCACTTGAGACCGACGCGTAATACGAGTAGTTGCCGACAAATACCTACCGGCGTATTTGCAGGGACTTCATTTTTGTGGCACGTATAGAGTAATGCTTTCGCCACGCGTTCTATTGTTAAGCAGCGATGCCATATGTTTCGAGTACTTTATTGCAACCACTGTCTACTCATGAATTTTCAGCTTTTTCAAAACACTTTGGTGGTACTAACTAAAATTTATTTATTTATTTATAACGTACAAGAAAAAAATACAAGGACATGCATACTGTTGTACATAAGGAATAATTAAGAACAAACATTATTATAGCGAAAAACATAGCTCTATGCATATAAATATTCTAGCATATCCGAATGAGGCGAAATCGCACAACCAACTAGACCTAGAAGGTCTGTCTGGCTGTGCTGTGTTATACCAACTGTATTTTTGTAACTCGCGAACTGACGAAGGTGATCAATTTTCAAATATTTCTAAATCTAACAAATGTGTTGTTTACACAAATTAAAGTAAAATTTAAAGCAGAAAAAAATATGTATGCAATTAAGGACTAAAATAAAGTAAACTTTACATTATATTCAATAAATTTAAGTGGAAAATAAGTAATAATATATACAAATATATGGATAAACACTACATTATAATATATATAATATGTATAAGAAAATGATATGTAATATTGCACAATTTTACAAATATATATTTTTTTAATATTCACCCTACCAGTAGTAATAAGATCTTCAGTTTTTGAACGCCCAATATCTAGAAGCCAGTTTTTTACTTTACCTTTAAAAGTTACATAATTTTTCACGTTTTTCGTGGTTTTACATAGTGAGTTGTAAACTTTCGGGGCGATAAAAAAACATTGTCTTCGGGCAAATGTGCTTTTTACCTTTGGAATTGTAAAAAATTCCTTTTCAGCATTTCTCGTTAAGTACATTTGTTGACTTCTTGCTCTGTACTCTTTAGTTTTGTGAAAGCTTACAAGGCACTGCTTAATAAATAGCTGGCAGATATCCAAAACCTTAAAGTCCGCAAAGAGTTGATTCGAACTGTACCGAGGAGGCTTTTTGTTTATGACTCTTATTAGTAACTTTTGTGCTTTTAAGAGTCGGTCCATTGTTGTTTTTGTACATGAGCCCCACGCTATAATTCCATGCAATTACACCTTTCCTAGTCAGTGGCGGCGCTAGACCGCACTTGAACGTCGGCGAAATTAGGTTCGCGAGGCCTTTTTTATTTCCCAGTCAAAAAGAAAACGTTAGATTACATGAGCCGAATTATAGTGAAAGTAATGTACGAGTAAACGAGTTTTATTGCTAATCAAATGATGTTAAAAATTACACAAATAGAAATTAAAATATACGAACTTTTCGGCTTTTGGCCTCACTGAACTTTTTCAGGTTTATGTCATAGCTAATACTAGCCGCTATTTCAGCTTCAATTGATAGAATTGATAACGCAGATAGTCTCTCTTGGGTCATCGTGCTTCTCAAGTAGGTCTTATTCAATTTTAACTTTGAGAAGCTTCTCTCAGCGGAAGATGTACTGACGGGAACTGTGAGCATGATTCTAATTGCTATGTAAACATTTGGATATATTTCTTCCAAATTATTTTCAAAAATGTACTGGATGAGTTGTTTCGTGTCGTTGACGGAGTCAAGTGAATTCGCTTTTAAAAGCTGTAGCTCTTCATATAGCTCGAAAGGCTGTATGTATGTCACTGTTTTCGCCGTCGCCTTCCCGCAGTAAATCATTACAATGCTTGAGAAGGTCCTCTTTGGATATCGATTTCAATAATTAGGATAATACCCCTAAAGTACTACTCACTCACTTCACTCACGCAAGTGTATGAAAATAAATAAGAATAAATAAATAAAATTTAAATAATTTGTAAAACTTTTGCGAGGTCCCCTCAGGTGCGAGGCCGTCGGCGGTCGCCGACGTCACCGACGCGCCGCCACTGTTCCTAGTGCGCTAGCGCCAGGTGTCCCGGAATCTGGCCTGCTGATTATACCCCCAGAATTCTATGGTCAAAATACTGTCTGATCTGAAAGTATCAGCTTTTACATAACTCTTGCACTTTTTTGTTGCTGGCTCTAATATAATGATGATGTAACTATAATATAATGATGATATAACTATAATAATAATGGCAAAAACCGCATTCTTGCCTTATATTGAAAAGTGGCTTGTAATTTGGTGAACCATTATGTGTTTTCATTTTTTCAATTGCCCGTGGCGTGAGACAATTATGTTTCGTAATGATCGTTGTTATGTGCTACTGAAAAACCAAACATGATTGCGATGAGATGATGACATCAGTAACAAAATAAGCTAATAGTAAAAACACATTTTTAAAAACAAGCTTTTATTAAAATGCTCTGTCTCGAGCCAACCCTGGATGCAGCAGCCATGTCATAGTGGAACTTAGAAAGGGGTATCACAATTGAATGCTATACAGAATTTTGTGTTTGTGCTGTTGACTGTTGAGGAGTACCGTCGATGAATGTTAACCCTGGGTGCAGCAGCCCTGTCGCGGTGAAACTTTCAACGCGCTATCATAATTAAATGCGTATACAAAATTTCGCTTCTGTGCTGTTGACCGTTGAGGAGTTCCCTCGGCGGGAGCCAACCCTGGGTGCAGCGCAGCAGTCATGTTATGGTAAAATGTAGAACAGGCTATCATAATTGAATTCGTATACAAAATTATGTGATGTGCTGTTGACCTTGAAAGAGTAGCCTCTTCGGGAGCCGATCCTGGGTGTAGAATCAGGCCATTGCTCGCCATAAAATGCATTGTCATCGGAACTGAACCAACATGTAAAACTTCAACTTCAAAGGACAAGAGGAAGTGGTTCTAATTCAGCTTGCAAGATTTGACCCAGACAAACATACTGACAAACATTGCAAGGTGAATACAAGCTTGTAAAAAATACTTTTATACAGTATACTGTCTTCTAGTCACTGGGGTCTTCCGCTATGGCAAGCGCCAGCACAGTTGAAGTATATTAGACTGAGTCGTTTAGTAGTCATTTCTTATGTTATAACGTCCATGTTGAGTTATCATTGAGTTTCTTAGCGGTGATTTGCAGCTTGGGCCTGATAGCCTGCCTGTGTTTTCTTGGATTGGCTTAACTCACGATACAGCTCCCATCAGGTAGCCGCCTCAAAGAGGGACTAACCTTAAAGGGCCGCCGTAAACTCAGCCTGCGGCTGTAATCTAGTCGTAAACAGTTGGGATGGGATGCTCCGATCAGTTGGAACACTTCGGGCGGAACTGGGGAGTTTACGCAATGTATATGGAGAAGGCAGCTAATGGGCCCAGTGCGATTGTGCGATTGTGCCCAATTCACGGGTCAGCACCCATCCGGTAGCCTCCTAGTAGAAGTTCGAGCCCGGGTATATATATAGGACTCCTGTGCCCCTTGTGGGACAGTTTCTTCTGGGGATCGTTCTCAGTGCGATGCTGGGCTGTTAGCGCCCCGTGCGGTGTCAGCCAATCGGTGGTGCTTTCC
The DNA here is from genome assembly GCA_944548615.1 of Micropterix aruncella. Lineage (NCBI taxonomy): Eukaryota > Metazoa > Arthropoda > Insecta > Lepidoptera > Micropterigidae > Micropterix > Micropterix aruncella. The sequence goes on from OX155964.1 coordinate 6,101,258, forward strand.
GACCGATAACCGAGGGCGTCTGGAAACGGCTTTGTTTCCTATAGAGCGGCGGCGGCTGTTGACCTAATGCCAGACGTTCTGGAAATGATTAATTTGCCTGCCGATCGAGAGTGAAAGACAGGCAAAGGACGCTATGGTCCGCGATGATTCGAACTGAACCGTTGTGTACAGTAGGGAAAGGATCGCGCAAGGGACCCTGAACCCTTGACCAGTCAGGAGGCCAGAGAAATGCGGCCATAATTGGTAGCCAGGGCGCGTGGATACCCTCTGTGTTATATAGCCGTCGCCGCGCGGATTGGAGTTGGATTCTGGCGGGCAATTTGGCGGCGGTAAAATTGGATCGTCGACGTCTCAAAGTCACTTCGGTCATCTCTAAGTCAGCCTGGGGTGACGGGTTCGCCCGATCTAGTTGACACCTCTCATATGTGGATGGAGAAATCAGTCAAAATCTGGTAGTAAGAGCTCGAGGTTGGTCCGCTGGGTGTAGTTCCTCCTGGTGACTCGCGGTAAGGTGTTGGACTCTAACGGACTGTTGCCGTAGTTTTAGTGTGGATTATGTTGACCATTAAGTCTTTACGTTCACGATGTCGTTATAACTCCTTGGGGTTCGCCCGTTGTAATTGACACCCCTTAATGTCGAGTTATCATCTTATAAATGTACTCTTTAGTGTATATATGCATATGTTTGTGTACAGTTCATGTGTGTTGGTGTATGTCTTGTGCACGTGATTGACATTATTTAAATACGATTCTAAAGGTGCGTTTACACCTGCATTTTTTCGAGCAATAATTGCACAGAATCAATCGGCGGAGGTAGTGGAGCAATTAACCGCCCTACCTATGCAAACGTACGTGATACGTCCGCTATATTATCGCCCGAATGCGAATGTATTAAATCTGCGAGTATATATATATTTATTATTATTACTATTATAAGTATTTATAAGTAAATAGTAATGGTTGAATGCCTCAATAGCCTTGACTACATGTAGAATAGATAACACACAATGAAGTATGGTGTAGAAAGTTGGAATCACTTCACTATAATATAATATGTTTGTTAGCATTTATCTCTGCCGCCCGTAAATTAGGTGATTTCTTTTTTAAAAAATGATTATCCATATTTTAAAACCATATATTACCATACCACATATGTCAGTGTCATCAGTTTCACCATAAGATAATATGTGGATCAGTATCATATTAGAAACTGAATCAGTTTCTGTTCTTTTTTGTTTTTGTTTGTCAAATATTAAATGCCACATTTTATGTGTGTCAAATATTAAATGTGACGAGGTGAAATTTAATTAGATTGAATACATAGAGGAAAACAATACAAATGACTTATCTATATTAATACAAAATACTCTTCAAGATGATAAGCGACACGATTCGCGCAGTAACACAAGGTGGCGACTGGAGACGACGAAGCCCTTGATGCATTTTAGATAAAAATGGATCTTGAAATTGAAGTTATTTAATAATGAATGAATATAAATTCGTTCTAGACATTTGAAAATCGATCCTAAAGGGTGAGAAAAAAATATTATGAGTGATAGAACTTGGGCTTTTACTTTGCTATACTAGGAATAGCTCCAACATGCGAAGCACGGATATTTTGCTAGTTCAGTGGTCTCTCGGTAGTCCGGCAGATGTCGGACCAGAGCATAGCCGGATTACTAAAAATGCCGGATGACTGAAATCACTAATAACGATGCATTTAAACGGCAGAAGCTATGTTTATTTGTATACATATATGTACGCAATACTGTATCATACACTACATTTGTATATAAACGCAATTGAACTGTCAACATAAACTAAAACTACAATAAAGAAAATAATAAACATACAATACAGTACTACGATAGTTTTGTATCAATAGTAGATATATGATATTCCATTGAAGAGGAAGGCGTAAAATATTTTTTTTTTCTGATTTTCCATTATAAATGACATTTTTAAATACTTGTTGTTTAAGTCGCATCAATACGAGAATGACATTCCCTTAGAAAGCATTTTCTTCTGCCCTGGTAATAGACGTAGCAACTTGGGTTGTCGACTACAGCGGGCGAGCCCGTCACCTCAGGGAGTTTTAACGATTAGTCGTTCTATCTCCCTGGAGTGAGCGCAGAAGACTTGAGGACAAAACAGTCCACCGTCTAGCTACACCATAAGCCCGTATGAGGCCAACGCCTTAACCGCGAGATAGCCAGGAATGTTACCTGGCGGGGCGACACTCACGCCCTTACTTCCAATTGTGACCAGATTACTTCGGTCTATCGTTTGGTTACGAGTTCGAGGTCGCTTGCGCGGTCCGAATCTATCGCGGACCATGGCGTCCTTTGCCCGCCTCTGACTAACAGTCGGAGGAATCTGGAAGCTGTAGAGCGGGATCCTATATCCTATAGAGTATCCTATAGAGCGGGGGTGGTTGCGGACCTTACGGCGACTGCTCTTGAAATGACCATCGGCCATCCGATCCTGGGTGAATAGCCGGGCAAAGGACGCCGTGGTCCGCGATAGATTCGGTATACACCTTTTCACCGCTTCGTAAGGGAGAGGACCGCGCAAGCGACCTCGAACTCGGAACCAATCGAGAGACCGGAGAAATCTGGTCACAATTGGAAGTAAGGGCGCGAGTGTCAACCCGCCAGGTAACATTACTGGCTATCTCGCGGTTAAGGCGCTGGTCTCTTACGGGTTGTGGCGTAGCTAGATGGTGGACTGTTTTGTCCCAAGTCTTCTACGCTCACTGCAGGGAGATAGAACGACTAATCGTTAAAACTTCCTGTGGTGACGGGCTCGCCCGCTGTAGTCGACAACCCAAGTTGTTAGTCAAAGTGCACAGTCGATTGGCTTACGCCGCACGGTGCGGTATTGTAGTTAATATAATCAATTTATCTTATCGTTGCTTTCAGATGTCACTGCCCAATCTAACCGCCCCGATGAAAGGCCACAACAAGCACAACCAGTCTCTGAAAGGCAGTGCGAGCACCGAAAAGATCCACCGCGTCTACGAAGTTTTATGACAGTGCACAGTGCCCGAAATCCACGAATCGGACTTCACCAAGGGACTGTCTGGCGCGCGGAAGATGCCAAACCGGACGCGTTCGAAGATACTCACTTCTGACCCGACGCTAAAGACGAAGATGCTCGACGACCCGGATCAGAAGAGTCTAGCTCTGGACTATCCAAAGTATGCGATATCGGAGCCGAGCCAGAAGTTCCCGACGATAGTGGAGGAGCAGTCGCCGCTGTGGGAGGCTCAGGCGCCGCTATGGGAAACGCTGGGACTACTGGACAAGGCGAAGCGGATCGAGATCAAGCCGGCCTCCAGCGCCAACTCTTCTACTTCGAACGGTATGCTGGTGAATGGGGTGGCGCCGCTGCCGAACGGCGGCATACGCAGGTCGATCAGCCTGGTGGAGAAGAAGCCCGGCACGGGAGGGCTGCTGGGTGCGTTCAATCGGCAGCTGAGAATGTCGCTGCGGGGACTACGGAGCGAGCTAAGTGATGAACCTGGAGACAACGGGGATGACAGCAGCAAGAGAGACTTCGCACTTTTTAGGTGAGAAGATTTTACTTCTAATTCTTGCATCAACAAAATCTTAGGTACTTCTCGATGCTTTCAGAATAACAGCTAATGGTAACCAAAATCGGGAAAAGGTTTTTTTTTTGCAAAATAGTCTAGTCAAGGTTTCAGAAAATCGATATTTTAAAAGAATTTCATATTACTTTTCGGCAAAGAGTCTATTCCCCCTATTTCGACGCTGCTAAGCGAAGTATAGACCAGTACTGAGATATCCAAGATGGCGCCTAATATGGCGCCGAAATCCGAAATGGGCGGTGCAGTCTTTGACATTGGAACGCATTCAAAATGTCTAGTTGTATGTTTTTGAGCACGAGTAATTCAAAAATACAACATAAAAAAACATTGGCTAGGTTTTTTCAAGATGGAGCCAGCACCTTAATACTCCTTTATGACATAAAACCGAGCGTGACGTGTACTGATATATAGTAACTTGAATTTACAGTTGAATGCTGAAATTTTAAATTTTACGTGATGCTTCGTCTGGTTTCGTAGGGATGTACTAAGATGACTGAATGTCATTTATTTTTATTATATTTATTTATAAAAAATATATATATAGGAATTATTTTTACACAATGATTTTGCGTCTCTTCTAACTAAGCAGGGCCTGTTCCAAGGAAAACTCCTATTTTATATGATATCAATTTAAATGAAAAAAATATATTAATAAGTTGTTGTAGTAAATTTAAAAAATAAAAGAGAATAAGCAAAATAATCATTAAAAAACTGAATTAATCACTAAAAAATTACAATAATCAATAAATAATAAAAGTAGTATAAAATAATAATGAAAAAATCCAAATTATAAAAAAAAGCTCAATTCACTCTTGTTTACATACAGGTAATTTATATTGTTAGAGATCTAAGGGTGTGTAAATTGTGCGTGTGTAAAGTTTCACTTTCTGTTCTTCCTTTACTAAATAACCACTGAATGAGTTTTTTTAAGAACCACCTGAGTCAGTCCAGAAATATCGAAGTGTTATCCGAAAATATATAATAATAAGGATTATTGTGTGACCGACTCCTTAATAGGTATTCGTGTTTAATTAGTAGAATTTAATCGACTAATACCGTGTAAATTCATCAAATCAAAAGGATATCGTTTTTCATCGATTAGTGAACGACTATTTTATCGTTTATGTAAACTACCGTTTTCTTAGCGACGACTTTAAATAGTTTTAATGTGATTATTTTAACTACATTGCGGATTGTAAAATGAGTTTTATGGTTATGCACTAGTTTTATTGTTCGGAATATAAATCCCTTTTATCAATGGGTGATTTCGTGTATCAAAATGCACAAGAAAAGCCAATTAATCACGTTTTAAGAAAAAAAGTGTCGTTTTGAAAAAAATATTTATAGATATTATTAGATTTTTATTTACATGAGATTATTTTACAATAAATTAAAAATCGTCTATATTTTTTTTACATTCAGGCCTTCCTTACTGATAATAAAAGATAATATCTTAAACATGAATTAAAATGCCTTTTCTCGCTAGGTAAACAAATCGTTAATAAAAAAAAACATGATTTTCGACTCAATTTTTACTGTAGCATAATGAAATATAAAGCAAAATCCCCTAACTTGTAAAAAAAACCTGCTCTTTTTAAACGATATTTTTACAATACAATGAGCAGGAATAAAAGGATTTTTGACCTGAACAGGTATATATATATGTAGAACATTTCGTATATGTAGTCCAGTATATGTTGAATACCCGTATATGTAAAACACACCCTATATGTAGTACCGTATATGTAGAATACCCGTATATGTAGAACACACCGTATATGTATTCCCTTATATGTAGAATACCCGTATATTATGTACAACCAACCGTATATGTATTCCCGTATATGTAGAATACCCCTATATGTAGAACACACCATATATATATATATATAAATATATATATATATATATATATATATATATATATATATATATATATATATATATATATATATATATATATATATATATATATATATATATATATATATATATATATATATATATATATATAGTCCCGTATATGTAGAATACCCGTATATGTAAATATTCGCAATATCTACACCATTTTATAAATGTCTGAAACACTCAAATTTTCGCCAGTCATTCAACTTTAATTATTATGGAATTGGCTCTGATAAATATTACCATATTTATACTAACGTCACTCCATATGAAAGTCAAGTCGTATTCAATCCTTGAATGTCCTATTTACGTGTATTTTAAAACTATATCAAATCCGTTATTGATCGATACTACAACGGTCGATTGGGAAAAATACACAAATACAGCAGCTTGGAGCATTTGTAAACCCAAAAAAACGTATAGCATAAAAAACATGAAAACCTCGATAATGTTGCCGAGAAATAAAACTGGTTAGTCGGTCATAAATTGATTGTTTAGTAAATTTGGTAAACACATGATTTATTTAGATGTGATGCTGTGAATTCATAGAAAACAATCGCTTTCCAGGTCGTTTTCCTTATAGATGTTTCCAAACTGATTCACAAGGAAAGTTTATCAACAGAATATCTGCTAATACTTTAATAAACTGAACTAACAGTGGCAACGTCGCATTAAATCGCATATAAATTACACTAATTCCACTCATAAAATAAATGTAATCAACTATAAATTATCTAGCAGCTTTCGCTGTCATTAGTATGCAGATATATAAAAGCTAAATTAGACAACTTAAACGAAACCATTTTGTTTCTGACTGTATAATTTACATGATACAATAATATTTATTTTCCATATACATTTATACAATTTCCACATATACAATTTTTGAAATATTTAAACTATAGATCTCACTTCACACTTGACAATTCTTACGGCATCAACGTTCACCACTCGTACAACTTTACTTCTTTGGCTGATCGAAGGATGTACCATGATCTAGTCATCCTACATAAAATCATAAACAACAGATTAAACTGCATGGACTTGGTTCAGCTAATACTTTTCCGGACCCCATCAAGAACGACAAGACAGTCCTCATTGTTTCACATTAGCCGTTGCAATAACAACTACCGTAAAAACGTTTACGATGATCGATACGCATCAATAGATATCTTCGCTGAATCAAACATTGGATTCAGAAATTTGTTAAAGAGGGCGATATTTAACACTTAATATTTAAAATTTATTACTTATTATCTACTGTTTGCACTTGTACATATTCATACCAACGTACCTGTCTCAACTTTAAATATCGTACTGGTAAATTTGTTAAATACGTGGACACCCATCAACATAATGTATTTATTTTATTTTTACTATGTTCCTCCTTCCCTTCCTGGTCCCTCCCTTCCTATCCTCTTTCTTTTCTCGTTTTTTTTCTTTCTCTTATCACTTAGATAATCTTGATGTTATCATTTAGTGGAAAATTGTCTCTGGTGTAATTTGTATATCTATCTTGTTTGGCTACTTACTTTTATACACTGTTATTTTCCTGAATAAAAGAAAATAAAATAAAATACATATTAAAAAGTGTATGAATTTCTAGAAGGTAAGAATTAGTAACAATACAATCATAATTCCATAAAACGATGATGGGAGATAATTCTTACGAGGAGGTCGGTGGGTAATAGTTAATTAAATGATAGCTTATATCATAAAGTTTTAGATTGATCAATGCCGTACTACGTTTTGGCAGCTAGGATTTTACTACGAAGCGAAACGATGGCACTCATTGTTCCAAACATTGATTAATCTTTAAAGAAGCCCGATAGATGGCGTCCTTAGAATGCATATGTTAAAGAAAAACAATAATATAATAACAAATATTTTTTAAGTCATAGCTCTTATTATTTTATATATTCACTACATATTGATGTCAAGTTTAATTTGTTATACAAGTTTCAATTCATAATAATTAGGCGCTTTTATGTTTAGATAGTTTAATACTTGGCATTATAATCTTTCAGTATTATTTCGGTACTGTAATCAGCGTATTTAAAAATGCAATAAATTGTACTAATAATTTATTGTTATTATTTTTATAATCAATCAGTCTTTTATAAAGAAAAACATTAACTGCCAATGTTAATATAGATGACCAAATAAATTGCTATTAGTTTCGACGGACAATGCTATCGGAGCGAACCGCATGTCGTCGGCGCAGAAAAGTTGCAAAAACATACTACGACACTCAGCAATCTAATACCCTATATACTCAATGATTTAATATAAGGTAATCTTAGAATGATCATTCTGATTAAAATACAAATATGAAAGATGGAACTTGAATAAACTTAGTTGAAACGATGGTCTGTTATTACGATGAAAGGTTCGATATTCTACTTAAAACTATTGTTTAAATAATTGGTTAAAATTATTCTGATTATGCGCCGGTATACCGAACGAATACTCTTCACAGCACGAACATGGTTTCAACATTAGCGAACCTACCCATAACAGAATGACATACGACAAATGCTATGAAAATAACTGAAATAATTGTTCCTCGTGTCATATGAGTAAGTTGTTTTCTGTATTAATACTTATCCTTGGAAAGTGTTTAAACAAAGAAAGTCTGATACTGGGACCGATTGTGTTTCTTCCTGAACTAAAATTAATATTAGTTCCTGCGAACGAGAAAGGTCAATATGTTAGAGCAGAATATGAAATGAATGATTGTCACGTTTCCAGCATTAAACTACGAATTGAGCATAAAGCGCTTACTCCTGGATACCTGCTGAACCGCTCTTTCTTATGCTACTTGTCTATTCGTCTTCATCTATAGTTTAGATTAGGTTTTACTAGTGTTTCAGACGTCATTATGAATTTTATTTAAATTCAAACCTTTATAAATACTTTCACTCTAAAATCGATTGTATATTTCACATTGTAGATCTATATTGAAAGCTATATAAAAGTAGTGTCGTATCTGCTATACTCATTTATAAATTCTCACTGACCCGAAAATCGTCGCTGTGAATTGAGCACCCCTCCGCCAGTTCCCACTCTCTCACGACAGAAGCTCAATAACACGCGCCGATTACAACGATACTAAAAACATCACTGTAAAACTTTTAGTGGGAGCTAATGGGCTTTGTTGCAGTTAGGCCACTAAGACCCATGCGTTTATGGTCGGCCAAACTCACTGGTCAACACCCATCCGACGACCTCCACGCAGAAGTGCGAGCCCGGGCAGGACTGGCCTGCGGGGCAGTTTCCCCTAGAAGTCTAACTTCGGGCGCTCCTGTAAGGTATGCGTACCGTACGGCGTCAGCTAATCGATTGTGCAATCTGACTGACAGCCGGGGGAGTCTGGAAACAGTAATCTTTCATATAGAGCTGTGGTAGTTGTTAACCTTACGGAAACTGCTCTTGAAACGACCAATCGGCTGCCGGATACCCGGTGAACTGCCGGGCTAAGGATGCCTTGGTTCGCGATAGGTTCGGTAGACGCCGTATCACCGCTACGTAAGATAGAGGATCACGCAAGCGACCTCGAACCTGTAAGCAGTCGGGAGACCGGAGAAATCTGGTTGCAACTGGAAGTAATTGCGCGAATATCAGCCCGCTGGATAATAACCGCTGATTAATCAACCTGGTTATCTCGCGGTAAGGCGTTGGTCGTTTATGGGCGAGTGGCCTAACTCGACAGTGTCCAGTTTTCGTCCCAAGTCTTGTACGCTCAGCTCACGGGAGACAGAACGATCGAATATCGTTAAAACTTCTTGAGGTGACGGGTTGGGCCGTTGTAGTTGATTGCACTGGACTTTCTCGAGGAGATTCTCATTTTTCACAAAGTAAGTTCCGGGTCTAGAGATCAAACTAAAATTGGTGTGATGTTTTTTTATATCAACAAAATAAGGTTAGCGTTTTATAGTGGTATTATTTGCGGATGAGGTAAATAATAATATATAACTGAGTTAGCGTATTTCAGAATCTTTGTACATATTATGCTCACTTCACTTTAGATCGCCCACTATCGTGATGCGCAGGTCCAGTTGCTTCTGGACACTGTAAAAGCACTGGCCCTTGAAAACTATAAAACAGATAACTATAAAACTCGGTTTTATTTTGTTATTGCACGCCCGAAGCTAAGCAGCTTCGGGCGTGGTCAGTACTGGGATGGGTGACCGCCTGAGTACAGCCGCGTGATGTTTGAATTCGACTAAATTGCTGTTTGAATGAACTGTCGTCAGAAATTAAGAAGGGCCGTTACCGTAATGGGGTAAAAAGGACAAAAAAGAACAATTATATAAAAAGGAAACAAGCTTAATCGATCGACCTATTAACTAACCCACTGTCACAAAATATAAAGAAGTAGATGATGATCACAGCTGGGAAGTCAATAGTCCACTTGGAATGATTTCAGAAACTGTGACGCTTACACGAAGTAGCTATATTTGGCTTCTTTACAGGAATAGAATAATTCTTTGTTTCGCTCTCTCTGTCTCTCTTCCATTGGACTCGCTTTATTTACACTAGATATCTTCTGATTATAAATTATTTGTGTCGATACATTGTCCTTGACAGATAATTATTATTGTGTTCATGTCATAAATGTTTCCTTTTCAACACAACAAAGGCTTGCTAGCTAGAATTTATAGTTGGCACAGAGTGAATGTTTTTCATGGCAGTGTATTTAACGAATAGCCCGATACAATTAGACAACTAGAGCTGTCGACTACAACGGACGAACCCGTCACCTCAGGAAGTTTTAACGATATTGATCGTTCTGTCTCCCGTGAGGTGAGCGCAGAAGACTTAGGATAAAACAGTCCACCGTCAAGCTCCGCCACATGCCCGTAAGAAGCCAACGCCTTACCGCGGAATAGCCAGGTTGCAACCAGATTACTCCTGTCTCCTGACTGATTACGGGTTCGAGGTCCGCTTGCGCGGTCCTCTCGCTTACGTAGCGGTGAAACGGTTGTACCGAATCTATCGCGGACCGGGGCATCATTTGCCCGGCTTATTCACCCGGGATCGGGTGGCCGAATGGTCGTTTAAAAGCAGTTGCCATAAGGTTAACAACCACCCCCACTCTATATAAAAATTTAGGGAAACTCCGAAGGTTGACTCCTAAGGGAGACTGGCGCGTAGGCCAGAGTCCTACCCGGGCTCGCACTTCTGCGTGGAGGCCGACGGATAGGTGTTGACCCGTGCGTTTGACCGACTCTAAACACATGGGTTTTAGTGGACAAACTGCAACATTAGCTGCCAAGGATCGAGACTAGTAGTTTGTTTTCAGATCTCAGAGTCTTCCCGCGGTCTTCCTCCTCACGTTTAAAAGATACTTTCTATATTCCCTCTTTACATTCAAACTACGCAAAAAATACCTTCTTCAGACGCTCTTGCATGTGTTATAATGAAGTTTTGAACGACATAGATATATTCTCAGTGTCATTAATTACTTTTAGGAAACAATTGAGTGATTTGTTGTTGCATTAGTTTTAGTTTACAGCTAATAATTTAGGTACTCGTACTAAATGAAAATAGTTCGATCCGACTAGAAATTTACATTGTTGTGGCTACATTTACAAGTTTTGTTAAAATTAATGGTAATGTAGGTCTATTTGTTTCAGTGTTAAAAAATAAAAAAAAGAGTTTGTTTTCAGATCTCATTGAATAGTATTTCCTGAGATTAAAAAAATATAAAGGTAATCTGCTAGATTTAAATTGCCGAAATGATCGACCACCGACACAGCGGATATGGCACTTAAAGAAGAAACAGAAGAATCAACATTTACTATTTACTATCAACGTGCACTCTGCGATCGATTCACTCTACGACCCGGGCCTATTTTTAACATGCTCGGTGTAATTGGTGCAGCAGACGATGTCATACCTAGTCTAGGTGTATCTTGTACATCTATCGCGTCGCGTTGTTGAGTACTTCTTAAGAAAACTTAAGAACCACCGGGGTGGAATCGAAAACGCGAGTGAATCGTGTTGGTGTTGTGTTTGTGGTATTTTAAAAAGTTTGTGAAACTTATCTTTCCTTGTGCTAATAACACGATTTCAAGTCTTTTTAGTCTGTTTGTTATAATTTCTGCGCCATAAAGTCATAAGCAAGAAAATTACAATTTCCCTAATATAAGTCCCTTTTTACGTTTTAAACTTAATAGAGCAAGTGTTTCTCGAATATTTTATACAATTGTTGAAAAAGATACTACTGTCAAAAACATTTACAAGGGAAAATAGTATGCAAGACGTTTTACATTTGATAATGTCAACTTGGAAATTGACTGAAAAGAAATTGCAGTATAATATTACCATATGGCGACACATGGAGGGGAAATTGATATTAGTCAGAAGTGAGCTGTCATTGGGATCTATCACCTCCCATGTTTTTTGAAAGAATTGAAGTAAAATTAATAAAATGGAGCGTAGCGTACACAGCAATACAAATAACCATTCAAAGAATTCAATAGGTATCCTATGTCAAAGAAGTTATTCCATTTTAATCATGTGATGTCTCTCATAGGTACTAAACTCGTACAAGCTGGCAAAATATATCGACGACTTAAGTAACGGGTGGATGTTTTAGTAATTATGCTTCCAAGGAACAGTGTGGCATGGCAATTCTGCACCAAAAATTTAATATAATATGAAAATATCAAAAGTAACGTATTAAATAACTGTTATAAATATTGTATGACAGAAAATATTCATTGAGCATCTTTCGAGAAACAGAACCCTGGCGGTATACAATGATGACGAGGTTTTTGTTGAATCTGTCTTGTGAATCTTAAATTTTCCTGTATGTGGCGCTGCTAACTTCTTAAGGTGTAGCTTCCTTAAAGAGTCAGTAGGTTTCACCATCGTAGATCATTTTATCTTTTCCGATGAAGTAGTTTATTTTTCGTTTTTAGTGACAGTTGTTTGATATACAATGATGGCCAAGGTGATTGTTAAACTTCTTTTTGCACCTGAACTCTTGTAAATCTCAAATTCTCTTGCATGTGGCGCTTCTAACTTCCTAAGGTGTGCCGACCTTGAAGAATCAGTAGGCTTCGCCATCGGAGATCATTTTATCTTTTCGGATGAAACAGTTTAATTGTCGTTTTTAGCGAGAGTAGTTGGATTTTCTTCCTTGCGTTTATCCCAGTGATTTAAGACTTCATGTTTATGTCTCAGAGTCTTCTTTGTTCCAAATGGCGCCATCCATCCTTCTCCACTCACCCACCTCTAAAATCACTCGATTAGAGATAAATTTACGAGAAATCCCAATGAAAAAGCAGATTGATTTATAAATCGGCGAATGCCGCTCTAACTGAAACGTATTATTTTTCTATATCGAACTAGCAGTGTTGCCGGTCGTCGTTGATTTTACAGCGTGAGTTTTTAATTAGTGACACCCTTGAATTGGGCGAATCAGTACGAGCAAATAAGCAACTTTTGACAGCAAATTGTTGAATCAAATAATATAATAGTATTTTTTTATAATTACATTTTATTCCAAATGATTTACAACAGTTTGGGAATCAATCGGCTGTTTTGTTTGACCTTGCTTATGTGCCTAGGTCGTTGAACTCAGCGGCATTGAATAGCGTTCAATAACACAATAGTCCGGAAGCGTCCCTAACATGCTAGTTTTTTATGCGTCTGGCCAGATTTTTAGAGGCAAAAGCAATTTCTAAAACTTCCTGTCTTGCACTTGTCACATAGACGACTAGGTTAGGTTAGGTTGAGACTTTGATTCGCGCTCAAACGCGTAGATAAATCGAAAGTGTGTCGAAGCTATTTCGAAATTTGGAAATTAGTAAATAACTCGAAACCATAGACGAGGTTTTTTTTATGTCAAGGCGTAAGTACCTTGAGGTTGGTAGATTAGTCGTGATTATAATCAAAATAATTGGTGAGATAATCCTTACGTAAATTTCACAAGCTTCCCACGAGACCTACCACATGTTTCGTGGTTGGAGCCAAAAGTATTTGTCGCATTTGTGTACATACTAATATTACGCAACGAGCGCGGTGTCTGTGAAATTGTACTGACCCACTAACCAAATTAAGATTTTTTTTATGTTAGGTACTCATTACAGAACGTTTTTTTTAAAGTATTTAACCATTGAGGTCGTTTGTTTACAATGCCGTTAATTCTTTACCGGTCTAGTCTTAATAGACCAGAAGGTGAAGTATTGTAAACGGGCAATTTATTTATTTATTTATATATATATATACACGCAAAATAGGCACACTGGATGTCGACTTGCGGAGGAACGCCCAGTACAACTAACTATATATATATATATATATATATATATATATATATATATATATATATATATATATATATATATATATATATATATATATATATATATATATATATATATATATATATATATATATATATATATATATATATATATATATATATATATATATATATATATATATATATATATATATATATATATTTATATTCGAATTTCAAATCGAATTTTCGAAATGTCATTCCGCATTTAAGAGACGATTGATTGTGATTTTTTTCATTGTTTTTGCTTAAATTTGTCTTTAATAAAGACATTTTATTTTGGTTTGCAAAAGGATACGCTTTGTTTTTGAGATGTGGATGAAGGGTGATCGTTCGCTAGCGATAAAGGGATCCCATTAAACCTACAGTGTACCGTCGAAAGTGGTACTCATCCAAGAATACATCTCGTTTAAAAACAATAAGCATTTCCCAGTCCAGTCCGGGAAAACCTTCCAGCTATGTAAGTGGCTTTTATTATTTTTATTTCTTCATCAAAGTGTCATCCTTTAAACGAATTCTTAAAAAAAAGATTTTACAAAAAACCAATCAAATATTAACAATATATATATATATATATATATATATATATATATATATATATATATATATATATATATATATATATATATATATATATATATATATATATATATATATATATATATATATATATATATATATATATATATATATATATATATATATATATATATATATATATATATATATATATATATATATATATATATATATATATATATATATATATATATATATATATATATGTGTATATGGACTAAATGTCAACAAATGTATAGTTTTAAGAAAAATAAATTAAAACGTTTGGCATATCCTTGTCTAATGTTGGATCCACTACTGTCGATTAGGTTACATATTTTTTAATAACAGTGCATGCGGTTGTAAACAAACAATGGAAATAGCTTTAAATCTGTCTGATATAAATAGTCTATTTTTATTTGCATCGGGCCAACTTTGCAGACATTCTAGCACGTCATCTGGGTATCTGGCCAATTTGAACGCTTTCCATAATGCTCTTACATTTTTAACTGGAGATGGTCAGTTCCTGGTTGTGATTGTTTTACTAAAGACGTTCTTTAAAGATACTAAATTCTGTTTTCTAGTGGTTTAAATAGTGTTTTAATTGCGAAAATGTAGTGCTTTAAAATGAATTAAGTGTAATGTGAATTAAGTATTTAATCTCCTCGTCGAGTCGTTAATTCCTAGCTATTCATCTTTCATATCCTACTTTTTTGTAATATTCACTGTTTATACATGGAAAATAATTGCCCTTCAAGATTGGTTCACAGGCTACATTTTTTGTAAGTTCAGGTTTTTACTTTCCCGGCCAACCAACGGTTAGGGAAAGTATTGAGAACGCGCAAATTTTATTTTTTGAGATGAAGACGGAAATATGCATTTGAACTGCGATTCATTTGACCATGATTCCTCCGACCTTTCCAGATTGAAGTCTGTCTGTGTGTCTTCGTGTGTGTATGTGTGTGTGAATTGCTCCACGCTAGCGCCCAAACGCTTCATCGGATTAGACAAAAATTTGGCATGCAGTTTCATCATGGCAAGAGTTAAAAATATTGTAGTTTAAATCACTAGTATCACTTTAATCTCGAAATATTGCACATAGAGACATAGAGAAATGAAATTTGGTAAAAAGACGCGTCGTTGGACCGAAATCAAATTGTAAAATTTTGGTTGGAATATCATTTATACAAGCAACATAAATAATTTTGAAATTTCGCCGAATTTATTAAATACTACATAATTTTGGAAAATAGCCTTAAAAATACCACGGAAATACAACAAAAATACGACAAATATAATACATTTGCGATTATAATCACTTGACACAATTACTATCGGGGAGGGGTGGTGGTTAGCAGGGGGGGGGGGGTGAGTTTGGAGGGGGGGGGGGTTGGATGGGTTTGGATTGCGGGGTTGGGCCTTTGTGCGTGCCGGGGAAGTCTCTGTGTGACACAACCAATATTTTTAAGATTACTTTTCTTCCTTTGGTCAATTTCTATACCATCCTCTAACTCTTTTTCTTTTAATGGTAATTAGTAGACACTGGGAACTTTGGCACAGTATTCAGCATACATACTTTAGCTGAGATATTTTGAAAAATGTTTTCTTTAATATCATAATAATCAACTGGGTGTATATTACCTAGTTCCTCTTTCAATTTTGACTTTAATCAGTTGTTTTTTTTTATAAATGTATTTATTTTTTAAATCATGGTGTTACCATTATATCATGATATATGACAGTAGCAGATTGTCAATTTTAAGTTATTAGGTAAATTTGTGTTGATAAATTAGTTGCTATCATTATTGCACTGGTTTACCTATAAAATCTTACAAATTAGATTATATGTAATAAAATAATCGTAATGTAATGGTAACTTATAATGGTAATAAAAAATCACAGTAAAAATCTTCCGTTACTAACACTCCAATCGCGGGCGACGCGCAAGTAGGTACGCGTTTAGCTCCTTCCGTGCGAAATCGCTGGGCACGGTATTATAGCGTTCCATATGTTTTCTGGGTAATGTTTGCGTCAGGCATGGGCGTATATAAGGGGGGGGGGGGGGGAGGGGGGGGGTTCGTACACTGTGTGGCTCACGTTCTGAATTTAGTTCTAGCGCATTCAAGTGAGATGCCATTGATACGAAACTGTATCGAATCTATAAAAAGTATAGTAAACTTTTTTCGATAGTCTCCACTTCGGGACGGCCTTATGAAGAAAATTGCAGATCAAGTTAAATCATCTCATTCAACGCTTATCTCTCTTTGTGAGACACGATGGACAGAAAAACATGTGGCTGTTGAAAGATTTGCAGAAATGCTTCCCGTAATACACGCAACACTTGAGGCACTTCAAGATGATTCTGCTAATAGAGATGTTGCCACCAAATGCAAACAGCCATGGGAAACAGCCAGTTTATCGTGTCGTTAGTTATACTAAGAAAAGTATTTTCATACACATCAAACCTAAATAAAGCAATGCAATGTCGATTTGACATTTTTAGTTATGTGAAAACAATAAAAACTATTTTACAAAATATTCGGATCGAAAGTGAGTTCACCATTATTTTTGAGCAAGTAAAGCATATGAGTTCAAGCGACATAATTGTTCCAAAAACGACTGGAAGGCAAACCCAGCGCAGCAATCCTCTAGGAGAAACTGCCGAAATAAGTATATTACCGTAGAAATGTATTTTACCCTTTCATTGACCATGTGGTTACAGAACTTGATGCACGCTTTAAGCCACATGAAGAGACAATCGAAGGGATTCAAATGATTCTGCCTGAAAAGACCAATGATGATTCTAAGATAAAAGGAATCCTTAAAAAAATAGCGCTATTATTATTGGGACAAACTGAAGCGAATACTTTTCCAATTGAATATGAAATATGGCAGAATCATTGGAAATCTATGACGGAAAAACCATCCACTGCACTAGAAACTCTTCACCAGGGCGAGAATCAGTTCTTTCCTACAATAAAAATGCTGCTCACTATTTTGGCCACACTCCCAGTGTCCACAGCAACCCCAGAAAGGTGTTTTTCAACCTTAAAGAGGTTGAGAAATATAACGGGAGATGAACGACTGACTGGGCTTGCATTGATGAGTGTTCATCGTGATATAGTGGTCCAACTGGATCATAACGAAATTATAAATATGTTGGCCATAAGGCGTAAAAGGCTAAATGTTATACTTTAAAGTTTTTAAAGTTTTGCGTGAAAGCGCATCCATACATCCTTACAAACGTACACGTTTATAATATTAAGTAGAATATAATGTCATAAGTAAATGTTTTACCGACATTATTTACTTATTTTATTTAAAGGTAGGTACTTAAAGTAACTATCATTTGTCCGCGATTAACTTGCGTGTATTTTAATGTTTATGTAATTTTGAAATAAGTGAAGATTAGAATTTTGCTTTTTTCTGCGTGAAGTCCGGCCAATAACTAGTTTATGTTTCTACATTTTCGTACCCGCGGACCCCCCCCCCCCCCCCCATGTGAAAGCTATAGCTACGTCCGTGGCGTCAGGAGACGCTATTTCCATGTCAACATAGACGATCAGTATTTTCACATTCACAAGTTACACGTGCGAATCAGACTGACTGGCTTTTACCAGTTTGTCTCCTGTAAACCGACAAGAAAATACTCAGTCGTGTCGCTTCGCATAATTTACATTCAGTTGTGCACGGTCTATCCGTTCAGTTGTTGGACCATACATTCATTGTCAATATGCCGAAACGCGAAATATATTCTGATGAGTCGGACAATGATGAATCAAAAATTTGGAAAGCGATTTTAGTTCTGAAGAGAGAGTTTTAGTTCTTTCAGTGAGAGTGATGAGGAATTCAAGGACGACGTGGCAAGTCTAGCAAGTCGTCGTGTGTGTAATGAAGTTAATATGAATAATATGACGGCTGCTCCTCCAACAATTTCTTTCACTCCAACCCCGTAAGTAAAGGCAATAAAACCTGTTTAATGATATAAAAACGCAAATATTTAAAATAGCTACTGAAATCTCCCCGCGAATTTGTACGACAAAATGAGAAAATCGCCCGCGGCAGGAGGGTTAAAATATCTGAATGTACATTGAAATGGCTAAAAATACCATAACAGATAAACAGACAACAAATTAACATAACTGGATAACACAGGATTAAATAATAATTTTCACTGAAATCTAAAAACTTATAGGAGATATTTGATTCACCCATTTTACTAGTCATTTATGTATTTGGCCTTTATACTCTTTAATAACCTGCCATTGTCGATACGAGATTTAGAACCGAAAATATTCGAATATTATATATTATAATATAATAAATAA
The DNA here is from genome assembly GCA_944548615.1 of Micropterix aruncella. Classification (NCBI taxonomy): domain Eukaryota; kingdom Metazoa; phylum Arthropoda; class Insecta; order Lepidoptera; family Micropterigidae; genus Micropterix; species Micropterix aruncella. The sequence goes on from OX155964.1 coordinate 6,119,976, forward strand.
TGTTATATAATATAACTATAAATATAATATAATACGTGTTGATGCATACGTACGGACCACAGTAAATGTTATATACTTAATCCCTTCTGAAACATGCGTATTTCCATGTAATGTTATCACATATGTAAGGTTATAGCCACTACAAGAATCATGTTGAAGCTACATTATACAGTTACGGAGCATAGAGACAAACATATGATCGTGTAATAGAGTTTCAACCAAATTTCTTGAAATTCAATAAACTTACGATTGAAATATTATTCTGTATAGAACGGTAATAACAAAACGGCATTGTAGGAAGAAATCCAATATGTTTCTTAGTGCATCAGGCCACAACTGCACGGTACCTTTAGGTCTCCATGAATGTACAGATATAATAGAATAAGAAAAATCACCATGTCAAGTTAAGAGCACGCGAATCACTACATAATTTACTTAGTTTTCTTTGTTGTATGGCTGGTTTAGCGAGTATGAAATCACGAGTAATCTCTTCTTTTCTTCATTTGATCTACCAAATCCAGATAGTAAGTCAATCCTAGTGCTGCTAAATAACCGCAGTAAGTGTAATAACTCTTAAGTAATCGCTAGTGCAGTTTTGTGAGAAAGTGCTATAAGGAGTCAAGATTTCTCGTCGGCACAGCCTACCGTTCCGCTTGAACAGCATGACGGAGAAGATGTCAGGATTGAAGAAATGCCTCAGCCAAGTTTCTATGATGATGCTCAAAACCAACTCTTCCGGAGAAAGTGCATGGCGGGAAGAGTGTTTGAAGTATGTATGTTCTTATTTGATGTACTTATTTTTTTCTCGAGATAATTAAGTTAATTATATTTTACGACGCATGTAAGAAATACTATCAGGCGTTCTCTTAATATTATATATTTACTACCGAAGCCAAAGGGGATTTTATACGCTTAATATTTCAATTTGAATTTGCTAAGCATTTCTAATATAAGTCGTGATTGCGATTTTCCCATTTTCTTTATTTGAATCAAGAAAGTGGCTGCAGCCATTAAAAAATAATAATAACTGTTTGGACTTTTTGAGAACAACTATTTACGTTTTAAGACTTCACGTTGGCCAATATTTGTGTCAACTGCTTTGGCTAATGAGTGTAGACTGGGTTACCCTCCGTGTAGAGTGGGGATTTTGGTCTCCTATTAGTTGCCATGGTAGGTATGGTAGAGTTGGCCCATACATTAATGCGAGGTTCGGAGTGCTGTCGGTTTTTCAACACAAATCAAAGGGCGTTGGCGCAAAGCTGGTTGCCCCGTCCACACGTTGGCCGCGAGTTGAGTGCGCAAGAAGCCCCAGCATCCGCCATATTCATTTTTAAACTTCTTCTCGATAACCTTTTTACTGTGCACACATAGGTAGTAATTTAAAAATAAATATACCGTGGCGGTCGTAACCAGCTCGATAACCATTTTTGATGCGCGCTTTGATGTCCCTGCATTGGCCTGCACCGACGCAAACTGAACGATCTACCATCGTGTGGACTAAACCACAAATTCCTGGCCAATATGTGTGTCAGCGTACTGGTATTGGCCAGCTTGTAGAGGGGGCAGTAGATTTGACGCAAAAATACATTAGATTTTACCTTAAGTAACTTTCACTAACAAAAGCCATTTGGTGAAACTTACTTAAGGCGACTACCGGCGAGAGCCATCTTAAACATAGTATTTACAGTCAATATCGCTGAGAGTCCGCTCCATATTGAGGTAATTATAATACTGATTTTTAATCTCCAAATGTCTGCCAAGTTAGGTACAAACCGAGTCAGTTCTTCGATATTTTCTTTTTTTTATTACGAAAGAAAAAAAAATAAATTCAAAATTTATCCTTTGAGTCGATGTTACTCGAAAATAATACTGTCTATTTGTAGACAAAAAATTTAAAAATATAAGTTGTTATGGGAAGTTTTATTACAATAAATAAGATTTTAAATATTTTGAAACATTTTCCCATATAAAAATAAAAGCATGCATTTTTCGGCATAAGCGCGGGTTGAGTGTGAGTGAGACGCCCTCTGTTAAGTCATGGGATGGAAATATGGACAGCGGTATCAGCCTTAATTCATATCACGTCTCAATTTTTCGATTATTTAAATCTTTTTATAATAAACTTTAACTAGAAAAATCTGGAATATAATTTAATACCAATATTCGCACACACATTCACACTGACACATATATTCATTGTTGATGAATATATTTTTATATTGTACTAGCTGACCCGTGCCCACTTTGTTGGGCGATAAACATTATTACTTGTGATAAAATTATGAGTGTGGCTCGGTTAGTACTGAGTGCTATGATTTATATCCTCACTGCCAAAAGGAGGGTTATATTTTTACTGCATATGTATGTATGCATTTGCATGCCAATTTGGCTATATCACCGGGTTTCAAATAAGTGAATGAAATTATTATGATAGAATAAATTATGTTTATTTTAATTGTTCTAAACTTCTCTGTATAATGTATTGGATGTAATGTACCAAAATAAATTGTCTTTGAGGAGTTCCAACCCGAGATAAAGTCGCGGTTATATAACTATGTCGTATTATCTCTTTAACCATTTATGCAGTAGAAGGGAAATTATATGCAGTAAAAGGGAAAAGTCTTTTGTTTTAAACTATTGAGATGATACATTTACTTATTTTGATAAGAATTCATAGTTGTTGATAATATGACCAATAAACAAGACCTAACGATTAAAATTACTTTTTTAATATAAAAAACTACTTTTTGTGACTTAAATATAAAAGTTAGACATATGCTGCCGCTGACTTTTTTGTAGGCCTTATCAAGCTCTACAACTCTTCTCTAGAACTTAATCATATATCTCTCATCGTTAAGGCAGCGTTAGTTAGAAGCGTTTTCGTTCGACTGTTTTTCCCCCGACTTACTTTGCAAATCCGACTATCACGAAAAAGTCTTTTAATTTTTCGGATTAATATATAGCCTATGACACTCACAAATAACGTGGCTTTCTATTGGTAAAAGAATTTTCAAAACGGTTTAGTAGATTTAGAGATTACTCCCTACAACCTCACAAACTTTACCTCTTTATAATATTAGTATAGATGACAATTAAAATAATATACGATTTGGATTTTGTTTGGTCCCGCCATAAGGCTAATAAAATGCGCTTGTACTGTTTTTAATCGACGAGTCTAGTCGAGTCGACCACGTGTATTCGATGTGTTTATTCCCTGAAGAAGTTTGATCACATATCATCCTTTCATAGGCAAATGGAGTGACTGCCCATTAGACGATGTAGGGATTTTCACATACTTACCCTACTCTTTTGTGTACTTGATTCGAACATGCCCTTTTATTTGTATGATATCTACTCTTCGCTTTCATTCCATGGACTTCTATTACGCTCTCAGGAAAATCTATTACTGGCTATAATAAGCCTCGGCAATCAACAACTTCCAAGTCCAAGTCATTTGCAGTGCAGGCTGCCCGAATATGGAACTCTACTTCATTACATTACTATTTCATTACGCCGAGATTTTACAATCTGATCAATATGAAAATAAAAAGGAATTTGACAATTAGGGAATTCAAAAATAAATTTAAGTAATGGTTATCGAACCATGATAGACAGACTAACCATACATCAAATGTTAGAAATAATAGTTTAATAAAACTTAGGTGCACAAATTATTAACATATTTTTAAACATGTATGTCGAGTATATTTTGACATTGAACTAACTAGAAGAAATTATTTGACTTTGATATGTATTATTTTGACAATGAATTGTACTTTTTTGGACAAGGTATTTTTATATGAAATTCTATATTACTTAACATATATTAAATATTAATTATTGTATCTTTTCTCACATATAACTTTATTTATATTATTTATTCGAGTTTTATATTATATTTATTGCCGATTATATAATGGAATTGCATTTTATTTATTATATTATCTTTGAATTTTTTTAAATGTTATTATTATTATTAATTTTTTTTGGGCAACTTAGTGTTATTAGCTTTTTTACTAAAACTTGTTCAACATTGATTTTAATATTAGAGTTCTGTCCACCCTAGAACGGGCTAGTCCCAGTTGGTGACAGAATCAAATAAGCAAAAGGTTAAGATTTTTCCATTCGGTTCCTGTTATTTGTGTAAGCAAATCAATGTTTTATAGTATATATAATTCTTAAATAATTAAATAAATAAATAAATATTATTAATTTATTTCAAGATAGGATTACTTCAGCATTCTTCGATTTTTTTCACTAAGTCCTTTGCAGTACAGGCAGCTCGTTTCCAGATTTCTCTGCATCTTTGCATATGAAACAACTGCAGTCAAAACCATAACTGAAATTTCATTTATTAGGTAAATAAGTAAACATAAATGACCTTCTCTTCACAAGTCAAATTTAACTTTTCTAAGCTTAAAAAATCCTACGACTTTTTTTTGCTGGATTTGCACTTGTTTTTTTTATTAAGGATCTATGGCAGATGGTGCAACTTTCCAAGAATTCGTACTGTGAATAATAATATTAAATATATAATTTAATATATGGCGATTCGCAAAGTGTTACAATAATACAGATAACCTTTTGACCTGAGAGAGTAAACAAGATCATCTGTAGCGCTACTTCAGCGAACTCAACGAATAATTGGACCAGTTTGTTTGTAGAAATTGAGTAGTGGAATCGTTCATTTCTTTTTACAATTGTTATAAACATTTTATTATATGTCCCCGCCGCCGCCAGGTCGACGTCGGAGACGTCATCGCTTGCCACGGTTAGTTATTTATTTGTTTAAAATAGTGAACAAATTTCGAATAGCATAAAGATTTGTTTTATATTGTTTTAATATATACTTCCTGTTCCGGTGATCGTTGTTGCATCTGTTTTGCTAATTGCAAGTATTTTATCTTCTGAATATTGCCTATTAGAAGTTATTACCTATCGATATTTTTCATATTTTATATATCAAGATACTTGAAGCACATGTTTTTTAAAAATGTTTTGCGAATAAAGGTTATTCACATATTTTTTGTATAAACATTATTGTAATATAATGTTGTCTTTTAATACAGGGCGAGTTTAACTTAATCGGTATCCTTTAATAGTGTGAATAAGTACGGGCAGCTAAATAACTGTTGATAAAAAAATGGGAAAATATTTTGTTTGAATTTTTTTATTTAAAAAATTTAAGGAGTTTACTGTTAAGTAAATATTTGACAAGAGATTGAGCGCACTACGCCATCAATCGGTAGGCAAAATATCACTAATAAACAATATTAGTTATATTTTACCTACCGCTAGCCAGCGCATCGTGCTCAGTGCTTTTTATACTATTTTTCAAAAAAATAATTATTTTCCCACAATTTTTTATCAAAAGTCACTTACGTACTCGTACTGATTCACCCCCTTCACGGATGCCGGTTAATTAAAACTCACCCTGTATAACAATGCTAAACGACAGTACGAACGAAATAGTAAAAGGCGACAACCGAAAATGACCTTCTATTAGGTGGCACGTCGATGATATAACAAAACATTCTCGCGGAACGAATCTATTGTTCGTTGGAAAAATCAGCCAAGTAACATTACTCAATGGCATTCGAGTAATCATTTTAAAGGCTACTTACAAAAACAAAAGGTTCTCTGCGCTCTGGAAACTATTTTCATTTTCCTCGTATTGTTACTACTTTGTGTATATAACATTCAAGCCACTGTTTCTATTACATATTGGAATAATAATTATTTCCAGCTTGATTCAAGTTGTATAATATGTCTGTATTTATTAAAAAATATTATTTATAAAATATACAAAGGCCTATTATAGGATTCGACAATTTCTGCTGTAATATAATATGATGTATAATGGCTTTTACAAACAAATGTCATCTATAGCTCTAATCATACAAAAATATGACTTAAACCCCTTTAACCTGGAGTTTTTCAATAATGGGTGCTACAATGTCGAAGCACCGTGACTATATACATATATGCCAAGTAAGCTACTGGAATAAGGCCCAGCGTCATTTCAAGAATCGCCTTCGTGTGGCATTCTTGACATTACTATCAACTGATCTTACTTGCATTGAATAGGCTAAACACGTGATGCTCATGCGCAAACAAGAAGGTAAACAATTTACGCTAGCAATTAATTGAATACCAATAGTTTAACGACAAGAAATATGTTAAACTTCCTTAGGAGCTACTCGTCAACTATAAACGTTTTACTGTCGGTCATAAACGCTGCTTCTGTATACATATGAGCTTGTGCGCCAGTTTAACGTCAAATTAAACTTAACTAGAACGGTGGATTTTATGCTATTCTTAGCCGAGTACCGTAGAAAAGAGGGTAATGAATCAGTAATATCGTATTTGCCAATCATAGCTTAATACCTATGTAGATGGATGCGAATACGAATACAGAATCCGCTAAAAACGAACGTCACTACCGTTTTTTATTGCTGTGCGAATTATAACTACTGGGAAAAGAATAAGAAAGGTAATGAAAATGAAGAAAGAGAAACAAAAGTACACAAAATAGGAAGAAGATCTACAAGCAGGTTAAAGAAACATATGAATTATATTGATTAACAACAAACAAACAATTAACCACAAAGTAGAGAATAAAAATAAGGAAAGGATTTCGGTGAGTCTGCTCTTACAATGAAAGTAAATACGACGATATGAAAGCTTGCAACATAATGTGCCTGCTGGACATAGGCATAGGAGGTGTTACGCTAGACTGGTTCGAAAGCTACATACCAGAGAGAAAACAGGTCGTAGTCTTGGAAGGTGTACAAAGCAGCCAACAAACTGTAAAATACGGAGTGCCTCAGGGTAGCGTTCTTGGACCGATTCCTTCCCTAGTTTATATTAATGGTTTATGTGATCTCCTCACCAGGTCGACAATAACCTACGCAGATGATACTGTCGTTAGTTTTAAAGGGCAGAGCTGGAGCCAAGCTTTTGATAAAGCGAATTTAGAAATGAAGAAAATTAAGGCTTGGTTGGATGAAGCAAGGCTTAATGTCAAAAAGACAAAGTGCATGGTCTTCAATATTAACAAGACATCTCAGGCACTTGAAAACTTGAATGTAACAATTCATGAATGCTCAGACAATCGTCAATGTCAGTGTCCCTCTTTAAAAGGAGTCAGTGTCCCACTTTAAATTATTTGGGAATTACAATTGATCAAAATCTACGTTGGGGTGATCACGTTGGGTTGTTATTAAACAAGGTGCGCCAGTTCGGTTTTATTTTTCGAGAGTTAAGAAACGTTTTAGAGCCAGGAACGCTCAAGATGACTTATTTCACTCTCTTTGAAACAGTAATATATTACGGTATTATAGCTTGGGGTGGCTGTGCTAAAACTATTCTGCAGCCTCTTTATGTTGTACAAAAGAGTGTTATAAAAACCTTAATTAGAAAACCGTTTAGATTTCCTAGTACTTTATTATTTAAAGAGTTCAATGTTTTATGCTAAAAATATTTTAATTCGTCTACGTACGAAAACCATACAACCAAAGGCAAAACCAACATAAGCAACCAGGAGAGCATCTGGAGGTTTTATGAACGTCCAATTTATGAAGACAATGTTGGGCAAAGAAATTTCTCAATCATTAGGCAAAAATTGTATAACATCCTCCCGGATCATTTAAAGAGACGCCCACTCAGCAAGTCTTTAAAAAGATTTAAAGAAGTGGCTGCTTGAAGACGGTAATACCCTGCTTTAATTTTTTTTAGTAACTGTTTTTGTTTATGTTTTTTTTTTAATTTTTTTATAATTGATTAATTATGATATTATATGATTTATATTATATTTTTATTACTATTCGATTATGTTTATGATAACTTTTTATGACTAAGTATAATTATTTTAATTACCATTATGTCGTTGCTTTTTTTACCTATTCTTAATTTTTAACATTCAACTTTCGTGAATTTCTGATATTGTGATTATTTTATGACTTTTTTATAACTATGACTATTTTTACCTCCTCCTATTTTTATTAATTATTAGGGCTTTTCATTTGGTATTTGAAATTTTTCAGGTCTGTACTGTCATTTTTTATTTATTTTTTTCATTTTTGGCAGCGTATTCAATAAAAATGATACGTAGCCATTTAAATTTCTTTTACATGAACCATAAAAGAAGACAATAATGTTTTTATTTTTCTCTACGTATTTAACAACCCTATGTTTATGGAATGTCCGCCCAAGCACAAGCTTTGCTTAGTTGGGCGACATATGACAGAGCAGAGACATATTCTTGCTGTGTTTTAGTTAAATGGTATTTTATTTGATGTTTCCTAATTGTAATTTGTAACTTTTTTGTGTCAATTGGTTAAATAAATAAATAAATAAAATTGCAAATGATGTGCGGACACTCCTTATAGTGAAAGATTTAATTATTTAATGTAGTAATTCAAAAATGTTTTGTGTGTACACACTATCAACACTTAGGTACTATGCACAACAATGGTTTTAACATTGAGTCAATTCCAGAAAATAAATACATCGCATAGTTTAGTTGCTATGTCACCTAACTAGACCGGGACCTGTTCTAAGGCAAACATTAATTTTTGTACGTGTTTGCTCAGTACTGAAATAATAAAAATAGCATAGATACTTTTTTCAATAAATTAACTATTATTATATTGCAAACTTAACATTATAATTAAATCATTTATGACAATAGGAATAAAAATGCAAAAAAATATATTACAAATAACTCAGTATTTAATGTTAAGAGTGGGAAATTAGAAGTCAGCGAAAAAAAGAGAAATCAGAATAAAATATGCAAAGATGATACATGGATTCAGATTCAAATTCATTTTAATGGTATAATAGGCATTATTAGTTTTAAATTCTTCCACTTGTCTTTATGCTGTGTAATAATCTTTATTTTCACAATGCGCGCATGTACCACTATGTTTAGGTTAGTTGTAAGACATTGCCATGTGGCAATAAGCTCGCCTTTTTGTATACTCATTAAGTGCAAAATAAAGAGTTTATTATTATTATCATTATAATGGTATACAAGTCATACCTACAGTTAAATAAACATTTATTTTTTTTATTATAATGGAAACGTTAGAAAATATTAGAATACACAAGGAAATAATAATAAAATAAAAGGGAAAACGAAAGATAATAGAAAAATAATGTAACAAAGAAAATACAAGAGAAATGCAGAGATAATTTATGTAATTACAAGGACAAATCATGCATATAAATCTGCGTACAGATCATTAACACTTTAGTCACCAGGGATTTTAATCTTCACTCGAGTAATATTCCTCCAGTGAGTAAAACGCCTCATCTGTGCGATACTTCAGGCGGCTCATAGACACGTCAAGTGATTGCGCCTGTCTAATATGCTCGCTGAGTTTGTTGTAGACCGCTGGACCGGTGATATAAGCTAGGCTCTCCGACTTGGATAATGCATGACTTACCGAACGTAGCATGGCGTAGAGTCTTTATAAAACCGTGTCATTGTTTGGTCATTATTGCAGTTTGGAAGACGTTATTTAAAGAGTCCGCGTACATATTGTTTTCTTAGCGTAAACCAACTTTTAAATGCGTCTGAACAAATGGATAGATGAGTGAGGGGCATTAGAACTATTTTAAAAAAGGACACTTTGATCGTCACTTTGATTCAAATATTCCATTGCTTGGTAATATAAGCCCTAGTTAGCCTAGATATCATCATCGAGTCATTCATGATCCTTTTCCCCTTTTCCACAGATACAGACAAGCCAAACGGTCTTACACTTACGCTATTCATACATTATCAAGCATTGTGTAGCGTCTCTATGAAACCGTATCATTGTTTTGCCATTAACGCAGTAAGGGAGATGGTAATTTAAGGAGTCCGCGTACATACTGTTTTCTTATTGTAAAACCAATTTTACATACGTCTAAACAAATGGATAGTTGAATGAGGAACATTGGCAGAATTTAAAAAAAAAGCATCCCACTCTGATTGTCACTTTGATTCAAATATTCATTGGCAATATACGCCCTAGCCGCCTTGGATAGAATCATCCACTTATTCCTGATCATTTTCCCCTTTTCCACAAATACAGACAAGCCGAATGGTCTTATACCAACACTATTCATCCATTATTAAACATTAATAAAACCGGTCTCTTGTTCAGCCATTATTGCAGTTAGGGAGATGGTTATTTAAGGAGTCCGCGTACATATTGTTGTCTCAGTACAAAACCAATTTTAAATATGTCTGAAAAAAAATAGAGGAATGAGGAACATTGGCATTTTTTCAAAATAGGCTTCCACTTTGAATGTCTGATTAAGATATTCCTTGTTAATATATGCTCTGCTCGCCCTTGATAGCATCAGCCAGTTATTCATAACCCTTTTTCCTATTTTCCGCAGATATCGACAAGCCAGATTCGCCTCTCGACGTGTCCGAAAACGAGTGGTTTTCAAACATGGGGACTGTAACGTGGTCCAGTGGAACGTCGCCAAGAGAAGAAGACGCTACCTTCAGGATATCTTCACGACCCTGGTGGATGCCCAGTGGAGGTGGACACTACTCGTCTTCGCCCTCAACTTCCTCCTCTCCTGGCTGGGGTTCGCCGTGGTCTGGTGGCTGATAGTCTATACTCATGGGGATCTCAGCCCTGAGAGACAGGTATAAAATGCATTTACGAGTGAAACACGTGTTCAAAATGTGTCAAACTTTATTTTTTCGTAAGTAAATAAATCACAGGATGCGTCTTTCGATGCATGGAGACGTATAGGGAGCATTGACATACCTGATTTTTTAGGCCTGCTAAAATGCAATGAGTGAGAGGGTGTAGTAAACGTTCATCAGATCGTTAAGGATGGAACGGCTTATTACATTTTTTATCTTAATATCACCAAAAGCTTGGCGATATCACTGATTATAAAGGGTATTAGATTGCTTAATGCCATAGCACTTTTTGGCAACTAGAATTTTACTACGAAACGCAACGTGTAAATGGCACTCATAGTTACAAATATTGATTAATCTTCTCTTATGATCAAAATGGCGTCGTTCGTGTTATGTTAGTATGGCGACGCGCTTTAGATAGCGCCCTTAACACACCTATATGGTATCCTATCTCGAAATAAAATAATAATACAATATCAAACGAATTTGAAATATTAGCTTTTATTTTTTAAATATTATTTACTTAAAGACGTCAATGCACTTCAATGCTCAGATGGACTAATAAATGGCATTCTATCTCGCCGTATTATTTCTGTGATGAAATCAGTCTATATGAAAATGCGATAGATCGCACAATTAATTGAATGTTATTATTGTTATCATTGCTTAAATTATTGGGTTTTTAAAATCAATCGGTGTTTTATTACAAAAAAACATCCATTATCATTGTTATAATAAATGACTAAATAAATTGCAATTAGTTTCGACGGACAAATTGCTATCAGCACCACCTGCATGTCGCCGGATTGGGGGAGGGGGGGGGGCGGTTGCCAAAATGTACTTTATTTTTATTTTTTATTTTTATTTTATTATTTTTAAGGAAACATACAGCTGTTACAATAAATTTGTTACAGAATTATTAGGTTAAAAAAATAAAGCTAATTACATGTTTCCACTTAAACATTCATAATTTAAACACAACAATATATTTTTTTTGAAGAATTAACTAACACTCATAGGGACAGGTGGGAACTGGGAAGAAAGGAGTCATAATAAGTAAATAAAATTTTATGTAAATACACGTTCCATAATATAGACATACATATTATTTAAAGATATTCTTGAATAAATATTATTTATAATATATTATATATTGCGATTACAATGATAAATCAATACCATCATTAATAATTGCTTTCTTAAGAGCGAATGATGACGTATTGAATACGTCAATATCGCCGAGCTGCGTATTACAAATTTTACATACCCTATAGCATTGGACAGTCTAATACACAATAAAATCAATGGCGATACCCATGAGGAGGGAACTCTTGAGATCCAATAGGCTTTCAGAGATGATAAAGGTCTTAGTGATATAGAAGTTGTACAACCGCCTCAAATATGGCCGCACATCAGTGGAGAGCAAACCACGTTGCTAAAGGCCTTCAACGACCAGAAATGATAATGTTATCGACTAAGTGTGGACTCTTGGGCTCAAACAGGATACCCTAATCTCCTTACTCCCCACTCCCTACTCCCTAGACATGAGCCAGTGTGATTTTTGGCTATTAGCTAACTTTAAAATTCCGCTAAATGAGTGTTTAATAAAAGTGTTTACCATTACGGTGAAACTACTAGAAGCAGTGTGTGTACAAAGAAGACTACTTGCTACAAAGGTTAGAGTACCTACCTAAATATATTTTGGTGAATATTTTATGCTAATGAAAGATTTAAACACATTTGTACTTAACATAACGACAAAGACCACACGATGAACTTGCAAACGCTGCACATGGGAGTATCCCCATATCAACAGGTGTGATTTTTAGTATTTGACCTCATTTTATCTCAAGCTCAAGCGTCAAGCATACTAATTTGCTTGTATTTGCCCCTTGAACAACTTCATACAGTTACCTTCCGACAAATTGTAAAGGACGATCAGTAGCATGCATTGAATTTGGAGTACACCCACGTGTCGCTCCAAATTTTGACTTGTGGATTTGGGAGACGGTGGGAGTTTTCCTAAGAACAGTTTTTTTTTAAGATTATAAAGTTTTTACTTTTATTCACTTCTACTGTACAATAAATAATATAGGGTTTCTAACTGTCGCTGCGATATTCTTGGCCTGGGATGAGCGACACCCTAACCAACTTTTTTGCCGACGTGTTCTTTAAACCTCATTTAGGTTCAAAGATTAGTTTCATAACGATAGATATCTTGAGAAACAAAAATCATGTGTTACTCGCGATAGAAACTTCCTCAATTTCTGCTAATTTCTCTCACGATTTCACATCACTTGCTGATCGCGTTGGTAAAATTTCATAATATATTCTCAGTTACACATATATATATATATATATATATATATATATATATATATATATATATATATATATATATATATATATATATATATATATATATATATATATATATATATATATATATATATATATATATATATATATATATATATATATATATATATATATATATATATATATATATATATATATATATATACGAGTGGTATTACCCGGCGTTGCCCGTGTTATATCTGTTCTCAAATACCAATGCATACCAATTTTCATGGCGATCGGTTGAGCAGTATAGAAGTTGGTGTGCTGCAGCGCCGTCTAGTTGAAAGTTGCAACAAAGCGGATATATATAAAAACCTTAACCATGAAAAAATACATATATATGCCAACTTTCATGGTGATCGGTCAAACGGTTTCGGAGTCTATTAAACTCGGACAGACGGGCATACAGATATGCCAACATCCATTTTTATATTATATTATTTTGGCCTGTTTTTAAATTTAAACTTTGAATGCCTATATCTCGCTTATTTATAGCGACCGACACAATTTTCTTCCAGATTTAGCATTAAAATGAAAAAAATTGGAGAGAGGTTCCTATACTGCAGTTATTCCACTTTTATAACTATGTGACAATACTTACATGTATATATTTTAATTAAAGAGTTTTGAACAATGATGCACAAATAATTAAAAAGCAGGAATAATTTCACTGTATTACCTTCACAATATTTTGAATTTAGAATAACGCTTGGCCGACTATGACGTTTGTAGGTTTAACATAGCAGCGCCATCTATGGATTACTCAATAGATAACGCCATCTGTTAAAATCGTTTGGAACTAACAGATAATTGCGAATGTCAAATAATAGACATTGCAATAAAATAATATCGCGACTATAAATTAAGAAGTAAGCTATCCTATCTTTCAAGTTGGATCAAACTGCACATTGTGTGCAAATTTGATTCAAATCGGTTAAGTAGTTTAGGAGTCCATCGCGGACAAACAACGTGACACGTAATTTATATATATTAAGATATTTTTTTTTTTTTTTCAAATTGAAATTATGTTTATCACTAAATAAATGATAAAATAATGAAAGGGCACTTATCTGGTCTGTGGTGACCAGGAGCGACTCCACGCCTTTTTCGTTTTCTCTTCTTTCAGTATTTGCGGTTTCCTACTGTGCCTTATTCGAACCTTTCTACTTTATCCTACAGCGGCAACACAACAATGCGAAAGACGAGAATGAATGCTGGAAAATAATAGGCGATTAGTGTTTCTTAAATATTAATGATTTTTATAAAATGTATATCAATATTTCGGCTCAGCCGTCGTCAAGATATATGACATTTCTGAAATCCATATATCTTGTCATATGATTTCAGAAATGTCATATATCTTGACGACGGCTGAGCCGAAATATTGATATACATTTTATAAAAATCATTAATATTTAAGAAACACTAATCGCCTATTATTTTCCAGCATTCATTCTCGTCTTTCGCATTGTTGTGCTGCCGCTGTAGGATAAAGTAGAAAGGTTCGAATAAGGCACAGTAGGAAACCGCAAATACTGAAAGAAGAGAAAACGAAAAAGGCGTGGAGTCGCTCCTGGTCACCACAGACCAGATAAGTGCCCTTTCATTATTTTATCATTTATTTAGTGATAAACATAATTTCAATTTGAAAAAATAATAATTTACACATTTACAATTATATATATATATATATATATATATATATATATATATATATATATATATATATATATATATATATATATATATATATATATATATATATATATATATATATATATATATATATATATATATATATATATATATATATATATATATATATATATATATATATATATATATATATATATATATATATATATATATATATATATATATATATATATATATATATATATATATATATTCTGTTCTCAGTTGAACACCAATGAAACCTGGGTACCCTGCGTCACAGCAATCAACAGCTTCACCAGCTGCTTCCTTTTCTCTGTCGAAACCCAGCACACCATAGGCTACGGCGGAAGGACTACAACAGAAGAGTGTCCAGAAGCAATATTCGTGATGTGTCTTCAAAGTATAGTCGGTGTTTTCATTCAAGCTTTCATGGTGAGTTTAGTTCTTATATTTCTTAAAGGTATATTAAAGTATCCATTGAAGGTACTTATGAAAATTAACGTCGGGCAATTCTCAGACATCTACAGTAAGGCCGTGTCGACTACAACGGTCTAACTCGTTACCCCAGGCTGGTATAACGATATGTGATCGTTTTTTCAGCAGTAAGATGAGTGTAGAGGATTTAGAGACCATATAAATTTACTGTCTAGCTATGTCAACATGCCCAGCAGAGGCCAACGCCTTACAGCGAGGCACTGGGAAAGGTAACCAGCAGGCAGCCTCGCCCCTGACTAGCAGTTTTGGAAGGATATCTCCGCCTGGAATTAACTATCAGGACACCTCCAACCTTCTGACTGGTTACAGCTTCAAAGTCGCTTGCGCGATCCTCTCCTTAAATAGCGGTGATCGGTGTATACCGTATTAATTGCGGACCACGGCATCTTTTTCCCGGCTTTAGTAGCAAGTGTGCTGAAGCAGGTGATCAAATTGAAGGATTTTTTGTCTGATAAGGCAACTTCTCACAGTATCAACTCTTGCAGGTGTCGTTTCCTTGGTCGTATTACCCAAGGGCACTTCTGCATGACATTATATTGTGAGGTGAGTCCTGGGAGCCATTTGGGTTCCGGTTCATAGATTCCAGGTAGGCACGTGTATACAGCGCCAACCTATGACTACTGGTCGAATACTGAAGCTGTGGGCATGCCTATGAATACTGGTCGACAATGAAAAAAGTTTGTCGTAAAATCTATGGCACTGTTAGAATAAATAGATTTATACTAGGCACATACAATAATGCGCTTCCTTGCATATCACTGCACGATATTTGCATGTCAAGGGAGCATTTCCTTACAAAAAAAAAAAAACTCAGCAAAGCACTTCCTAGGATATCCAACGAAATTTGTTAATTATGCGAGAAAATGTTGACCTTTCTAGAGGGAGCCAATGACTGGGAAGACTGATAGAGCACCGTGGAGATGTATTGCGAAGCAAGCAAGCAAGTATCTGGATCGGGTAGTTGAAGTATGAAAATGCTTGGGGAATACTTTTATATGACCATGATTAAGTAGAGCCGAAACCAACATGTGGTCTTATTCTGTTTTGTGATATTTTGATTGGTTTCATCACGCTGTGACTCATCATCCTCATGGACAGCAGATGATAACGAAATCTGAACAGATGCGCCATTAATCGTGACAAAGCAGTAAGAGATGTTATCGATATTTTATGAATTTATGGTAATTAATATATATCTTGGTTTAGACTTAGCGAGTTTGGAATAAAAAAATAAAACAGGCTATTTATTGTTAGAATTTTCCTCCCCACAATACATTTAGGCAGTTTGAAATTGCGGATGGGATACTGAAAATGCTGCGATAATTGAATTAGAAATTGTCTGAAAAAGAATTATGGAATATTAAAAATCTGACAAATATTTCAATACTGGGATACTAGGATAACATGGGCCAGGATAGTGAGTTTAAGAGTCAATAAGGGAGGTTTTACAAATTATAAGATATACATACTTAATGCTCTTAAATGAGTAATATTTTAGATTAGCCCTACGAGAACTATGTCTTCTCGAGAACAACATTCATAAACAGGGTGTATACAGGATGTTATTACAGCACGGGCTTTTTTTTCTGTGGGTGAATCAGTATAACGTAGTAAGCAACTTTTGATAAAAAATTTTGGAAAAAAACAAAAAAAAAATTTTTTTATTTGGAAAAAAAATAATTTTTGTTTTTTTTTTTAATTTGAAAATTTGAAGAAGTTGACTGTTAAATAAAGGTATGAGAAGCGTTTGAGCGTGCTGCGCCATCTAGCGGTAGGTAATAAGTCGTAATTAAACAATATCAGCGACATTTTACCAACCGCTAGATAGCGCATCGTGATCATAGCTTTTCATAATATTTAAAAATAAAATAAAAAAAACAAATTAAAAAAAAAAAAAAAAATTTTTTTCAAGAAAAAAAAAGTTTATTTTTCAGTTTTTTCCAAAATTTTTTATCAAAAGTTGCTTACTACGTTGTACTGATTCACCCACAGAAAAAAAAGCCCGTGCTGTAATAACACCCCGTATATATGAAACATAATTTATTTATGATATTATCGGAAATATACTCGTAAACTCGACAGTCTCCATTTGCAGTGCCTCCGGAAGACCATGGACATCCATTGGTCAAACAGCATCAAAAACATAGAAGTCCTACTTCGGGCTAAAGTCCATGGCTTAGAGGCATATGATAGGGCGACAGCTGCGTTGGTGGGCGGACATATGTTCCGGATGCCCGAGGAGAAGTAGCGAAGTACATTTCCGCAGCGAGCTTCGAGAGGGCAAGCTCAAGCAAGGCGGATGGCTCCCGTGATATAACAAAGTCCTTGAGCCCTCTCAATTAGAATCGCTGGATGGAAATCATCCTGGGAGGAGACACTTTAGAGCTGTCATCTGCAACGGGCGAACCCGACCCCTCAGGCTGTTATAACGATATTGGATCGGTCTCTCAGCCTTAAGATGACTCCACGGAGACTTAGGACACAGTCCAAAGCCTAGTTCCATTAACACGCCCTTAAGAAGCCGATGTCTTACCGCGAGGCACTGAAATGTGAAACCAGCGGGCTAACCTCACGCCCAGATTTCTCCGACCCTCGGTCTGGTTACGAATTCGAGGTCGCTCGCGCTGCCTCTACCAAACGTTAGCGGTTATTACGTTTGAATATTTTGCGGACCGCGACGCCCTTTGACCACCATGGTCACTCGAGACCTGCTATCCTTAGCTACTCAATCGGGTGGCCGACGGATCGATTTAAGGGTTGAAGACATCAGGTTGACAACTACCCTCTGCTATCATAGGAAATCTAGTCCTCAGACCCCCTGGCTATTCGCCGGCGGGGTCTTTCTTAGTTTTTTCCGCAAGCGCATATAGTGCTCCAACCGCCTAGTTCCGCCCGAGGTATTCCACCGAATCCGCCATCTTCTGATCCCAACCTCCTCCGACTGCAAGATTATGGCCGTGGCCCACGCTCACAGTGGCCCTGAAAAAGTAAGACCATCGTCGAAGAGGCTACCAGATAGGAGTTGAATCGTAAGTTGGGCAGGCCAGATGACAGAGAGTTTTTCCCACACTTCCCAAGCTGCATGGAATACTATTAGAAACCTTGGTCGAGACAGATCGTAAGGCAGAGCACGAACGCTTTCGAAATCAGAAGGAAAGTGGATTTGGGCTTTAAAAGAGACCAGCTGAAAGCCAGACTAGCCGCCGCAATAATGTGTGCGGCGATGTTCTGATACGCCCTAAGTGTATTTTGATCTCCACACCAAGAATGGTTACCTCAGTCACTTGCGCATAGAAAGCGGATGAAAGGGCGGGTTATCAAGACGTCCCTAACTGAACCGTAAACCTGAGGATTTCATGGCGGAAACCAGCTAGGAGGACATTATCACCATATCTTCTCGTATATTAAAGACCTTTTAAGCAATGGAAGTAAGAGCGAAGATCCGATGGTCGTCTTTTAATAACTACTAGTGATTATTTTGAGCGGTTTAGGTTATTGCGCAGCGAGGTTTGGATAGTGAAGGTAGAAAGTGCAGCATCGAATAGCTGCTGCTGACGACACTTCTTTGGTCTGGGTTGCTATTCAAGCTTAGAGGTGAATGCTTACTTGTTAAAATACCATATCCTAGGACCAACTTGCCCTCATCGATATGATCCACAGTTTTGCTGAGGATAGCAGGATCTCTTTACTTTATTTACTTCATCTTCATTGCTAATATGCTCATTTCTTCTGAACCCAATGTACTTATTTTGATCATTCCCCACTGAACCTGGACTGGACTGGATGCTGCGGTATCACAGGTTGGCATTGTTTTCGCCAAGCTATCCAGGCCGAAAAAGCGGGCGCAGACGCTGCTGTTCTCGAGGAATTCTGTCATCTGTCAACGCGATGGACAGCTGTGCTTCATGTTTCGCGTGGGGGACATGAGGAAATCGCACATCGTCGAAGCGCACGTGCGCGCACAGCTGATTAGGAGAAAGGTACCAGATCTTAAGTGCTGGATGTTGGTGGAGGACTGCACCGCGTGACACAAGACGAAGGAGTTTCCAGATTTTTCACAACCAATTTACTACTATAAGCTATTTCACCCTTTTGTCTGTTGTCAAGTCGAATTTTACTTACTAAGCCATAACAATTAAAGACTAAAAGCTCAGGATTGATGGTTAAATGGAACAGCATTGAATAACGGAATGAATGCGCACTGAATTAATTTCATTTACATTTACACATTCTTCTTTAGGCCTCGCCATTTTGACGCCTTCGCTTCCATCACTATATCTACTCTTCCATTGAAGACATGCAATTACAGCTGGATTCGTAATTCTGGAACTTTGATCCGGCTCTTTCTGATTCGCTATTCATTTAGTTACTACAAACTCTATTGTTAATAATTTCTCCAATTATACCTTTGGATTAGAGTAGATGCACTGGTGTCTGGTATTCAGCGCCCATGGGCATTGTGACCTTCTTAGATCTTTTGTGCATCCGCTTATTTATAGTTAATTTGTATCTAATGCATCACTTGTATAATCTGTATCACTTGTATCAAACTACAGTATCCTCAAGGGAAAGACTTATTTGATATTACATGTGTCCAGAAATGTCGGCTCCTTGATTGCGTTAACGGTTCACATAAAACTAGAAAGTAGGACTATGAGCTCTATTTTGATTTTGTTTTTCGGTCTTAGCACGTACAATTCGACCTAACGCTAGACCACAGCGTCAATTTCAATGCATTTAACCTATATTTCTTTTTTTAGACTAAAACTCCTTCGTCCTGGACACTTTTTTATCCATAGCACTGTCTGTTCCGTAGGTGGGTCTCATATTCGCAAAGTTGGCACGATCCAAGAAGAGAAATACAACTCTGCTATTCTCAAGGAACGCAGTCATTTGCCTGCGCGATGGACAATACTGTCTACTATTTCGAGTCGCTGATATAAGGAAATCGCATATTTTAGAAGCACATATCCGGGCGCAGGTCATACATAAAAAGGTATCATCGGCAGCTGGCAATCCTCGCATTCCCTCTGTAACTATTAACTCTTCTACGTGCGCTGGCCCTGCGATGAGAACTGTTTCCTTTTTGTGACAGGATGTTCAAACGTTTAAATAAACTATTTAGCAGAAACGTATGATTAGAAGTCATTACGTTTTATTTTCTTTAATTGCCAAAAAATGCTAAATTGAGGCAATTACGCATTGATTTTTTTGGTTCACATCACTGGGCATAGTGTACGTTTGTTTGTGCTTTCGTACGATTATTGATCATTAATGATCACAAAGCTGAAAGAAAATGCCCATTCACTTTACAATTATATTACAAAACTAATTTACATTATGGATGATGTCATTTTAAATGAATCAGTTTGATCTGAATTGATACCTCTCAGTTTGTAAATTGGAGATTTAAAATCTAACGCTTGTGTTCACTGCTTCTTTAATCAATTTACTCTAACATCTAATTCTTCAACTGTATCGTCTATTCTTTCGTTTATCTTAACCTGTGTTTTTCGCAGTTATTTTTGTCAGTAGCGAGCTGTCGATTTTGCCTCATCGAAACGAGTTTAAAACAATGTCAACAGAAATTTGTAAAATTTGCTTTTGTAGATTTAAAAAAATGCAGTTTCTTTTGATTAATTAAAATGTCTAAAATCTTGCAAACTTTGCATATTACCAATTTTATCTACAGAGTTTACTTGCGCGTTTCTAGGTTTTGTCCGCCTCGTCGACCTTTGTTTTAACAAGAACCAATTAAGGCGGTTGGTCATTAAACCAGCGACTGTTTTTGTCCGTCGACCCACCCACTGAACAGGCACCTCTAATCTAATCGTTTTTGTCCTGTCTTGTTTGTGGCTATTATTGTTCAATTGGCACGTTTGGTAAATTTGGGTTGCATGATTGATATTAAAGTGTTTTTTGCTATGCTATAGTTTTTTTTAGTGAAGCAGTTTAATGATTCTCGCATGTGGATTGCGTGACGGTGTTCCGCAAGGGTCAGCAATGGACTTATTTTTATTTATAAAATAGATTAATAACGTATGATTAAAAGCTAGCGAAAGCATATGAGGACATCAGGGGAAGAATGATGAGGGTTATGTTTTTGTGCAACTGAGAAAAACGACTTTAAAGATTTGAGGCAAGGATACAAAGTTGTTCATGGTCAGGAGTCATATGTTATTGTAGTATTATTTGACGTCGTATTTAGTTAGGGTTGATATTATTGTTTAAGAACATTATAATATGTGTATATAATACATCAGTATTCCCCACAATCGATTCAATTCTCATCGTTTTTCCCCAACATGCTATTTCAAAAATGTCCATTTTTGCCATAATAATTTCTATTTCCATCATCAATATTTCCTATTCGATTTTGTCATAATTTTCTTATGGGTACAACGCACATTTCCTCATACTCAGTTTAAAATGAAGAAAAATGGTACATTCATCGTTCTTCCCCTGGTGTCCTCATATGGTCTTGTGGTATTGTTGTTAATATCCTGACATACTTTTTAAATGACAACTGGCATACATCATTCTTGAAAATATATATTGAAAATGAAAATTTTCTTGAAATGCAGTATTATTTTATTTACACCTTTGTATTTTTCAAATTTTATTATGTTATTTTTATTTACTTTCTTATTTCAATTTATTGGCTGACATTCGAACTTCCCAGTCCTTATATTTAACCATTTAGTAGTTTTTTAGTAGAGCATTTGCATTTTTATTCTTTTGTGATCAAATTATTATTTTATTTTTTAAATATACCAATTATAAATAATTGACGAAAGTATTAATATCATTTTTGTAAACAAAGTGTTGAGCAAGCACGCACAAAATTAAATATTTACTTTAGAACAGGTCCCGGCCTAGTTAGATGACGTTGCCACTGAACTATCCAATGTATCAATTTTATGTTATTGGTTTAATGTTTAAAATATTTGTGTGCCTAATTTATAAGCTAATTTGTTTACCCACACATATTTGCATTACTAAATAAATAAAAATAAATCGACTACAAAACATCATAATGGGGCATATCCCTAACTAGTTTTCCCAATAATATGGTCAATGTTCATTGTGTAATTACATGTTTCATCAATTTTTGATACATATTTTTGCCAAATTTTCACTTATTTTGTCTAGATAGGTAACTTTTGACGTGCGATGACTATACAGAATCGATCTGTATAGTCTGCTTTCCAGCCGCTGAAGATATTGCGTCATGAGTGTCAATGTCGTTTAATGTGCGCAGTTTGGCGAGCGGATACAATGGTTTCTCCTGGGTAAACAAAGATAGTTTGTCACAAAAGCGTTCGTCGTGACGCGTGACGTCACATACCCGAAAATAATCAAATTGCCAACTCTGGAAGTTTGGGAAAGTTTGGGAAAGTCAATCACTTGTAATGCCTTTGACCCATTGGTTTAAATAAATATCCATGTTTATAGAAGTAGACTGAGCCCATATAAAATTAATTACAAACTCAGGACCCATATTTAACTAGAATACTAGCAACAGACAAACAAGATAAACATAGGCTTCTTCGGAAGCTGTGACGAATAAAACGTCGTTTATTTCGATTATATCATTGTCACAGGTTATTCTTTCAAAAGCAACTATTGAAAATTGATGCGTGTTCTCGAGCCTCTTTAAGACTAGTTATGGATTACGGACTGCTAATTTTCATTATCGACGACTGAGAGACAAACTAAGTGCTTTGTTTTTTTTCACGAAACATTCCCATGAAAGAAATTCTCTTAACCCTGCAGTTGTAACGTGGGCATTTACCACTTCAGCTGAAACGTTGGGTGTCCCTAGACCCCCATCATAAAAACTAGACAACTTTGTATTTAGGCAAAATAAATTGAAGCCAATTGATCTAAAATATTTTTTTTTATTTTGAATGTAAAACATGTTGTACAAATCGTATTATAAAATAATAAAAACTTAGATATAAACGAAAAACATATTTTTTAAATAAATTTAGAACCCACTAAACCTATTTACTCTAATTAATCATCTGTCGCCTAAGGGTCAAAGCACTGATCGCAAACAATGTTCACATCCCAACCTGCTTTACGTGCCCACTGCAAAAACGAATTATAAGAATAATTCTTATGTCATACGAGCGAGTAGATGTTTTAATGAATTGGCACGAGAAGTTGATATTGACCTATTCAACACCTCTTCTCGAAAAGTGAAACTTATACTAAACAATATGATCTTTTCTTCTTAGCAATATTAGCATCTATCTAGTTATATTTGTTTATTTATTCACTTCTTGTATCTTTTTATTATATGTGAAAACTTTTAATTGGCCTTCAGCACTTATTTATCAATGTGTACCTATATATGTTAAACTACCTGTAAGTTTTCCTAAGAAATGAAAATAAAATAAAATGTGTTAACTTTAGAGTCTTTGAATCTTGGATAAGTACGTTACCATACAGTAACCAACTACGTCAGATACAGTTCAATAGCTCACGGAGGGATAACGACTACTGTCTCTAATCTGATAATTAGTTACTGGTAGAGGGGATACTAATGAGTGAATTGATGACTCTATGCCAGTGTTGCCAATCTAGATAAAAAAATATTAACATATTACTGCGCCTGGGCGTTTTTGTACCCCACGTTACAGTTGCAGGGTTAAATAAAGTACTTTATGGAAGTAGAAATGCCTAAAAATATGTATTCATCCACTGCTGGAAGGCAGGTTTGAAAATAAATTTGAACGTAATAACTCTTTTTTAATCAACGAACCCAAAATAGTAATGTTTGTGTTCTATTAAGACTAATGTTCTACTTCTTATTGTAATTACGCTAAGCGTATGATTTTGGCACGTTTCCCAAACCTTCTTTGTCAATTTTAGTGTTTCAGAATAGCTGGATTATCGTTCTAATAATAGCATGTAAACCTTGACATTTACATTCACCAGATCAGCTGCACCATTACTGTGTATTTAACAGATGCAAGATTAGAACAATTTTGATATCGACTGTTAAACAATTTTTGTTAGCAACCAATTATTCATTCTGGGATGGCCAGTCACTTCTGCTCAAAATTAACATTTTCCTTATGAGAATTACCTAATAAATGAAAAAAATATCACTTGACGTTATGATATATGGGACAGGCGTGCAAGGTTAGTTAGATCCTAAAATAAGCAGTCTGAAATTCTCCGGTAAACAAACAGTTTTAACAGGTGATGAAATATTAGTGACACAGTTACGAACTGTGCCGCGATGGAGTAATCTCAGTGTTCCGTCATTCTGAATTTTGGATTGTATATAATCATAAAAATGAAAGACACAATTAAAATTCAACCTTCGTTTCACATAGGATTTAATTTAATATAATTTAATGTAACTTGTAATTCACAATAATCTACAACTAGAGCTGTCAACAACAACGGGCGAACCCATCACCTCAGGAAGTTTTACGATATTGGATCGTGCTGTGTCCCGTGAGGTGAACGCAGAAGACTTGGGACGTAAAACAATCCACTGTCTAGTTACGCCAAAAGCCTGTGAGAGGCCAACGCCCTACGGTGAGGCACCGGGAAAGGTACTCAGCCGGCAGCCTCGCACCCTGACTACCAGTTTGGAAGAACATCTCCGTCTGGAATTAACCTACAGGATACCTCCTGTCTCCTTACTGACAGGATCGAGGTCGCTTGCGCGGTCCGCTTCCTTACGTAGCGGTGATTACGGTGTCTACCGAATCTATCGCGGAATCTATCGCGCATTCTTTGCCGGGCTGTTCATCCGGGATCGGGTGGCCAAATGGTCTTTTCATTAGTAGTTGCCGTAAGGTTACCAACTACCCCCGCTCTATAGGAAACACTACTGTTTCCAGACTCTCCCGGCTGTTAGTCGGACTGCACAATCAATGGGCTGACGCCGCATGGTGCGCAAACCATCCAGGAGCGCCCGAAGGTTGACTTCTGGAGGAGACTGGCCCGCAGGCCAGCGTCCTATCCTGGCTCGCACTTCTGCGTGGATGCCGCCGGTTAGGTGTTGACCCGTGCTTTTGGCTGAGCCTATACAACTAGGTCTTACTGGCCAAACTGCAACAGGGCCCTGTTGCAGTTTGGCTCCCATTAGCTCCCGATAATCGTCATAATATACATTAAAATAATCAAAATCTACATTTAAAATGTCATAAATAAAAAAACAGTATCAAAACCTTGATAACATGATATGCTAAAACTGTTGCCAGTGATCCTATTTTTTCTGTTACCTAACTAGGCTAACTAGGCTATGACCAGTTCTAAGGCGGAATTTAAATTGTTATACAAATTTGTATGCACCTATATATATATATAAACTAAGTAAATAAAAAAAAATGTATATGTACACTAATAGTAATTATAAATCCTTATTAGCTGGACAATCAAAGTAAATGAATGTAATCTTGATGAATGAATATTTCATGATTGAATGGAATTTACGAACACTAATTTATGAACATTTTAAGTCCTAATATTATAAACCGTTTAGTGGTTCAATTGTAAATAAGTTGTATGCACCGTTTATTATCACAAATTTTAATCTGATCTAAATGACGCATTAGGTGACAAGAGAAGGCGAGCTGCTTCCGTTCTATCAGCAGGAGCTGAAGGTCGGAGCCGATGGAAAAGAGGACAGACTCATGTTCATCTGGCCTACTACCATAGTCCACAAAATCGACGAGAACTCGCCGCTTTACAACCTCTCTGCCTCCGATATGCTGCGCGAGAGATTCGAGATTGTGGTCATGCTGGGTAAGTCTTCGTTCGTCATCTATCTATATATATAAAACAAAGTCGGGTTTGTTCGAACTCGAGAACGGCTGGACCGATTTTTATGGTTTTTGATTCGTCTCCGTCCCGAATAGCAGAATAACTATTAAAAAATTGGAAAATTGACGAAAAATTAAAATAAAAGAAAAAACATTTTCCCATACAAAATGTAAATCCGTGTTTTATTCGTGGTCAGTTGTACGTGGCATGTTCACGTCTCGGCAAATCATCCGCTTTATTTGTTCTTGCGCCTGATAAAAAAAAACAAAATATGTCGTATATCACAAGGTGCTTCAATGAAGAGTGCATCCCATGCTGCACAAAATGTAAATAGTTTAATTCAATCATGTCTTACTGACACGCGATTGACATACAAAATTGTTATTCTTTTTGTGTTATTATGAATAAAGTAGCGAACTTAATATTTATTTTGTATTCATTGTATTACTTTCATAAAATCATAAATTAAGTTCAGCTAATCTGTAACACGACATTAATTGACTATTAGGCGGTACGAAGTTCGCCGGGCCAGCTAGTTAGTATAAAATTCCTACTCCGTCAACTTTCATCCTCAGAGTTTGTCAAAGTTATCGCCATTCTGGCATCTTTTCCTGGACTTTGTCTTCCGGTTATCTACAAGTAATCCATTTAAATGACTCCATTTAAATGACCATTTTCTATCCATTTTTCTTGACTTAATCACCCCAAGTCACTCTCACTTCAATCACGCGACATGGGCATCTCTTTACAGAATATTTGTGAAAATGATATGTAAAAATATACATTTCAACGTAAATACATTGCGTATACAACTACAGCTGTCAACTACAACGGGCGAACCCGTCACCTCTGGAAGTTTTAACGAAATTTGATCATTGTGTCTCCCGTGAGGTGAGCGCATAAGACGTACGACAAAACAGTCCACCGTCAAGCTCCGCCACATGCCCATAAGAGGCCAACGCCTTATCCGCGAGATAGCCAGGTATGTTAAGCAGGGGGCTTATACTCGCGCCCTAACTTCCAGTTGCAACCAGATTACTCCGGTCTCCCGTCTGGTTACGAGTTCGAGGTCGCTTGCACGGTCCTCTCCCTTACGTAGCGGTGAAACGGTGTCAACCCAATCTATCGCGGACCACGGCATCCTTTGCCCGGCTCTTCACTCGGAATCGGGTAGCCGATGGTCATTTCAAGAGCAGTCACCGCAAGTTCAACCACTACCCCCACTCTATAGGAGACAGTAGGTACTGTTTCCAGAATCCCCGACTGTTCGATCATATTTCCCCCCGACAGAACGATCATATTTCGTTAAAACTTCCTGAGGTGACGGGTTCGCCTATTGTAGTTGACAGCTCCAGTTGTTAGTCAGAATGCAAAACCGATTGGCTTACGCCGCACGGTGTTCAAACCGTCCAGGAGCGCGAGAAAATTGACTCCTGGGGGAAACTAGCCAAGGCCAGAGTCCTACCCGGGCTCGCACTTCATGCGTGGAGGCCGCCGGATGGCTGTTGACCCGTGAGTGTGACCGATTCCACACAAATGGGTCTTCGTGACCAACTCAACAAGGACCAATAAACTCCCGTATACATGCGGAGTATACATGCTGGAGTATACATGCTGCCCATTGCGTATACATGCTGAACGTCAGTAGGGCGGACTACAACGGGCGAACCAGTCACCCCAGGCTGGAATAACGATATGTGATCATTCTTTCAGCCGTGGGATGAGCATAGAAGACTTAGAGACAAGACAATCTACTGTCTAGCTATTTTAACTATCCCGTTAGAGGCCAACGCCTTAAGGCGAGGCATCGAGAGAGGTAGCCAGCGGACAGCCTTGCCCCCTAACTACCAGTTTTGGAAGGATATCTTCGTCTGGAATTAACATTCACGATACTTTCGTCCTCCCGACTGGTTACAGGCTCGAAGTCGCTTACGCGGCCTCTACCTGATGTAATTACAGTGGTAATTAAATTTGAATTTATCGCGGACCTAGGCGTCCTTTGCCCGTAGTGCAGCACAGGGTCGGGTTGCCAAGGTCATTTCAAGAGTGGTATGACAACAGGTCAACATCCACCCCCGCTGCTTAGGAGAAAGTATATTTCCATAGTCTCCAGACTCCTTCAGCACGTGCACAGCCGATTGGTGTCGCGGAACGGTGCGCAAACCGTCCAGTAGGCCTGAGTGGTGATTCCACCATCCGTGAGGCCTGAGAAACGAGAGTTTTACCCGGGGTAGCCTTCCGCACGTGGAGGCTTCTAAATAGGAGCTGAATCGTGAGTTAAGCCGATCCGAGAACAAAATGGATCTTATGGCCCAAGCTGCACGAAACCATTCGCTACCCAGTCAATGCTGAACGTCAATACATAATAATAGTTCCTTTGTATTTGTCCCGACGGATGTTATGAGTTCCACCCCTGAAAAAAATACAGGCAAAGAAAACCAGAAGCCACTTTTTTCGTGCTATTATTGTCATGTCGTTTTTTTTCTTCATGGCGTTTCATCTCAGTTGAACATTTATTGTACAGTCCAAAATGAAACATGACACAGGAACAAGATGTTAAGAAAAGAACTAATAAGGTAAATAAGAAAAATATTGAGTTTTCGTGGATGTCAAATGGGATCTCGTGTGAGATTAGAATAACTAAACGCACAATGGCAACGACACTTATTGACAATGACCTTAGAAAACAGCAGATAAAACATCAGCTATTTAATAATATCTTTGATTGACAGCTAAAATAATTATTTGCGTTCTTACACTTCCATCTTTTTCCCCTTCAACTGTCACTTCAATTTTAGCGATTTGTCACAACATCTTTGGTTCAATAGCCATCTTAGCATCTGCGATCTTATCATTGGTTATTTTGGTGGCTGATCGTTTTACCTGTCAGTCGCCTCCGCCACCCAGACTGATAGTATTCATGCGACATGCTGACAAAATATGACGTTGCGTAAATATTATTTTCACTGTTAAAATTTTGGATCGTCTCCAAGAATGCAAAACTATGCGTAGTAAAGCGTGTTATGTACTGAAACTCTGCTGTTTTGACGAGATCGGCAGTAGTAAACGCAGAAAACAATTAAAACCATTAAATCGAAGAGAAGAAAAGCAAAGAGTTTAAAAATCGTATGCAAAAAAAATATCGCACTTGTTATTGAAAAAATCTTTATTTGCAGCAGTTGTTACAAAAAAACATATACAAAAAAACAAAAACACACAAATTAAAAATTAAAATTGTAAATAGTCAAAGACTATGTAATAAAACTACAAACGCTTCAAATTAGGAGTATCCTCAGGAGGAGTATCTCTTATCCTGGTTTTCAGGAAATACCTATTATAAATTATATATTATTATATGATATATGATATGATATATATATATATATACCTATATGATATGATATATATGATATGAAATGATATATCATATATGATATGATATGATATATATATGATATGATATATTAATATATGATTTTTCCTTTCAACAGAGGGCGTAATTGAGTCGACCGGTATGACGACGCAAGCGAGAAGTAGCTATTTACCATCAGAAATATTTTGGGGCCATAGATTCGAACCCATCGTGTCGTTTAGGAAGGAAACAGGAGAATATGAGGTATGTAATTCATTGTATTCTTTGTATTCTTTTAAGTCTCAGTCCCCCATTTCTAAGTGAAAACCTTCCCAGTTTCTCCATCACATTTATCACATGACAGAGAAGGTGAGTCTGTTTCGCTGACCCCATCCGAGGATCAGGTCCAGCGAGTCAGCCACCCTTCTCTCGACCTCTGCGCGACTCCTGCCGCCGGGCACCAGGAGGAGAGCGTCGTCTGCATAAGCGCTGACGGTTCACCCCTCCGGGTAAGGTAGACCGAGGAAATCATCAAAGAGAATGTTCCAAAGGCTAGGACCCAACACTGACCCCTGTGGACAGCCCATAGTCGGGGTTTTGGTGACGCTGGTCGGGCCGTACCTCAGAGTGACAGATCTGTCTGAAAAGTAGCTCCTCACTACTTTCAACAAATTGTTCGGGCACAGGCGGGCGCGAAGCTTTCATATAAGCATCGGCCACCACGCGTTGTCGAATGCACCGGAGATATCCAAAAATACGCCTACCACGTAGCGGCCGTCGTAGTTGCGGACCCAGTTCTTTGCAAACAGGATGGCGTCCTCCGTGCTTTTCCCTCGGGTAAAGCCAAACTGACGCTCGTTCTGGGGAGACAGAGTCCTCTCCAGCCGTTCGCGCACAAGCACTTCGAGCACCTTACCCATTATGGGAAGGAGCGTGATGGGCCTGTACGCTTTCGGATCCGAGCGCGGCTTGTCGTTACCTTTGGGAATCACCCGCAGGAGGCCAGCCTTCCAGCATAATGGGAAATGACCGTCCCTAATGCATTTCTGCATCAGGACAGTCACCTCCCATTTTGCGAATTCCCACACCCGCTTCACTATATCAGACGTAAAGTTGTCTATCCCCGGTGCCTTTCTGCGCGATAGCGACCCGATGATGGTGCCGACCTCGTCCGCTGTTACCTCTGACAGATCAGGTACGCGCGAGTCTACGGCAATAAGCCGCCGCAGCTGCGCGTGGTGGGGATCGTCATTGTCATTCCGATCCGATGGACTCTGACTAACAACTTGCGGTGTCAACTACAACGGGCGAGCCCGTCACCACAGGACGTTTTAACGATTTTTTCGTTCTGTCGCCCTGCAGTGAACGTAGAAGACTTTGGACAGAACAATCCAACGTCTAGCTACGCCACAACCCGCAAGAAGCCAACGCCTTTACCGCGAGATAGCCAGTTTTACCTGGCGGGCCGACCCTCGCGCCCTTGCTTCCAATTGTGACCAGATTTCTCCGGTCTCTCGATTGGTTCCGAGTTCGAGGTAGCTTGCGCGGTCCTCTCCCTTACGAAGCGGTGAAACGGTGTGCACCGAATCTATCGCGGACCAAGGCGTCCTTTGCCCGACTCTGAACCGGGATCGGATGGCCAATGGTCATTTCAAGAGCAGTCGCCGTAAGGTAGGCAACCACCCCCGCTCTATAGGAAACAATACAGTTCCCAGACTCCCCCGACTGTTAGTCGGAGAGCACAATCGATTGGCTTGCGCCGCTCGGTGCGCAGACCGTCCAGGAGCGCCAGAGGTGTGATTCCCAGGGGAGACTGGTTGACCCAGTGTCCTACCCAGGTTCGCACCCCATGCGTGGAGGCCATCGGATGGGTGTTGACCCGTGAGTGTGACCGACCCTGAACACATGGGTCATCGTGGCCACCTCATCATCGGCCCGTTAGCTCCCAAAACTCTGACTAACAGTCGGGGGAGTCTGAAAGCTGTATTGTTTCCTATAGAGC
Organism: Micropterix aruncella; assembly: GCA_944548615.1. Classification (NCBI taxonomy): domain Eukaryota; kingdom Metazoa; phylum Arthropoda; class Insecta; order Lepidoptera; family Micropterigidae; genus Micropterix; species Micropterix aruncella. The sequence goes on from OX155964.1 coordinate 6,151,308, forward strand.
GGGGGTGGTTGCGTACCTTACGGCGACTGCTCTTGAAATGACCATTGGCTATCCGATCCCGGGTAAGGGGCGGGCAAAGGACGCCATGGTCCGCGATAGATTCGGTATTCACCGTTTCACCGCTTCGTAAGGTAGAGGACCGCGTAAGCGACCTCGAACTCGGAACCAATCGAGAGACCGGAGAAATCTGGTCACTATTGGAAGTAAGGGCGCGAGTGTCGGGCCCGCCAGGTAATCATTACTGGCTATCTCGCGGTAAGGCGTTGGTCTCTTACGGGTTGTGGCGTAGCTAGACCGCGGATTGTTTTTATCCAAAGTCTTCTAAGCTCACTCCAGGGAGATAGAACGACTAATCGTTAAAACTCCCTGTGGTGACGGACTCGCCCGTTGTAGTCGACAACCTAAGTTGTACATGTATATTGGTGGTGAACGGTTTAGTGCAGCTTGGGACACAGGATCCACTGTGTTCTCGGATCGGCTCAACTCACGATTCAGCTCCTATTCAGAAGCCTTCGCGAGTGAAGGCTACACCGGGCAAGACTCTTGGTCTCAGGCCTCAAAGCTGGTGGACCGGTTTCTCCCGGCGGGATTGCATCCCGGCGCCACCGGACGGTTTGCGCAGTGGTCGGCAAAGCCAATCGGTTGTGCATTCTGACTAATTGCTGGAGGGGTCTGGAGACTATGGAAATACACTGTCTCCAAAGTAGCGCGGGTGGATGTTGACCTGTTGTCATGCCACTCTTGAAATGACCTTTGGCCGCTCGATCCCTTGTGGCACTACGGGCAAAGAACGCCCATATCCGCGATAAATTTTAAATAAATTACCGCTCTAATACAACTGGTAGAGGTCGCGTAAACGACTTCGGACCCGTAACCAGTCGGGAGGACAGAGGTATCCTGAAGGTTAATTCCAGAAGGAGATATCCTACCAAAACTGGTAGTTAGGGGCGAGGCTGCCCGCTGCGTACTTTTCCCGATGCCTCGCCGTAAGGCGTCGGTCTCTAGCGGGCTGCTTGCGAGCTAGACAGTATATTTGTCTTGTCTCAAGTCTTATACGCTCATCCCATAGCTGACAGAATGATTATATATCTTTATACCAGCCTGGGGTGGCGGGATCGCCCATTGTAGTCGACACCGCCCTACTGTACATGTATATTAGAAGTATTGTGAATGTATGTTAGTCGTATCAATATTGGGACCGTTTCTATTTTCTATCTATTTCAAAGATATTTATTCCTGTTTTAAAATCACAAATTTCAGAAAACAGAAAAAGGAAGTTACAATTTTTTTAAGAAGTAACCAGTTCTTTCTTTTCTCTCTCCTTCCTCCCCTAATTTCCTCTCCTCGGGCATTCTTAGTCTTAGTTTAAAAAAAAGTAATTTATATTTTATGCAGACAAATGTAATTTATATCTCCAACCAAGTTCGTGGACATACTCATCTGTATGCAGATGATGTCCAACTATATAATCATTTCTCTCCCGAAAACATCAATGCCTCGATCGCCATCATGAACTCTGATCTTCAGGCCATTTGTGAATGGTGTGCGCTGATGGGTCTACTAATCAACCCTTTGAAATCCCAGGCTATACTCATTGGAGGTCGTAAATTGCTCTCCAGAGTAAATGTAAAATCCCTTCCGCTTTTAAAACTAAACGATATCACCATACCATTGTCGCAAAAAGTGAAAGATCTTAGTCTAATTATCGATGAACATTTCTCCTGGCAACCACACGTGGACGAGGTAAGTCGTAAAATATTTGCTAGTTTTCACCCTCTGCAAACACTCAGAAGATTTCTTCCTATGGACGCAAAAAAATCTCTTGCACAGTCTCTCCTCTTGCCTCTCCTTGACTATGCAGATGTGGCTTATCTCGATTTATCAGAGGAACTGCTCAACAAACTTGAACGTTTGCAAAATGTATGCATACGATTCATCTTTGGTCTACGTAAGTATGATCACGTGTCCGACTATAGGGCACAGTTAAAGTGGTTGCCAATACGCCAAAGAAGAAATGTTCATATACTGGCTCTCCTATATCGTTTACTCACCCAATTAACACCATCCTATCTCCAGGAGCTTTTTGAACCACTAAGTTCCCACGGTCTCGTACTTCGGTCAGCCTCTGACAGTTTATTAAAAATTCCGAGTCATAATAGTGATTTCTATTCCTATTCTTTCTGTGTCCATGGTGCAAGACTCTGGAACGATCTTCCAGCAAATATACGAAACTCGCCTTCTTTACCATCGTTTAAGACTCACCTTAAGGATTACTACCTTTCTAAGAAGTAACCAGTTCTTCCCTTTCTCTCCTGTTCCTCTCCCAATTTCCTCTCCTCGGGCATTATTAGTCTTAAATTCTTCCACTTGTCTGTATGTTATGTAATAATCTTTATTTTCACAATGCGCGCATGTACCACTATGTTTAGGTTAGCTGTAAGACATTGCCATGTGGCAATAAGCTCGCCTTTTTTGTATACTTATTAAGTGCAAATAAAGAGTTTATTATTTACTTATTAAGTACAAACTTATTCAAAATGTGCGGATATACGACTGTACTGTGAATAAGTTAATTGTAAGATATTTCCATGTGGCAATAAGCTCCCCCCCTGTTTGAATTCTAATTGTTTTGTGCGATAAAGAGTTTATTACTATTTATTCCACGACAGCCCAACTAAAATGGAGTGGTATATGTTCAGGTTTCATCTATGTATGTTTTCCGTTTTTTTATTCCATCATAACTTCTAAACGCTCGAAATGATTTAGAATTACGTGATATTTTTATAATAGCTATGTCATTCTGTCATAGCGTACTTTAACTACCCAAATATCAAGTCAACAATTGTCTAAATGTCCAAATCTCCAAATTTTAATAAATTAACCTAAATTTATCGTGTTTAGTGTCAAATGAAAGGTCTTATGAAGTACATTATGAAAATATATACGTATTTATATGGATAAATACATATACCACAAATATTTCTTAAAATATTGTATGAAAATAGGTTTAAATAAATAGTTTACTTTTTGTAACGGCGGTCGTGTTTTTTATTTCTTTTAATATATTTATTGTTATTATTATTATTTAATATGAGTCAAAACAAGAATACATTTTGTTCCTTCAGCTTAGCTTAGATTATATATCGGGGGATTCAATACGCGCGAATGCGGAAGTTTTAAACTTGTTTTTAGTAATAATATATTTTACGGTGAATTAAACAACATTCACTCAATATTTGGACAGGTTGACTACACGCTCTTCAACAACACGTACGAGGTTGACACACCGCTTTGTAGCGCCAAGCAGCTTGACGAACTACGCGCCAATCTAGACACGCACACTAGAAGTGGTGAGCTTCTTTTAGAACTCCTTATGTTCTTTTTAGATCTTGCAACACAACCACTGGGCCCGACTGCGTCTCTTTGTCAACTAAATAAAATAGGAACTTAGTTCAACCGAACGAGACAGAGCGATACGTTAGAACGGAATATGAAATGAACTATCGTCGATTTTCCCGCGGCAAAACTGCCTGTCGAAGTTCTAGACACCCGAATAAGTTTGAACACATTTCATGCGGTGTTAGATTTTGCTGCTTTATTTTCGGTGGGTAGTTGTGATGCGGAAAGTGACAACCGTTTATTTGACATTTCGCTCTGACTTTAGTTCGAGTGATACGCAATCGAGCCCACTATCTGGCATCTGTCACTGAGTATATTACATTCTGTTTCCTGTTATTAACCCGTCGGACGCCAACAGGCCTATAAGCACTTTACGTCGTTTGACAGATCCGCGCGTCTTGTCTTTCTTTTTTCATCACCTAGCAGAATCATAATACCATTGATTATTTAGGGTATTAGACTGCTAAATGCCATAGTACGTTTTGTATACCTGTCTGCGACGGCGACAAGCAGGTGGCGCTGAGAGTGTTGTCCGGCGAAACTAATAGCAATTTATTTGACCATCGTATTAGCATTGATAATGAATATTTTTTTGTAAAGACTCATTGATTATAAAACCCATTATTGTACCAATATTACATTAAAGTATTAGTGCCATCTATAGCTTTTCTATGTAGGCTGATTACATCACAGAAATAATACAGAGAGATTAGAATGCTACCGAGTAGACTATTTAAATATTAAAGAGCGCAATTATTATATTATAAATTGAAACCTGTACAGCAAATTAAAACTGACATTCTTACGTAAATAATTTTTAAATAATATGATAATTCCAAAAACCGTTTGTTATGAAATTATTGTTTTATTTTGAGATTTGATACTGTATAGGCATGTTTAGAACGCTATCTAATGGAGTACTGAACATAAGAGATGATTAATCAATGTTTGGAACTAGGAGTGCCACTTAGACGTTGCATTTTATAGTCATATCCTAGCTGACAAAACGTACTACAGCACTGAGCAATCGAATACTTTATATAAGCAAAGATAATGTGTTAGATGAGGTATGGCATATTGACATTGGGCTCGGATCTATATGTTAAAATGTTTATCATGTACAGTATCTCATGCAACACATATCCAGCAGTGTAATTTTAATAAAATTTAATTGTACACTTAATGTTTCCAGATCGAATAGTGCCAATGTCCTTATCAAACGACACCCTGGAGCTCAGTTCAATGGATTCGGTCTCACTGGACGATCACATTGAAATCAAGATAAAGGATTCGACAATCAGAGAGAACAGTGCTATATTGGCCAGATCGCAAATCGAGATGCCACCACTTCAACACTGCATAGTGAACGAGAGGGATAGTATTAATAATAGGTCAGTATCGTAAATCAATCAAAAAAAAATATGTATCCAACTATATTAAAAATACTGGTTTCTTAATCGTTCTACGGTTCAAATCATTAAATTGTTAAAAATATTTTTTTTTATATATCGTGTTTCTTTTTTGAAGTACCCGCAATCAAATGCATTGTACGAGTATTTTAGTACTAGTGGAATTAATACGCGTTGCCCAGTGGAATTTGGTCAGTGGACAGGACTTTACGCGACGATATACTAAAATTAGGACACTTATTTTAGCACCCTTCTTTTTGATATCCTCCCAGGAGAATTTTAGCAAAACCTCTGGAAGTTTCCTCAAACCCTTAAACATATATTTCCTTGATTTCCTCGAGAGTATATTTCTGCCGAATTTCAAACAGATCATTTTAAAAAAAATGTCATCCCCTTTTTTGTACCCCATTAGGTATACCTTTTAGATGTTGATTTCTAAAGAGTCTAGTGTACGTCTATTATTATTTATATGTGAGATCAAGTCAAACTAACTGATATAAAAATATATCTAGATTCTTTGTCATTTTCACATACTAATAAATACTAATAGATAGTTTTTAAATTATGTTATTGTATACAATGGGCATAATTTGTCTACAAAACTATCCTACTTACATATGGTTAATTAAATATGGCTTTTAGGACAGTTTGGAAATTGGTAGAATCACCAAAGAAGTAGGTGCATGTTATTTCATGATACCGAAGACTATCGCGGATGTTTGACATTATAAATAGGATAAAAACGAATTTACCGCTTGAAGCTTAAAACAGCCTATGTTTCGGAGATATTGTAACCGCCGTGATAAAGTACATTTGATAGGTTACATTTATAGATTTTTTGTAATTTGATGTTCATATTTTTGTCTCTATATTCATAAAAGATTTAGTAATAAGTTCTTCTTTGGAATATTTCAGACAATCACCGCAGCGGGATCCAGGAATGCCACAGAATCCAAGGAATATGAGCCAACCAAACGGAGTATTACATCATCATCATCATCACCACCATCACAGAAAGCAGAGCATCAAGGGCAGCTATCCCAACATTAGAGAGACCAAGTCGCATCAGAGTCTATTAGGATTAGAAACTGAGAACCGTGTATTAACTAGGTAAGTTAATTATTCGTGCTCTTTCTATTTTATTTTTGATTATTGATTATCGTCTATTTTATTTTTTATTATTCAAGAGCAGCACTGAGAATGCGATCAACATTTAGAATCCGGTGTGCGCTATGGTGCGGGTTTCTAATTTCTTTGCTTATCCATTGATTATTTAGCGTATTAGATTACTCACCGATGTACTACGATTTGGAAACCAGTATCTTACTAAGAAATGCAACGTGTATATGGCACTCATGGTTCCTAAAACTGATTATTTTGTTTAATATGGCAACTTTCGAAGTATAACAGCATAAGTGAGCATTGTAAACGGCACTCTAAACAAGCCTATACGGTATATAGGTAATAATAATATAAAAACAAACGATTTTTTAAATTATAGCTTTTATTATTTTAATATTATTTACGTAAAGATGTCAATTTTAAATTTAGTATACAGGTTTCAATACGTAATAATTACGTACTTTAACGTTTAGATAGACTAATCGATGGCATTCTAACCTTTCCGTGTTATTTCTGTGATGTAATCGGCTTGTATAAAAAGATCCGGTGGATGGCACTGACTGCTGGGATGATCCACGAGCCTAAGGTGGTGCAGCGTAACATGGAGCGAGTCATGCTCGGCATATCGTTGCACGATAGAGTCCGAAATGAGCTCATCAGACAGCGCACGAAGGTGGTCGACGTGGATCAAAGAGTGGCCAAGCTGAAATGGGCTCGGGCTGGCCACGTGGCCCGACGACAAGACGAACGGTGGAGCAAGCGCGTTTCGGAGTGGAGACCCCGGCTAGGTAGAAGAAGTGTGAGCAGACCACCGGCCCGATAGTCCGATGTGATTAAGGAGACAGCTGGACCAGTCTGGATGAGGGAAACGGACAACCGATCCGGATGGAGAGTGATTGGAGAGGCGTATGCCCAACGGTGGCCGAATGCGCGCTAATGAAGAAGAATAAGAAGAAGATGGCACTAATAGTTAAATGTTATTATTGTTAAATTATGGTTATCATTGGTTAAATTATGTTTTTTTAATTATCAATCAGTTTTTTATGGAAAAAAAACAGTCATTATCAATGTTATTATAGATGGCCAAAGATACTAGTTTGGCCGTCAATTCTATCGGCGCCACCTGAATTTCGCCGGCACAGAAAGGTTGCCAAATAGTTCTATAGGGTTGCGCAATTTAACTTTGTTCTCGGATCGACCCAACTCACGATTCAGCTCCTATTCAGTAGCCTCCTTGTGCGAAAGGCTACTTCGGGTAAGACTCCCGCGTCTCAGGCCTCACATGCTGGCTGACCGGTATCTCCTGGTGGGATTGCATTCCGGCGCTACTGGGCGGTTTGCGCACCGTTCGGCGACGCCAATCGGCTGTGCACTCTGAAGGAGTCTGGAGACTATGGAAATATACTGTCTCCGAAGCAGCGGAGGTGGATGTTGACCTGTTGTCATGACACTCTTGAAATGATTTTGGGCCACTCGATCCCGTGTGGCGATACGGGCAAAGAACGCCGAGGTCCGCGATAAATTGAAATTGATTTACCGCTGTAACAACAACAGGTAGAGGCCGCGTAAGCGACTTCGGAACCGTAACCAGTCGGGAGGACGGAGGTATCGTGAACGTTAATTCCAAACAGAGATATCCTTTCAAAAGTGGTAGTTAACGGGCAAGGCTGTCCGCTGGGTACCTCTCCCGGTGCCTCGCCGTAAGGCGTTGGCCTCTAACGAGCTTGTTGGCGGAGCTAGACGGTAGATTGTCTTGTGTCACATATCGTTATACCAGCCTGGGGTTACGGGTTCGCCCGCTGTAGTAGACATCGCGCTACTGCGCAATCTAATGGTATATACAACCAATATCTTAACTATCGCCTGATATCGCCGGACAATTTATCATCAGGAACGAGTGGTGGCACAACGATGTTGTGAGTGGAATGCTAAGATTTACACGGTTACCATGGCCCACCGTATTGTCGAAATGTCTTCTCCTGATATACGGAGCATGAGCGTGTACACAGGGTGGTTGCAAGTAGGCCGGGCGCCAAATGGCTCCTATGCTTCTTTTCTGAAGATAATATCAAGTAAAAATAGTGCAAGAGCTCTTACTGTCGAAATTGGCCTTATTTACCATACGGTTAGTTACTATTTTGCATATTTCCACTCCAAAATAACGTATGGCCTACTGTTTTGGAGAATGGCACCAAACTCAAAAAGAATTTTCCTCCTCCACAAAAGAGCGGTACGCAGTTTATATAGAGTCTCACCAAGAAGTTCTTGTAAGCCGTTATTTGTAAAATCAGGAATAATGACTCTATTTTCTTCTTACATCTCCCAAAATATTATGTAAGCTCGTAGACACCTAGCAGAAGCTCCGGTGAATAGTGATTTTCATCATCACGATACGAGGAATAAATCCAATCTTCACATAAACCGACAGCGACTTATCGAGTGAAAGTGAGTTACAGTTTTATTCACCAAAATTTTTCTTCTATAATAAGATTCCAGAGCAAATGAAAAGCCTTGGAGAGGACCAATTTAAAAAGATAATTATACATAATTTGGTAAGAAACCCAATGTATGGTATAAGGGAGTTTGAAAGTTCTGAGTTTATTTTCCATTTTGATGATTAAGAGGCCGTACACGAAATTTTGCGCATTTCGTGAATTTACGTAATTTTGCAGACGTGAATTTAAGGTTAAAATACTGTATTTCTATAAGTTTTATTGCACAACATAAAAGATCATTTTTATTATTATCTAATGAGTGAGCTACTTTTTTGAAAATTATTATAGAATTTTGATTAATTGACCTAAAACCGGCGACTGTTTGTGAATTTTTGCTGTAAGAGGTTTAGAATATAACATATTTACGAATCGTTTTGACATCTAAACGGTATAAAAAAATTACAATGAATTGTTGTGAAAGTCCTCTATATAATAAGTGAATCACTTTTTACTACTTTCATATGAAATTGTTGATAAAAAAAATATTTAACTTTGTCAATTTTTTTCGAAAATGGGCGAAGAAATGCTTTTGATTTTGGCCTTTTAGAACTCTCGTTCATAAAATAAAAACAACAGAAATAAACTTTAGTTCAATATCAATCCATTTACTCAAAAACAAAATGCAAAACATTACTTAAAATTGGCAATAAAGTCTTTTAAAACAATCTAATTCTCGCGTTATGATACTCGCCTATGATACGATTCACGCTTCAAGTCAGCTAGTCCCCGCCGAGCGCTTCCAAAGGGTGGACGTATCTCTTTGGCTCCGAAAATCCTACCTACCTATAGTTATATTATACCATTGAATATAGAGGTATCACGGCCCACATCGATTTCGTACACGGCCTCTTAATGAAATGCGTAAAGTTTTAAACATAATGGTATTATGATAGCTGACATTCTAATTTTCATATAATTTATTATACATCTATTCATTTTAAAAATAAAATACGAAGGCATATTGCTGGATTGACAATAAAATATATATGTTTTGATTATTCTAAATAGAATTTGCATTTCTATTTTAATATATTATTCTCCCTGACTCTTAAATCACATTAGCATATTTTGATTATTTGTTATATGCTTATATTGAATATAATATTACAGCCATGACAACTATCACGATAGTTATGTTTTTAATAATTAAATTTTTAGCATTTAATTTTGTGACGCATCCAAGTGTAGGAATGCCTATCTACTGGAGTAGTTGATTGTATTGTATTGTATTGTATTGTACAGCCGCAGCCAGAGTTCACAGTAGCCCTTCCAGGTTGAGTCCCTCTTCCAGCAGGATAAAGGATGAGAGCTGAACCGTGAGTTGAGCTGACCAAAAAAGCGCAGGCAGGCTATTAGGTCCAAGCTGCTCGGAACGATTAGGAACTGCAAGGAACCATTAGTAGATTGCATCATTTATCCATTCTCAGATTTTTTGGTCTTTGTTCCAGATCCCCAAGTGGTACCTTTATACCATCCCTTCAGGAAGACAGTGAGGAGGAGCTACCACAGTGTGATCCTGCTAAGAGTGCAAGCATACCTATACTGGTTACGTCAGCTGACAGCCAGAGACCCCTCTCATTAGTACTATAACGACGGAAGAGCCCGATATGACGGGCGTTACAGCGCCAATAGTAAGGTGAGCAAAATTTGAATTTAGCACTAATACTAAAAGATTCTGGAATCTGTGGATCAAAACACTTACAATATTTATACAGGTTTTATTATTTCTCAAAGTATTCTCCGACACAATTGATACACTTTTGTATTCTTTAAAATCATTGTATAATGCTGTCGGCCCAGTTTCTTTATAGTCCAGTCATATTAGGGATTTCACCTCGGAATTAGAGATAATAAGCTGGAAACTCGTATACACCTTCATTTTAACGTTCTAAATGTTGTCTCAAAAATCTCAAAAATTCTCGTGTCTGCGTCGTAAGTTATTCAAAGTAAAAGATCACAAATGTTACCATGTTAACATCTATTACAAAAATTGTAGAGCATAAAATTTGCGACAAATTTTGTTCCAAACATTTTTTCATCCGCTCAACCGTTTTTGACATAGAGGGCGGAGAGCGCGCAGCGCTCAGTCATACACACTGTAATGCAAGGTCATCTGTGTATCTCGGTGAATAGCACCATGTATAGGTGAGCACCATGTATCTCCGCCCTCTATCTCAAAAACGGTTAAGCGCATGGAAAAAATGTTTAGAACAAAATTTGTCGCAAATTGTATGCTATATATTGTTTTTTAAAAATGGTGACATCATTGGAGCTATAGAAACCTAAATAATCGCGAAAAATTGAGTTTTGTGACCTTTGACCTCAAAAGGCTTACGACGCTGAGACGAGGTTTTATGAGAAATCTTTTAGAACGCCAAACTGAAGGTGTATACTAGTTTCCAGCTTATTATCTATCATTCCGAGCTTGGCCCCTCTTTTTTTTCTTATATGACTGCACTATTAGGGGTCTAGCAAGTAACATGAAATATGTAATGTATGTACCCGCGGCTTCACCGGTGTTAAAGTCCCTGATACATGCATTCTATTTTCTGTACCTTAAACTTTGTCAGTGAATAGTAATTTAGTTATTTATGTAGGTAGTCGTTGAGGTAGTACTTTATCTCTGTCATTAGCGCTACAAATCATTGTGAAACTTGGCGATTCCGAGAATCTCTAATTAGAAATTCACGCATTTAAAGTTTATTTTGCTTATGCGGTTTCCACAAATATGCATTCAATGGCTTGTAAATCCGTAGCTACTAGAGCCTTCCCCATATTTAGGAACAGTACAACATAAAAAATATGATAGAGATTATAGAGCTCTCGCTTATAAAACGTATAAATTAAGCGATTAAAATGTGTAAATCATTCGACAGCGCCATTTAAAAAATCCTGACTGGCAACGCTGTCGCGGAATCGGGGGGATACCTGTCACAGTCAGCAGCGCCGCAAAGCAGTCAGGCAGCCGTACACAGTCAGTCGACCACGCCACGTCCCGCGCTAACACGGTAACCTGATCAGTGGCGTCGACGAGCACCCAACAAGCCCGGACGGAGGCGTCGTCGCTTAGACGTTTATTTTTATTTGATTCAGTGCCAACGGGTATCGACGACGGGTATATAACTGGGCGTTTATAGAAAAGGACATTGCTGTGATTTTACTTTCACCATCGATTTTAGGACCGAGCTTTCGTTTTTCGAACAATTCACATCAACGAGTAAATATATTAAAAGGAATAAAAAACACGAGTGCCTTTACAGGAAGTGAACTATTGTATTTATAGTTATTTTTATTACGGTTTTTTTTAATTAAAAATGACTTGTTAATTTATCCGTATATATACATGTATATTTCCAGAATGTACTCAATCAGACCTTTAATTTGACACTAAACACGATATATTTATGTTAATTTATTGACATTTGGACATTTGGACATTTAGACACCTACTTAATTAATATTTGGACAGTTAATGCACCCTATGACACTCGGGATGACATAAATATTTTAACTATACACACATTTCTAAATCGGTTCAAGCGATTAGAAGTTATAGAGGAATAAAGAAACGGAAAACATACATAGATGAATCCTGAACACATTACACTCGTTTTTTGTTGGGCAGTCGTGTAAAAAGAGTTCTTTATCTTTTTTTTGATCGGCTTTTAAACTTAAATCAAAATCCAGTTTCATTCATAGCAACTAGCACGTTTAAATGAACGGGCTTATTTTCTAGTTATCGGTAAGGAAGTACTTAGGTACTATGTTTGACATTCTCATTAATTTATTTTCCATGTTTGATTTATAAGACCGATAAATACTAATGGGCTATAAATACAACAATTACCAATTGTATGTTGAATATTTAGGGTTGGTTGGGAGATATTGTATGCTTAGTCAATAAGGCCGCCTCTTGTACGAAATTGTATACAATAAAAACTTCAGTCGTTAAAGGCGTGTCATTGTTTTGGGCCCCAGGGCATAAAACCTATTAAAAGATGAAATTAAAAAAATAGACTAAAGATTCCTTCAAGAAGCAGAGCCATATGTGGCTAATAAATGAAGGTCGTGAAAAGAGCCACAAATTATTTGACTGTCTATTATGATTTTTATTTTTATTCGTTTTTTTTAAGCTATTGCATAGCTTTTATCGCGGGCCTAGCTAGGCCAGCGCGGCGACCGAATGAAGAAATTTCTTAACGAAAATTAATGATTTTAAACTGATAATTACGTCTAAACGAGTACTGCTTACGATTCGAAAAAAATATATGTTAAACAAAAATGTTTTTTCTAATATTCTTCGCTTTGAATATTTTAGATTTTGTTTATATTACATAGTGTAATTAATTTGTGAAATTAGGTCTAACCGAACACAAAAACGACTACTACGCAAATACTATCTAGCGTATTATTATAAAACCTGCACCATTTTAAAGATAATTTAATTATCTATCTGTTTATCTACGATTTTTTTTGAATAATCCGTTTTTTTTTTGCTTTATCGAATTTTTTTGTTTAAATTATTCCGAATCATTTGCTTCCGCAGCCGCAAATGATTCAGAATAATTTCAACGTTTACCGATAGAGCGCAGTTATCTGATATCAGAAAAAATAAAATAAAAAAATAATTATAATTGCATAAGTTGTTAAAAATGCTATGCAATAGCTTTACCGCGGCAGTCCCCGAGTGCCACACGTATTTTTTTTTTATTTTACTGAGTAGGTATCTATCTATCTATTTGCTATTATTATGATTTAGATTTTTATTTAATTACTCGATAGTTTTATGATTATAATTTCAAATAGGTACTTTTTCATGATATTTTAACTATTTTTTTTAACGTTTATGACAAAGACATAATTTAGATTTTTTGTTATTTTTTTGTGTGCACAGGTAAAATATTTCCTGGTACACCTGCCTTTGTGCAGGCCTAGGCCTAGTTAGGCGGTGTTGACGTAGTGACCAAGATGCTGCAGTGTGCTCTATTTTTCGCTACTGGTCCAAACACATTTTTTTTGTAATGCTGCAGGAAATTATATTCGTGCTTTATCTTTAACCCTTCGAGTAGCGGCATAATTTCATGGCAGACCGCGGCAATTTATTGGAATTTCTTGCAATATCGCCGCGCTCGACAAAAAGTACTATAACTATGGAACTACTATAGAAATCATAAAAAGAATAACTGTGCAATGATTGCATTGAAATTTCGTATATAGAATATTAAAATCTCATTTTGTAAAACAATTAGGTAATTATGAATAAATATGAGGAAGTCGAAAAAGTGAAAAAAAACTCGGCATTTCTAACTTGTACTTATCTTACGGAAAAATACGGAAGGCTATTTAGAAATTGAAAATACTATCGTAATCTATATTAGATTATCTATCAAAGGTAATATTTCGTTTTGCTTATTTACATACAAAAATATTTAGATATTAGCTCAGAAATACCAATAAAATTTTGATGATTTCTTGAAAAAAAAATTATGATGTCTGACAATTGAATTTTACCAGAAATATCCGCAAAATGACGCGCGAAATTATTCTAGCGGCTGTCTATGTATCTATGGTAATAATGGGATATTTGGTATGGATTTTAGGATGCCTACGAATTAGAAAATAATATTACTGTGCGCTCCGGGAGCAAGCCGCCAATATTTGTCGTCACGTAGTCAAAAGTGTTCTGATGTGAATAAATAAATAAATGAAATAAATCCATTTAGACCTTGAGATATTCAAAGTTGTTTTTTTATGTGCAAGTATTCTTGGTTGTAAGGGCTAGTTATATAAAATCTCTTACTTTTAGGTATCTATCTAGTATACAATAATAACATTAAACTTATTTATTATATCATAATTACATGACATACAGTCTGGCCAGAAAGAGACTCTACGTTTTCGGAAAAAAATTATTTATATTGCAACACAGTAATGTGAGGATAGTAAGACTTAATAATCTAGGGACATATCTCAGTACCGTCTCCCAAGAGGCGTATTGTACTCAGACTAGTGTTTCTGTTCCTTTACTGATTGATCACGTAACATTGACGTTTAAATGATCGTAAAAATGTATTGCTTGAAAGAAATAGAAAAAACTTCAGTCGCGCCTTTGTTAAATAATTATTAATTTTCACTACGATTACGACAGTTAGGTACCAACAATTTGTCGTTAAACTATACGAAATGTCAGACATATCATAACCTCAAAATTTACCTACATACAAAACACTAAAAACGACTTCTCTAGCTCCGCTTCGAAAAGTTTTATTCATTTTTAACGCAAAAGATTATGAATAACGAGAAGAACATCTGTCATAAGGGTTAATGTTGCCACATCACAAAATCCCCCCCCCCCCCCCCCGCCACGTTCGAATTGATTTCTACTATTAATGGCCAGACTGTAATTTCTGTAAATCGCTGTAAGACTAATGTACATCAATTCTATTAGTTACGGAGCCAGCGACAAAATAGTGCAAGAGTTTTGTAAAAGCTGATAGTTTCAAATCACACAGTATTTTGACCATAGTATGCCGGGGTAGAGTCAAAAGGCTAGATTAAGGGACGCCTGGCGCTGGCGTACTAGGAAAGGTGTAATTTTAATTAGTACCCTCAAAGTGGTTTGGAAAAGCTTAAAAACCATCAAACTTAAAAACCATAGACAGTGGATGCAATAAAGAACTCGGAACACATGGTAAGACTGTCTAATAATACAACGCGTGGCGTCAGCATTACTCTATACATGTGACAAAATGAAGTTCTTGCAAATACGCGGTACGTCTTGGTCGGTAACTATTACGCATCGGTCTAATGTGCCGCGCACTATAATGGACTTCATTTTTTTGCATGTATGGAGTAATGCTGACGTCACGCATTCTATTGTTAAGCAGTCTGGCCATTTGTTCCGAGTTCTGAAAGTTCCGAAAGTATCAGCTTTTACAAAACACTTGCACTTTTTTGTCGCTGGTTCTTGGACTATATTAGACAGATAGGTACATAATAGTTATTTTGCATTAGATCCAGGTATTCCATTTTTTATTAAAATTATTATTGTCCCATGTGGATCAGTATTTTTGCTTATACCAGTAACTCGAGATCACCGAAAATTTAGATTTTACTTTCCTGTCCATCAACCGACGAGGAGGGAAAGTGTTGTGAAGACGCAATTTTTTCTAGGTGAAGACGGAAATATTTATTTTGAGCCCCCCATGATTAAGTAAGACCATTTCCAGATCGGTCTGTCTGGGTATCTATCTGTCTGTGTGTTTGTGTGTGTGTGTGTGTGTGTGTGTGTGTGTGTGTGTGTGTGTGTGTGTATTACTCTACGATACCGCCCCAACACAATCCGATTGAGCTGAAATTTGGCACACATGCATTATTTGGTCATAACAAGAGTTTAAAAACGTTGTGGTTGAAATTGGTGCACTAGCCATATTTCAATTTCGAAATATTGGACTTTGAGACTTGAAATTTGGTACACAGATGCCTTGTTGGACCCAAATTGTGAAATTTGGGTTGGAATATCTGATATACAAGCTATACATTAAATAAATTCCACCATACATTTTAATTAATATTAGTGGCATCGGTTGGCGCTTGGTCCAACCCCGATGTTATCCGAAAATCGAACAGCGCCGCCCGAGGCATCTCAATTAAATCCAACCGAGTTCGTCCGACGGCCAAGAGAGGATGCTCATTGATTTTATTTATGAAATTAATATTCATATGAGTTAAGTTCTTGGTTACTTGCCGGGAAAGTCTTGGGGTGACACATCCCTTTTTGTGATGCAGCAGTCGAAAGATTTTACGTCATCTAAACATCTCTGAATGAACACAAATAATTTATATGAACATAATGAACACAAATAATTAATATGAACAAATTGAACACTAATAATTGATATAAAAATTATTACGTATGTCATCACTTTAGATCTCGAGACTTTGAAATTTTGGAATTGACCTTTTTTCTCCGAATAGTCTAGATAGATAGATATTTTAAATGATATGAATAATCAATTGTATAATACAAATAATCAATAGATATACAATATGCAAGCTACATATAGGAAAAAAGACCTAATCGAAATCAGTTCAGGGGTTCTCTAGTTATTAACACACAGACATCCAGACAGAGAGTTAAATTTTATAATATCTAGGAATTTCCGGAAGCAAAATAAAATCACAGTGTGGAAGGTTGTTATTTATGATGTTTAAATTTAACAAATATCTAGTATGATATAAGCAACACAACAATACATTATTTTATTTAAATTGCTATCGAATTCAAAAATAAATATTTTTCGTATTGCGCCACTGCCATCTATCGAGGATCCATTTAACTGCTTGATATTACTCGTAGTCTCTTTTTATGGATGGTCAGGTTAGTGTACTTTGCAGTTAATTATGATAATGGCGGATGGATGGCGCTGATAACATTTATATTTTTGCTTTTGACAGAGTATACCTAAGTACGACATAAAATCAATACTATTTTATTTATTTAGATGTCTATTTATTTCGTAGTACAATTGACTTTAGATGCCGATTAACTACATAGGTAGTTTTCTTTATTGTGTCAGTAATATGCATAGGTAGGTACATATGCAATAAAAAAAACATAAAACTAAAAATGGAGAAATAAAAATGAAAGGACAATTAAAATTGAAACACCACGGTAAAATACAAAGACAAGAGTAAGAAAAATAAAAAATAAATAGGGGAAAAAAACGATTACTTTACCGTTGATTCTATTAACACAAATACAATACAATTGACTAAAAAAAATAGATAATTTCCAACAAACTTTTATAAATTTGTTACCCACAATACGATAACTACGCTAAATATAAACAGAAAGGGTTAAAAGGAAATTAGAGTAAACATAAATAAAAACATACATATGCAACTATAGAAAATATACAGCAAATTGAGGTTAGTCAAATTAAAATATTAAAATATCGTAACTAATACAAAAGTAAAAAGATGATTTTTATTTTTGTTGTTGTTTTAGTTGTTTTATTCTTTATACTTCATTTAAACCCACGAGACCTAATATTCGGTAATTTACTATGAAGTTTCCTACATCGTGATAAACATAAACAAAGATTTATCGACGTAAATGTAACATTAAATAAAATTAATGTAAAGAAAAATAATAAGATAATTAAACACATTACAAAGAAAAGCATTAACACTATTGATTATAATCATCACACGAGTAATATCCCTCCAATGAAAAAAACGCCTTATCTGTGAGATACTTTTAAAGGCGGCTCTTAGCTTTAAACCCTTAGCGCCTTGCCATTCGCATCACAAGAAAGGGTTTTTTAAAATTGTGGTTTGGGGCTTTTCTAAGGAATTTATGAGCCTTGTAACACTGCGACCATTGCTGATCGTGATCGCGACTGTGTTCGCCACCTACTATAGTTCTGCGCTAAGCCTCGTGCCATTTAAGAACCGCAACAGGCTTTTGGCACCAGTTTGTTTTACCTCATCAGGTTGGAGGTAATGACCACCCAAGTGGGTGTATCTTTTACGCATCTGCGGGCCACACTCGCATATGGTGTCAGAGGAGTTTCCTCTGCCCCTTGGCAGAATCTGCACATTTTAGTGTCCCGGAGCTTGAGGTTGTACATGTGTTTGTTCAGGCCACAATGCCCCGTGAGCGCCCTCACCAGTATGCGTAGATTGTTCCTATTTAGCAATAATACCCCACGGACAGTTTTACGGTCGTAAGCCTTAATTAGCGTTTTGGAATGATTCAAACCTGGTGTGTTAGGTACTGCTTTTAGATGGCAAGAAGACTTATGGATTTCGAAATCAAAAGCAAACACCGGCTTCGATAGACTTTCGCTTTTAATTTGTTTACTAACAAAATATATGGCTTTTACAGTCTTACCTTTCTGGGTAGTAATACAAAACCGTCACTTTTACAATGACCCCATCATAAAACGAAATCAAAAGCAAACACCGGCTTCGAAAGACTTTCGCTTTTAATTTGTTTACTAACAAAATATATGGCTTTTACAGTCTTACCTTTCTGGGTAGTAATACAAAACCGTCACTTTTACAATGACCCCATCATAAAACACTAACGGCTTGGGCATTCACGCGATGATGCGCGTGCTCCTGTCTGGAGAGCGGATTGCTGGTCGCGCGCGCGCTCGGCGCGTCTTCTGTGTGGGTATTGTAGTCTAGAGGCCTACATCGTAGGCGTTCCCGAGAAGGATAAAAGAAAAATTAAAACATTTTTAAAATCCATTTTTTTAAAAAATGTTCATTGATGTTTCAAGAATACAAAAAAAAATAGAATACAAAAGAATACAAAGAATACAAAATACAATACAAAGAAATCACTTTCACATTTTAGCATAAAAAGGCTCGAAAACCTTAAGTTCATCCCTTTTGCGGCAGTACTTAACCAAAATATATATTTTTTATTTTATTTTATTTTATTTTCTACCATAGCACATCTTTTCCGCATAAGGAGGTTTTTAAATTCTAAAGAAAATAAAACGATCCACCCTAATCTACATGCGACTCCACCGATAACCACAGTATACGAAAACGGGCCAAAATTGGGTCTCGTGCCTATCACTAATTAAATCATATCTGTTTGTGTACGATATCCATCTTCAGCAGCCGAAGGATATCGTCGGTGAACAACCACGAAAACGGTTCTATTCGGAGCAAAGTGATTACATCGGTTATGTTAACGTCCTTTGTGGGTTACATCGCTTAAACCGTTATAGCGATTATGCTATGCAGAATGTCGATGGACCACACTGATTGTCCGCGCGATCATTTGGATCGTTATCTGTTGGCCGGTGGCAATTTTCAAATAAACACACATCCTCAATTGGCCCGCACAGAGCGCGAGGAAGTGCTGAGGCCATTTTACCGCCTGCGAACAACGCCGCACGCGTACCGATTACATACTAAACGGGGTTACTCCTCCTCCTCCTCCTCAAGTTTAGGGAAAAACGACACAGGAGCGAATTATGCACGAGGCCGCATCAGAGAAGGTGCCCGCGGACGTAGCATATACAGTTAATGATACGTAATGATAATGATAAAAATTACATTGCAATTGTTTTCATCGCAGGATCTATCTCACTAAGCCGTAGCTCATAATAAGGTAGACTCCATGTATGGCGATTATTTGTTTATACATGTAGAAATAAAACAGATAAAAACAAATAGAGAATAAATAGAACAGGTGATTGAAAAAAAAACATAATTATATTTAAAAATATCGAAATGGCATGATTATTAAATGAAAAATACAGTGGAACCTCTCATAACGAGCATTATTCGTTCCAGAATTTTACTCGTTAAGCGAAACAATGTTTTCCATATAAATTAATATAAAATACAAAAATGCGTTCTGTCCCAAAAAACAACTCATTTTTTAAAATTTTATTTTTAACGTTTATTCACTAGTTTCTTATTTATGAAATGATGACAAAAAATATTTCTTTTTTACTAGAACGCTGTCTAAAGACATTTGTTTTTGTCGACGCTTCAAAATTTGGTTAAAATGTGAAACAGCATTATCATTGAATAAATTTGATATTGGCCATGATATTGGCCCATGATATTGGCCAAAGACACAATCTCCCTCAAAATCCCATTCGACAATCACATCACTCTCTGGCCAAAGTTTCTTCCAAGCAGAAGTGAGGGTACTCTTGGTAACCTTTTCCAAAGCCTTGTCAATTATCTTGAGGCAAGCAACGATGTGAAAGTGATATTTCCAGAACTCTCTGGGAGTGAGATTTGTCCCTTTGGTCACCTTTCGGTCTTTTCCAAGGGACTTCCCATTTATACTTCCCTATCACTTATAAAGGCAGGTGGTACCAAATGTATCTATAATAAGACTTAGTAAATAATAATGTAAAAAGAGCAATAAACTTATAATGACGCAGAGAAGGGATGTGGAGGGGGACAGAGAAGTTTGTGAACACGTGTTAGTGTTCTTTGAGCTTGCGTTTAAAACAATACAAACTCGGTGCTGTTCTTACATATGTGGGTAAAGCATTCCAGGAACGGGCTCCATGTACGGACAGGAGAGCGAGTGGAAATCATTACTGTGACCAGGGATCGAGAGCAGTAGGTTGTCTTCAGGTCTCAGAGGGCGCCCGTGAGGTGATAAGCATTGAACCTGCTTATGTGATAGCTCGGAGCGCCCCCTCCAAGATTGTGTAGAGCAAACCGACGACTCTCGTATCTCTACTTTCTCGGGTCGTCAGCCATTGAAGTCTCCTTCAGTACTCTGTAATATGGTCATACTTTTTTAGGTCATAAATAAAGTGAATGCATACATTTTGCAGCCTTTCTACCCTGGTGGCTAGATCTTCGGTGATGTCGATAAAGGCAACATCTAAGTAATTTTGGAGAAAGTTGGTTATCTATTTTATGATTTATCAAAGAGTTCAGATGAGATCCCATAAGAAACTTGAAAGGAGTCACAATAGATAGAAATAGTATTTTGAATAATAGACCTTGCGTATATTAGAACCAATAAAACGTTCAACATATAATTTTCATAAAAAGATCAGAAAATTTTCATAAAAATTAATTATCGAAATTATTTAAGATCTCTAAATAATAGAGATATTAAAGCCATATCACCTAATTTCATTTTCCTGGCAGTTTAGGGCCAATTTAGGGTGCAGGTTTTGCCTTTGTATGCATGTGTATCAACTATAATAAAGGCATACTAGTTAACCTTAGATTACAACTATTTAAACAATGACGCGAAAGCACTGTATTCGGTGTGTCGTGTTGGTATTATCAGGTTTCCCATCAATGTTCTTTTAGAAATAAAAACATGCTCTCTCTTCCTAACTACTATTGTTCATTTGATTTTAATATCCAACATGCGCATGATACGGCCCGCCATGATACAGCTTCAATTGCTATTGCGATTGGGCAGTTTATGTTCAATTTATCACCGTTATTAACCTGGAAGTAAACGTCAGAACAGCAAGACTAATCTGTATTAATAACAACTATTTTAGCGGACATTCGTCATGATGAGTGCGATATGTAAAATGTAAAGTAGATAATCACCTCAGATGGGCTGACCACAATTAGGCACGTATCCAGACTTTGGTTTCGGGGGGGGGGGGGGGGGGGGGGGGGGAGGGGCGGCATTCATTGAAACAACGCGCGCGGCACCCGCTAAAATTGAATTTGTCTGTACAACGAAACGAAAACAACTAGAATTGTCAACTACAACAGGCGAACCCGTCCCCTCAGAAAGTTTTAACGAAATATAACATTCTGTCTCCCTTGAGGTGAGCGCAGAAGACTTAGGACAAAACAATCCACCGTCAAGCTCCGCCACCTGCCCGACGTTGTGGCCATAAGCTCCGCCACCTCGCCATAAGGCCGACGCCTTATGGAGAGGCACCGGGAAAGGTACCCAGCGGGCAGCCTCGCCTCCTGACTACAAGTTTTGACAGGATATCTAAGTCTGGAATTAATCTTCAGGACACCTCCGTCTTCCCGACTGGTTACGGGTCCGAAGTCACTTACACGACCTCTACCTGTTGTATTACAGCGGTAATTCAGTTTGAATTTATCGCGGACCTGGGTGTTCTTTACCCGTAGTGCCACACGGGATCGAGTGGCCCAAGGTCATTTCAAGAGTGGCATGACAACAGGTCAATATCCACCCCCGCTGCTTAGGAAACAGTATATTTCCATAGTCTCCAGACTCCTTCAGAAATTAGTCAGAATGCACAGCCGATTGGCTTCGCAGACCGGTGCGCAAACCGTCCAGTGGCGCCGGGATGCAATCCCGCCGTGATTGCTGAATTGTGAGTTGAGCCGATCCGAGAACAAAATGGATCTTGTGGCCCAAGCTACACGAAACCGTTCACCACCTAATGAAACGAAAACACACCGGATCTCCGGAGGTTAAATCCCAACTATCCCCCCCTCCTCCTGGATACGTACCTGACACTGGATACTAAAGTCGCGGTTTCTCCCTGATTACCAATTTTCTCGACTTTATTTTTTACTTAAAAAATTTCGGGGGGACGCGTGCCCTGTGTCCCCCTCCCCCCTGGATACGTCCTTGACCACATAGACCTATTGTCTACCATAATCAGGCGTCTGGATTTCCTATTTAGATATTGAAGGAATATTTTAAACGCCCCGACATTAAAAAATATGTAATATTCCTTGTGCCACACTATGTATTATGAGCTATGGAAACAATGGTTAGGAAGTCTGTGCAAAAACGACTATTTACCATGCACAGGCGGTACACAACTTAATACTCAAAATCATCAACCGAAATCCTCACAGGCACTCATCGGAATAAATATTTAGAGCATATGAAGTATTAGATTTAAGAAAGCTTTACCAAAAAAACTTGATTGAATTTCATACAATTCAAGTACAATAGTATTTCCTCACAACAGGTGCATACGACATGGCGGTCCGTTGCCATCGTAATAGATATTCCACGAATGAAGCCTTCCTTTGGTCAAAGGCATTTTATTGTTTTGGCCCAGGGCATACAACTTATTAGAACAGAATATTAAATCAAGAAGCTGAGCCATATGCCGATAATACTTAGAGGTCGTGTAAAGAGCCATATATTATTTGACTCTCCAGTGTGACTTGTGATTTTTCTGACTCAGTAAGTATCAGTTTGTCAGTTGATTATTATGATTTTGATTTATATTTATATATTCGATGATAATTTTATTATTATTTGTAATATTATATAACCTATTTTGTATATCAAGTGATCATGACATATGGTATACTTGGATGGGGAGCTTGCGGAAAAACCATACTCCAGAAAGTGAACGTTGTTCAAAAGGCAATAATTAGAATCATGCTCAGAAAGCCAAGACGTTACCTTTCTGACGATCTGCTTCTTGAGGCACTATTGCTGGATTTAAGACAGCTGTATTGTTTTAAAGCAATACTATATATAAAAATACCACAAGTCCGGAAAACAGTGAGAGAACAGGTCGTTACAATAAAAACGTTTAAGTACAGAAACGTTTAACGTCTTTTGGACAACGTCACTACAGCTTTCTTACTCCTAGCATGGCTAACATTATTAATAAACACATAGGAAACAGCAAAAATATCACCTTAAAGTATGGCTTATTAACCTTGGTAGAAGAGAGACAGAAAACACATTTATGACAATATTAAAATATATATTTTATTTATGTACACATTTTTATATTTATTATATTTAAGTATTTATTTTATACATATTATTATTAATTAATATTATTATTTATTATAACCTATTACTCATTTAGTACTTATATAGAGTTGTTATTTTTAACCATTTTTATATTGGTGTTCTCCTTAGGACAGGCTCTGCCTAGTTAGGAGAGGCACAAAATATGCTAAATTTAAATACTCACTACGTAATTTTTTGGTCTTAGAAATAAATAAATAAAGTAAATAAATAAATATGATATTAGACATGAATTGATTTTTTTGTCTATTGATGACTCCATTTTTAATTTTCACTATATGTTTTTTCACTAATTGTTTGCTGTTGTTAGAAACGTGTTTTTTGCTATATTTTTTACAAATTTGATTTCTGTGGGTTTTTCGAAAAATTATTACCAAAAGCGTGCTCAGTTAAAATACTTTTCTAGTAAGACTACCACTGCCAGTGCCACCCAGTCGGATTTCTCCATGCTGCAGTCTGGTCACAGATTCGAAGTCGCTTGCGCAGCCTCTGCCTAACATTAGCGGTAATTCATAGGTCGAATTTGTCGCGGATCCGTGGGTCCTTTGCCCATTGAGCTCACTCGGGATCGGGTGGCCAACGAATCGTTTCTAAGGATAGGAGATGCCGGGCTTACAACTACTTGCGCTTCTTAGGAAACGAACGTCATTTATTCGCCGGATTGCCCAAGCGATTGGCTGACGGCGCACGGAGCACACACCGCCTAGTTTCACCAGAGGTGCTCCCTCGGATCGGATCCTCCGATCCCGACTGTCAACGACTGCAGGTTGGAACCGCAGGCAGGGTTCACGGCGTCTCTTTCTCTCTTTCAGCTTGAGACCTACTTCGATGAGGCTACCGAATGTAAGCTGAACCGTGAGTTGAGCCGACCTAAGAAAACACAGACTGGCCATCAGGTCCGAGCTGCATGGGACCACTAGGAAGTATTAGGGACTCGTAGTAACAGAACTTGTAGAATGCCGCAGTAACATCGCTGCAGAGAAGCAGTAACATAATTAAACAACAGTTGAATTGAGTCGGTCATTTTAAAAAGAGCATCTAAGGTAAAACAATTTTTTTTCGGGAGAAAAAATATTT
The DNA here is from genome assembly GCA_944548615.1 of Micropterix aruncella. Classification (NCBI taxonomy): domain Eukaryota; kingdom Metazoa; phylum Arthropoda; class Insecta; order Lepidoptera; family Micropterigidae; genus Micropterix; species Micropterix aruncella. Next base: position 6,176,051 of record OX155964.1, read on the forward strand.
AAAAAAACAAGCTACATTTGTTTAGGTTAATTTTGTAATTTGTATATTTTTTATATCATTTAAATAATTAGTAATTAATTATTAAATATATAAAAAAAATATGCCCTTTTCAAAATTACTGAGATGTCTCCATACAAAAGTGCCCTTTTCAAAATGACCAAGCTATCTATCTCCATGTAGCAAAACTGCCTGTTGATTTTAAATTCGAACACGTTATCTATTTCCTTTTTAAAAAAATGCTGAAAACATAAAACAGGTATAAATAAACATAAGTATCAAATTGATTCTCGTATATCTTCGAAACTAAACTAACTACAGTTGCTATTATCAATTTGAACAGGCGTTGAGGTGTAAAGAATCGTTTTTCAACAAAAAAGTCATTTACGAAAAACTTTCCCAGATGCCCTTTTCGTACAGACCGATTCTATTATTGTAATTACCGTCTGTTTAATATGTGCATACTTACTACTATGTTATATATTTTAAATACTTCTCAACATTAATACCAAATAAGACCTCAAATAACCACATTCTTAATAGGTAGTTTGAATACGGATACACAAAATAACCTTGTTTTTTTTCTGAGATTATCGCCACTCCTACTTGTACATGGTGTTGGTTCCGCATAAGAGACTATCCGCACAAAGGTTTAGCGGAAATGAGTTCATATGCATTATTTTAGCCTTATCTATATCTTTAGTTCCTATCGCTCGTTGTTTTCTTGATGATAATGCGTCTTATCTCTCTCAGCATTTGAATATGTAGTTTTTAGATTTTTTCAATGATTTTTAAATTCATTTGAGAATTAATTTATATGAAAACAAAAGTAACATAGTAGCAAAACCGTAACCTCATTCTTATTCAATTCTGTTACCGAAATGAATACAAGAAATTCTTGTATTCATTTGGATTCTGTCTTGAATTGAAATTGAATTGAAAAATATTTATTTGCAGCTGTTGTTATAAAAAACATATACAAAAAAAACAAGAACACACAGATTAAAAATTAAAACTGTAAATAGACAAAGACTATGAAATAAAGCTACAAACGCTGCAAATCAGGGGTATCCTCAGTATATCTCTTATCCTGGTTTTCAGGACCCACCTATTAATGATTGGTACATATATGATTTTAAAATAAAATAACCAAATCAAATAAATCTTAAAATAAAAAATCTAAATAATCATAATCAAATAAATACACAAATCGAAATAATCAAAATCAAAATATTTAACATCAAATGATATTAAAAGAAAAAAAACGTAATTACATAAATTTAAAAATCTACATATAATAAATCAAAAATAATCAAAATCAAAATTTTTAACATCAAATAATCACGTTACAAATTAATAAATAAACTAAGACAATAGTAATAATCCAATTAGCAAATAGTTATTTTAAAATAAAATCAAATTATGACATCTAAATATCTTCCTTTATTAATAAACTTTTAAAGTGGTCCTTAAATACTGCAATTGATTTCGATCGCAAAGCCATTCCCAACCGATTCCATACAACCGCAGAATAATACGAAAAGCTGCACTGGAAATGTGTAGTAGTTTTGTGCTTGGGTATTATAACAAGTAGTTCACGTGCCCGTGTTGAATGGACATGCCGGTTACGGGAACACGTCATAATCGAGTAAAGATTATGAGAAATTAAAAAATGGAATCGCAATTGAATTATAAAATCACCAGTAAATTTGAACATAAAGTTCCCTTAAATAGAGTAAAACATATAAAAGAAACGTAAAACAAATCAACAAAAAAAATCGGGGAAAAAGCAATGAGAAAAATTTAAAAAGCCATTCATGTGAAATATATGGAAAGTAAAGTAAGATTATATATTAAATATAATAAATAAGTAATATAAGTAATGTATGATAAATATAGTAATAAAATACAATATGTGGACTTATCAAATGCATAGTAAAACAATAGAAGAAATATTTAAAAATTTGTGCTAATATGCAGAGTATCTATGTTAAAGAGGTAATCAACCTAGTTAAAACTATATTTATATGTTATGCACCTAAGTTTTATTAAATTATAAATTCTAACATTTTAGGTATGGTTAGTCTATCGAGACTGATTAACCATTTCATTATTTTTGGAAATACTTAATGTCAAATTTATTTTTATATCCAAATTAATCAGGCTGTAAAATCTCGGCGTTTTGAATGAGTAAAGTTTTTGCCCGAAAGATGTTTTAATCCTGGGTGTTACCATAACTGTATGATCAATGGTACTACTAAGTTACTTTCTAGAACTTGTCTCGTTGGTCTTTGGTTTTGAAGTATTCTGAAATTAGATTTATTGTCGAAATACAGTTTTAAAAGAAAAGTTTTTAGAAACAATCAAATGCTTCCGTATAAAGCTTATTGGTGAAATAGCGACATGGTGTGCGAATAATAATTTCGGAGGATTATAGTACTTAAACTAAATAATTATTGCTGTAAATAGCAAATCACAACGATGTATAGACATAAGGAGCGGTTCCATCCTGAACAACACATCGCATAATCACAATATAATACATATTTACAATTGTTATACGAATAGTTAAATAACGGCCTAGAGTGACATGTCACAAAAGTTTTATTTAATAATCGGCTATATCTTATGAGAAATACGCAGAGAAATATGGATCCCAGTGTCAATTTTTAAGCCAATATGATCCGAAGTGGTTGGGTATCTTTCAAAACTATTTTTTTCCGGTAAAATTGAGTACAAAAAAAGAACTCCGTAATAAAATAAACAAGTTTTTATCTGCCAAATTCAAAAACTAGTAGACTTCAAAAGGTTTTCAATTTGTTTAGAGTATTTTTCAACTCTGAGATTAAAGAAAGATCTCGACAGCGATTATTATGACCTAATTTCCATCCTTGCCATTTTCTTTGTGGAGGCTACTGTACTAGCTGTAGGATCCCCCTCGGCTTATTTTCGCTTCAATATCTAAACTATATAAGAATACATATTGTACTGTATATGCCAACGAAGTTATGTTAGGGACTCTCTAGACGAGCAACCATGCTTGTCAAGCATCGCGTCGCGGGCTGGGAGGGGATCGTAAACCGCAGGAAATATGCATTTTTAAAAAAATATTTATCAAAAATGCCTAATTTTGTAGTTGTATACCAGGAAGCCACGTCATTCATCAATCAATCACGTCTAATTAACGTGACTCCCTGGTATAAACTACAAAACTAGGCATTTTTAGTAAATATAAAAAAAAAAGCATAATTCCTGCGGTTTACGATCCCTTCCCAGCCCGCGACGCGATTCTTGACAAGCATGATTGATCGTCTAGAGAGCCCCTTAGACAAACTGGAGAGACTGCAGATATATTTTACAAACATGACGTATTTAAAACATCCGTCAGATCAACCATACTTCGGAAAACTGAATCAAGCTTAAATGGCTAATGGTTCGATAGTGAAGAGATGTTCATATCCTCTTCTTACTATACTTATACACACTATATATATAGCCTTACTTGTCCTTATTATATAAGGTAAAAAGCCTTGGTAGCCATGCTGTACCCCTTTATTCAGCTCACAATTTTACACCTACACTTCGTAGTTCATGCCGCCCTATTGTGGAACCAGCTCCCATTGTCAAAGCGCCATTGCAGTTATCACACAAAACTTATTCAAACAGCTTCTTAAATTTCACTTCCATTCCCGCTCCTTCTTATCCTGCAAACTTCTTTGGACATTCCGTTTTAACGTTTACTTTTCTTTGAGATAGTTCATCTATTCAACCTTGGCTTGACCGAGAGCAAGGACTGCGGAATATGTGGCGAGGAACCTGAAGACAGCATACACATCGTTGGTCGCTGTCCAGGGCTCGCCGCAAAAAGACACAGTTTACTGGGACGAGCCTTTCTCGAACCCAGCGATCTGCCCAACTTGAAGGTCAGTGATCTGCTTGGACTGGTAAGAAGTACCGGGCTACTAGCTGACCACTGACCTAACCACACAGTGGGTAGTTACAAAAGACCTTACAGATCTAGGTGACATCAAGGGCTGGAAACAAGCCCCCCACTCTATCTACTACTACTACTACTTTCTTTGAGATGAAGACGGATATATTCATTTTGTCCCCCCCACCCCTCCGCGAGACAAGTAAGACCTTTTTCATTGAACATATCAACATTTTTGAAAATGTTTGAACTTTTCAAAAATGTTCAAAAATGTTCATAAATCACACCGATTACTTGACCCTCAGTAATCTATGTTTCCAGTCAATCGGTTAAGCCGTTGAACCTGCAGGTCGATGAACACATACAGAAACTCAAAACTACAATATAGATAGAAACTTCATAACTAGCGAGGTAGTTTCGACCATCCTGTATCACTTGCTAGAGCACCATTCATATCAACTCCGATTGCTAATCTGTACGAAAGTGTTACGCTATTGCGCTGATTACGACTTATACGACGGTAAGCGGGACATCATTATTATTGCAATGACGAACAAACGGTACGCCACTGCGAACTGCCATTTCCAGTTCGGCAAGTCGAGCTGTCACACTATGACAGTTGCCTGTCGATGGCGCCAGATTCAAAAAAGCGCGCGCGCGGCAAACTGTTTCGTTAATTAATGAAAATATCAAAATATATTTCTTTACCAGTGCAATTAAAAAATAGAAAATTAAATATTAAATTGAGGTTCCGTATTTTGATTTTCAAATTGTACATTTTCGCCGAATGGAGTATTGAGGTATGCATTTTTTAAAGATAATAATTTTGTTATTATACAATTGATTTTATTTATTTATAGTAATATATAGCGGTTTGCAACAAGTGTAACACAAAGCTTAGGTAATATGTAATAACATTGAATAAAATTTAACCTTAAAAGTAAAAATACCCACAGCAAGCAGTGTCACGCTTATAGTGAAGATCGGTCCCATGTCGCCCAACTAAGTAAAAACTTGTTCTAGGGCAAACATTTTAATCATGTACAAGTTTAAAAAAGAAAACATGCTTAAAAGATACATTACATACATTATATATTAATATTATATCCAAAGTGTTAAAATGTATAGATCAGTAAAAAGATTGGCTAATAATACTACCAGGAAGTAGGTTTAGCTAGGTAGCAATAGAGAAATATGAAAGTCAAGCTTCTCCGAAAGTCAAGAAATATTACTAGACTATGATAGAGTATCCAATCCATGCCAATACTTTGATAATGTCCCATAAAAATCTTATGACAAAAGTAGAGCAAGAGGTACGTCTTTGCAGCTATTTCAATTCTTCCTAACGAATCGTTGGGAAGTAGTTAGTATCTCTGGAAACTTTGGAAATCATAGCAAAAACTTTCCTATATTATATGGTGTACCTTAGGGCATTCTGACCCGCCTAGATACGGGACAGTTTATTCCTAGTTAGATGGGCACTGAGCATTAGCTGCATTTCGGTGTTCAATTTTTCCTAGTTACTTATAGCATTGATAACAATGTGGCTAAATTTAGAAAAATAACAGAATAAAGTATTAAACCTTAAAGAATGTCCTTGACCCATTGCTTTTAGTAGCATATATAAAATAAATAACATTTATTTATATGTTTTAATTTTAAAGAAGTGACATCTGCCTTAGAACAGGTGGCTACTACTAATAGGATTAGAATTTATCAAAAATGTTGTTTTATATATTTAATAACAGAATTTTTTTGATTATTTGTATTGATTTGATTGAACTGAACACCACAAAGTGTTATATTCATTATTCAGTAAAGTGCTTGAATTACTTATATGATAATGAAGTATGAATCTGTATATGCTAGGTATAAACTTTATCGACAGGTTCGGGTATCAATAAATCATCAATACTTACTTGTTTGTCTCTGGTATCGAATGTACCTAAAGAGAAAATATGCTCGTTTGCGCCTGGTTACAAATGCAACCAAAGACCGATTCGAGATCGCAAATATAAAACCAATACACCAAAAGAGAGCTTATTTCTTTATATATAAAAAGGACTACAGCAATTTTGATCGACCTTAATTGCGTGGAGGGTTAAACCGGTGTTGATGCTATTTGCAAATAGCCAGATAATATGGAGGGCTGCAGGTTCGTCTTTACAAAGTCACAGGTCAAACAATGCAGCATGCCGAGCGAGGAGAGAAAAAGTCTTTAAAAGAAGCTTTCGAAATAAAGTAAATAAAAAATAAAATACAAACGGAGCTGCCATGGAATTCAACGACCGGAGTCGGACCCATAATAATACTATTTTTACACTTCTGGGGGGTGATCAGTAGATTCCGGACTAGCGACCGGCTGCGGTAGGTTTAGGACAGCTGTCTTGCCACACGTGAGCGTTCACCTTACCACCTATTACTCCCCATTCGAAGCCACAGAATTTGAGATGCGCAAATCGCCGTTTTAGATAATTTTTCTAGGAAATTGATTATTTTTCTGGAAAGACCAAAATTTTTAAAGAGGTGAAACAGAGATTTAGCTGGCAGGCCACGAGCGCCAACTTCCACCGCGTGAAGGTGAACAGTGGAACCGTTCCGACAGTTATAAATACTTTGGAACCATATAAAAATTAATTCTGGCAGGCACAGCTAATACATCTATTATTATGTTCTAAAAAACAAACACTGATTTTGTTTTTTTTTTAAACTAAAAGGCATTTGCTTGCATCTCCTCGAAGCGTGTTAGCAAAAATAAAAAAAAACGGAATTTGGCGCGGTAATTAATAATTTTGTTTTTTTTTTTTTTTGCCCGGACCGAGTATTTCGAGAATTACTAGACACAATAGGAGTTGATGTTCCCTCATATGGGAAGAACTTGGAAGAACTAGGCGAGAAAGAACTTCAACTAACGATGACCTTCGATAGGGTCGCCCTTCGACGACAGTCACTGAAGAAATGCTTAAAAAATGCTGTTCCGTTCATTGCTGAAGACATGAAGATTTTTATAGGTAACGCGCATAGGCAGCGCATTTTACATGAGAACTTAGGGATCAAAATTATATCTACACTTTGCGTATCTATAGAATGCTCACAAGTGCGCAGAAAAAACTAGTGTATTGCATTTGTTACAACAGGATCCTAACCGTTTTATGCAAAGCATAAACGCATGTAAACCGTTTTGTGCAAAGCATGACTTCACTGTTACGATCCTGAAACAAAACAGCAGTCCATGACCTGGACACAACCTTCTTGTCCAACTCTTAAAAATTTCAAGGTAATTTCATACGCCGTTAAGATCATGGGCTCTCTTTTCTTGGGTAGCCGAGGGGTCATCATCATCATCATCATCATCATCATCATCATTTATTCATTCTATAAAAACATTTCACAATACTGAGGAACATGTCAAATTTTACAATCATAATTTACCGGATGATAAAACCGCTTTGATTAATTAAAAGCAAAAAATAATATTTGTAATCAGAGGTGATTACTTAACATGAGTCAAATTTACAAAATAATCAATAATCAAACAATAAATAATCAATACAATGAAAAAGAAAAATTCTGAAACATGCGTAATTAAAAACAATGTCAATAGAATCTAAAACTTAGTGCGAAAGTATAGTCATAATATGGTTATTTATAATCAAGCAATTGGGGACGCAATATCATAAAAGTCGTCCAGTTTGTAAAGGACATGTTTGACTAACTGATTTTTTAAGCAGATTTTATATGCTGCCATCTCAAGTCTTCTCGTCGATGACGGCAAAGCATTGGACAATTTAAAACTAATATATAAAAATGTTTTTTGATCTTTAGTCAAGCGTACTTTAGGCAATTACACATTGTTTTTATGTCGCGTATTATGGGTATGTCTAGTGGAGTGAAGCTTGCCATTTAAAAGGTTCTCTTTGGCATATTAGAGGCACTGATATATGTATATGGATGAAATGGTAAGGATACCAGCTTTAATAAAAAAAGGGGCGAATGTGTTTCTCTGCTTACTTAAAAAAATGTCCCAACGGCTTGCTTTTGTAGCACAAAGACGCGATGTTTGGATACAATGATCACAGAGCTACTACAATGGGAGCTATATAAGCTGGACAAATAATAAATATGCGAAACGAAATATGTGAAAACTTGCTAAAATTGTTTTGTCCGCACTAAGATAACGCCCCAGCACACAAGTCCAGAATTGCGATGGCTGCCATTGAAGTAGCTGGCTTAGAAGTGCTGGAATATGATCCATACTCACTGGATCTTATTTTATTTTATTTTATTTTATTTTTGTTAAAACATACAGTATAAAAAAATTACAAATAAGCATAATATATAACCGTAGTAAAGCCAATGATGTTTTAAATTATTTGCTATATAAGAATTACAAAATATGCTAAACAATACAATACAAAGAAAACCAAAAAGAATTTAAAACTAACAGTTAAAATAGCTATGTGCGAGTGTATGGGTGTTGGTGTAAGTTTGTGTGATGGAGAGCGTGTATGTGCGCGTGTATATGTGTGTGTTTGTATATGTGTGCGTGTATGCATGTGTGTGTGGGTGTGTGTATCTGTAGTGCGAATGTGCTTGTGAGTGCTTGTATGTGCATGCTAATTCAATCCGATCTGATAATCAGCTTTTCACGTACCTTCTTAACAAAGAGTCGCCTATTTTGGTGGTCAAAAATGTCAATATCGTTAATGCCTATATTGTATGCATGCATAACGCGCGGCAATAACGAATTGGAACCATTGTTAACCTTTGTAAAAAGTTAAGTGAGCGCGCGCGAGTCGGGAAGGCGTTCGTATGCTCACCCTACTCAGGAGGTATGGACTGTCCAACCCAGTATGAACAATTTTATGTAGATACGACATATCTGATACTACTCGCTCGCTGATACGCTCGATTTTTATCTATTTCCGAAATTAAATTATTAACTTAGAGGTCGAAAATTTGGAGATGTTTACGCGGTAATAGCTGCAATGCAGCAATTGGTAGGTGATCGGAATGAAGAGTTTTTTAGGAAGGGTATTGTATCTTAAAAAAAAGATATACTATCAAATGCATAAACCTAAAAGGTGACTGTCGAAAAATGTCATGCCATTATCTTGTTTTATTGAATGCCGCAGTAATATAACGAGGACATCATTATATAATAAAAAGAGCATTCCAATGTTAAAAAAAGTGAGGGCACGGCACGCCGCAAGACTTTTAACTGAGTCATAACGAGAAATAAATACGTACGAAAAACTTGTTTCAAGCTCATATAATTTGATTAAAAACTGCCTTAGCACAGATGAATTTATTCCGATACATAACAACTTTCAATAAATCATCGCAGGTGGCGTTTTTGAGAAAAGTAAGAAAAACATATTTGTAAAAGGTTCACAAACAAAATTGAAAATTTGTTACTGGCTTAATAGAATAGTACTACCATTAAGACACCTTATTACTGTCTACCATGCGCTAAGTCACAGTACGATTGCTTGTGCTATTAGGTCCTTACCTATGTAATTGCTGTTTTTCCACACTGGCTACTTTGAAATTGGATACCTTGGGTTTAAGTAGAAATTTCAAATTAAAATAAATGTTTATGGTGATGCGGAAAGACCTATCTACCATCGATGTTTGCCAAGGTTGTTAGCATAAAAAATGCCTTATTACACCAGCCACGATAGCGCTACAAAGAAGGGTTGTGCACTTACCAGTTTTTGCCGGTGTCTTCTTCTTCTTCTGGTGCACCAGGAATGCTGAGAATGGCGTTTTGTTGGTATGGCGATATAGCGAAATTCACTTCCTTTAGCAAACGCCGCGAGCGAGATTATAGGACACAAAATACGTTCTTGCGGGGGAATATACCTTTCACTTCTGTAATGACCCGCATTATATTTCAGCGAGCCTTAACGGCGTAAACAGTTTATTCAAGGACATGTTATTCTATTTTAAAAATCAGCTGTTTATTTGTCTTTCTGTCGTTTGTTTTTGCTCAAATATTTTCGTTTGTGCAACCATGGTAAAGTCGAAAATTTGTATTATTTTCAAATTAGAGATCCTATGCCGGTGTTCTATATTACAGCTTCTTGCAGTCTGGCTATACAGTTACCGTAAATGTGTACTATTAAGAACTGCAAACAATGATGGCGAAGCTCGTGATAAAATAACCGAGTCTGGTCAATCTCTCATCGCCACTGCTTCCGCATGACAAGGTATAACCACAGATTTCACTGCAAAGAGTCGCAGAATTGCAAGAGTTGCGGCTGGAGACTATTGGTCACCCACCGTACTTGTCAGGCTTTGCTCCAATAAAGTTTCATTGTTTTTCAGAATTAAGATAAATTTTTACACGGGAAAAAAATCAACTTTGAAGAGCCGGTGAAAAACGCCTTTAAAGCATTTATTAGTTTCTAGCCACGAGGGTTTTACAGCAGAGGAATTAAGCAACTTCTATTAAAATGACAAATCTGCAAAGATTAGGTGTCAATATTTGCAACTTTGCAGTGAAATCTGTGGTTATACGTTGTCACGCAGAAGCAGTGGCGACGAGCGATTGAGCAGGCTCGTTTATTTAATCGCGAGCTTCTCCATCATTGTTTGCTGTTCTTAACAGTACACATTTACAGTAACTGTATAGCCATACTGCAAGAAACTGTAATAGAAAACACCGGCACAGGATCGCATATTTGAAAATAATGCAAATTTTCAACTTTACCATGGTTGCACAAACGAAAATATTCGAGCAAAAACAAATGACAGAAAGACAAATATACAGTTGATTTATTTAAAAAAATTACATGGCCGTGAATTAAAATTTTATTTGAATTTGAAATTCCAACTCATACCCAAGTTATCCAAGTTCAAAGTGGACAGTGTGAAAAAACATTTTTTTAAAAGAAATATGTGTGGTTTATGTATTTATCCATACAGATATATATATTTTCGAAATGTACTTAATCATACCTTAATTTGACACTAAACACGATATATTTATATTAATTTATTGACATTTGGAGATTTGGACATTTAGACAACTATTTACTTGATATTTTTACAGTTAAGGTACTCTATGACAAGATGACATAACTTCTAAATCGGTTGGAGCGTTTAGAAGTTATAGTGAAATAAAGAAACGTAAAACATACATATATGAACCCTGGACACATAACACTCCTTTTTTGTTGGGCAGTCATGTAAAAATAATAATAAAATGCTTTATTTGTTGAATAAAAATCGGCTAGCTTATTGAGTTGCATCACTATCCCATCAATATAACTATACTTAACCTAATGGAAAATCATGTTTTTCGGTAAAAATAACATAACACTATTTTTAAAATCACTTATAAAGGCACTTCTTATCAAATGTATCTAAATTAAAATCCAGCAGAAAATGAATTATACATTTAAAAAAATAAAAAGCAATAAAATTATTATGACACACGGAAAAGGGAGGAGAGGGACGGAGATAAATGTACGACCACGCGATAAAGTATCCTTTGAGTCTGCGTTTAAAGCAATACAAACCTGGTGCCGTCCTAAAACGCGTGGGTAAAACATTCCAAAGACGAGTTTCATGTGTGGAGTAGGAGTGCTAGTAGAAATCACTACTGTGACCAGGGATCGAGAGCAGTAGGTTGTTTTCAGATCTCAGAGGGCACCTGTGAGCTGATAGAGCATTGAAATTGCAAATTATGAAATAGGTCGGAGCGCCCCCCTCAAAGATTCTGTAGGGCAAACCGTGGACTCTCGTAAGCCACACAATTAAATTACCATTTAAAAGAATAACAATCACCACTATATCATTAAATGACTGATCATCAGTGTCGCTGTGACCCCTTTGTAAATTCATTGTGATACAAGTGATTATCCACTATATCACGAAAACATTCTAAATGAGAGGCGTTTTCCGCGTTGTGTACATGTTTCTAACAAACTTATATTTTTAATTGACATATCCAGTCAGTTTCAAATAATAAATATTATCATTAATTATTATTAATTATGCTTGACTATTCTTTTGACTATATCTTTTTATTTAATTTGGGTTACTATTATTACAAATTATTCAACTTTATATTTAATTTAAGACTATTATATATTTCCCGTATTCTATTTTAATTTATCTATTTCCATATTTTATTTTAATGATTTCCTATTGTTATTATTAGTTATTCATTATTAAACAACAACGATCGAAGAAGAAGTACAAAAACGTCGACTACGATGGTTCGGACATGTTTGCCGAATGAACGACATCCGCTGGCCACGTAAATTTTTTTGGCGAGACCGTCCGACAGAATGGAGAATTCAGCGATCGGCATCGAAGAAAACCTGGCTAAATAACATCAAAGACGACCTTAAAAATCAACGATTGTCGGCTAGGGATGCTCAAGACGTGGCAAAAAATCGTCAAGAATGGAAGCGAATCGTGAATGGAGTACGAGATCCAGCGGCACCGACAGCAGCGTATTGGCCGCGAGGGCGACCCCCTCCTCAATCGTCGGCTACGGAATAAATAATAATAATAGTCATTATTAGTTATAACTGCTACGCTGGTGGCATTATAAATGTTTATTTCTTAATTTGCGAAATATACGTACATAAAAAACTTAATAGCTCACTATCTTGGAACCAGTCTTGGCACTTAGTTGGGCGGCAGCAGTACTACCATCACAGTATACTAGACAGTAGCTTCTCAACAAAATTGAAATCGAAGCAAGTGACGTCAGGAATCTTACGGGCTACCACAAATCGTAATATGATTACTCGTCTTCTTCTTGAAGCATCGTCCCGGCCACATTTACGGTGCCCCGGCGACGCAGATGCTATTTTGCTACCGATTTGTTCTGAAAATACCATATGGCGTCGACTCGTAAATCTACACAAAAAAGTAATAGTAAGAGCGGATCCAAACAGCGCCCACAACTCGTCACAGCTCACAGCGCCGTAACTATGAGCCTAAGGACGAGACATGACTTACCCCTGGCCCCACTTCCGTCGCACCCTCTTCCCGCATTGCCTTGTAGCTCTTGAGTGAACTTACTGGTTGTTATTATACTGTGCTACCATGCTAATGCTCATATCGACCGTGTTCGTTTTTGTTAAATACATATGTATACATGCAGTAAAAATAAATGGATATGAATATCAGTAAGAAAAATATGTATTGTAAATGCGTTAATTAATTAAATAAATTTATACATCACTGTTATTAAATCAATCAAATTTAATCACAATAGCTTGAGAGGCGGCGTTCAAGTATTCCGTAACGCAATTTTTGAAGATTTTTGACCCTTCGTATAAAAAGCTCTGAGCACGATGCGCCATTTAGTGGTATGTAAAACATGGCTAATATTGCTTATAAGCGATTTTTTACCTACCGCTAGATGGCACAGCACGCTTAACGCTTCTTAAACTATTCTTTAATAGATAAAATTTACAAACATGATAAAAAAAAAAAAAAAAAATTTTTTTTAAAAACTTCTATTTTTTGTCGTTCTGATTTACCTACTACTAGGATGTCACTAATTAAAAACTCATCCTGTATAAATGACTAGCTGACCCGTGCATACTTCGTTGGGCGGTAAAACTTTTTACCTGTGATGAAATTATGAGTGTGGTTCTGTTAGTACTGAGTGCTATGTTTTATTTCCTGACAAAAGAAGGGTTATATTTTTACTGCATATGTATGTATGTATTTGCATGCCAATTTGACTATAATACCGTTATTTGTGAGTGTCTTCTTGTGAGTGTCTTGTTTGTGAGCGTATTATCTCTTTAACTATTTATGCGGTAAAAGGGATATTATGTGCATTAAAAGGGAAAATTCTTTTGTTTTAAACACTTGAGACGATAAATTTACTTATTTTGATAAGAATTCATAATTGTTGATAATATGACCAATAAACATGACCTAACTATTTAAATTATTTTTTTAATATAAAATACTACTTTTTGTGACTTAAATATAAAAGTTAGACATATGCTGTCGTTGACTTTTTTGTAGGTATTATCAAGTTCTACAACTTTTCTCTAGAATGTAATCATATATCTCTCATCGTTAAGGCAGCGTTAGTTAGAAACGTTTTCGTTCGACCGCTTATTCCCGACTTACTTTGCAAATCCGACTACCACGAAAAAGTTTTTTCATTTTTCGGATTAATATATAGCCTATGACACTCACAAATAACGTGGCTTTCTATTGGTAAAAAAAAAAATCAAAATCGGTTCAGTAGATCCAGAGATTACTTCCTACAATATCGCAAACTTTACCTCTTTATAATATTAGTATAGATAATAGTGAGCTGTATGCGAATGATACACATTGTATGTACGTTGGTGAAGTTACTCACTCTAATTGCAATATGTACGTAGCGTCTTACACATGGTCGATAGAGACTACGTGGGTAGCGCCCGCGACCGCCAATCTACAAGATGACAGCTAACTGACAGCGGACGATCGCCATATTAGATCCAGTTTGTTTTCATCGGACCCTGCGCGCGCGTGCGCAGCGCGCTTCCTCCTGCCAAAATCACATCCTGTCTGAAATGTCAAAGAAAATTGGCGCGAAAAATCCATTTCCGTCCTGTCTACAATGCATCAATCTAGTAGTTGTTTATCTATTAATATTAATGAGTGAGTGATTAGTCTAATTAAAATGATCGAATCACCTGATGCGGTAAGTGAAGTGCCTATTTTTGGATCAAATTGAGGTCTTGATGCTGATGGACTCGGTAAGCCAGTTGCTGGTACCTGTACTCTTATTTGACTTTTCATGTACACCTTCCTTCCACATATCCTGCCTATTCCTGGCAGATAGCCTTCTTTAATATGCTTAGAATATGGAGGTGCCGGTTTTGGGTTGCCATAAGTTCGTATTTATCGTAACAATTATAACAATTTTATCATAATAATTTTAAATGGACTGTTATAGGTGAATAGAATTAATGGGATAACATATTATTAGAGATGATGCAGAAAATATCCAAACTGCCTCACTTTAAATATGTTTGGGGGGTCGGCTTGAACCCTATATTGTGGTTTAGCCCCTATATGTGTGAACTCAACTATAATCTTTTCAACTCTTGCTATGACCAAATGATGTCTGCACGCCAAATTTTAGCTCAATCGGATGAACCGTTTAGGCGCCATCGTGGAGGAATACGCACACACATACACACACACACACACTCAGGAATACATAAGTGAGTTCACAATACTTTCCTTTGCCAGAAAAGTAAAAAAAAAAAATCAATATTTATTATCTGTTATCAATATTAGTATAACGACATGAACGTCTTCTTGAGCGACTCCGTTGTCTCAATCTATTAGAAGATGCCCTTAGTGGTTTAAGTCATACTTGCATGGACGCAAGCAACTTGTCAAGGTGATTGATAATACTTCGGATAATGTCGATGTCATTGCAGGTGTTCCACAAGGAAGAATATTGTCGCCTTTACTTTTTTCTCTATTCATCAACCCAATAGCTAAGAGCCTGACTACCAATTATCATCTCTATGCTGATGACCTGCAGCTTAAAATTTTTAAAACAATCTTAAGAAATAAAACAACGAGTCGCATTCATAAAAATTATAATGTAATCGTACAATGTGACGACTAAAATAATAAAAAATCGACATTTTTGTAATAATAATTATAAACATTATATGGATAATAATTTTTTTTTCAATATCATATGTGAATTGCTCAACATTAAGGAAAATATATGTTTTCAACGTATATTTTTCAACGTATATTTTCAATACAATACAATACAATCAACTACTCCAGTAAATATGCATTCCTACACTTGGATGCGTCACAAAATTAAATGCATAAAATTTAATTATTAAAAACATAACTATCATGATAGTTGTCATGGCTGTAATATTATATTCAATATTACCTACTTACAAATAATCAAAATATACTATTGTCATCAAATAGTGAGAGAGAAAATTATATTTTAATAGAAATGCAAATTCTATGTAGAATAATCAACGTAAAATAATTTTATTTTCAATTCAGCAATATGCCTTCGTATTTTTTAAACATAAATAGATGTATAATAAATTATATTACTATTATATAATATACGTTGACAGAACCAAAGTTATTATTAGCATTTTACAAGTAACTTGAAAATATGTCACAGATACATAGATGGAGAGAAGATCAAATAAGAGTGTTATTTTCCGTACCTAGTGACTGTTGCATGGATGATGGTGGATCCGCCACAGATTAGAGATGAACTGTCAAAATAGTCAAATAATGGTAATTTAAATGGAATTAGAAATATAATACATATAAAATGTTTGGCTGAATGTCGAGGTTTCTCTGAACCATTTAAATACAATGTATTTTATTTATAGAAAAATATTGATCTTAATTTGATGGCTATTCGCTAATAATTATGAGTTTTGGCTGGCATTTAAATTACGCTTAATGCATATCATTATATGCATTAAGCGTAATTTAAATGCTCCTATTAGCTCCCCTTAGATACAGATTGAAACTACATGTGCTAAGAGTCATTACTCTTAGCACATGTAGTTTCAATCTGTATCCAAGGGGAGCTAATAGGCCCACTGCTGCTTGGCCACTAAGACCCAGTTGTAAAGGGTCGGTCAAACGCACGGGTCAACACTCATCCGGTGGCCTCCACGCATAAGTACAAGCCCGGGTAGGACTCTGGCCTGCGGACCAGTCTCCTCTAGGAGTCAGCCTTCAGGCGCTCCTGGACGGTTTTCGCACCGTGTGGCGTCAGCCAATCGATTGTGCACTACTAACAGCCGGGGGAGTCTGGAAACAGTGTTGTTTACTATAGAGCGGGGGTAGTTGTTAACTTTACGGCAACTGCTCTTGAAATGACCATTCACCCGGTCCCAGGTGAAGAGCCGGGCAAAGAATGCCGAGGTTCGCGATAGATTCGTTAGACACCGTATCACCGCTACGTAAGGAAGAGGACCGCGCAAGCGACCTCGATCCTGTAATTAATCAGGAGGTGGGAGGTATCCTGAAGGTTAATTTCAGACACAGATATCCTTCTAAAACTGGTAGTTAGGGGGCAAGGCTGCCGCTGTTACCTTTCCCGGTGCCTCGCCGTAAGGCGTTGGCCTCTAACGGGCTTCTTGGCGGAGCTAGACAGTAGATTTTTCATGTCTCTATGTCGTCTACGCTAATCCCATTGCTGAAAGAACGATCACATATCGTTATACCATCCCGCGGTGACAAGTTCGCCCGTTGTAGTTTAACACTGCGCCACTGTATCCATTGTATCGGAAATTTAGTGATTTCTCAGGTATTTCTCCTAGTAGCCTTATTATTAACACGCTTTTTTTAGATCGACCTGTATATAACTAACTATGTAATGGGATCTAAGGTAACTAATTTAACCATCTTCCAAGGATCGTAGCGTCATGAAAATTGGCAGCTGTGTGTAGTTCTGATGACAATACAATAATATGGTATTGTCGAACTGATCTGATGATGGAGTCGGAAGATATGAACTGGAACTTCATGATGGAACATCGTATCATAGCTGTGTTTGGACTTGTTAGAAAAGTCTTGAAATGAACTTTAACCACGATTATGTTTCAAGGTCTTATGATGAAGCCGGTAGATAATCACTGGCATTTCATGATGGAATATCGTATCATAGCCACGGTCGTGCTGGTCGTATCTTACATGCTACCGCCAAGGGTATGATTGTGCCTAAAAGCGTGTTTTTAGTGTTTTTTTTAAACTATTAATTTATTTTTGGGGAAAATGCATTTGGTCTGCTCGTATATAATGTATGAATATAGAACATAATAAAAATTGGTCTGTCAGCACAGGCAAATGAAAAAGAAAAATATAGAATAATAGCTATATGTAGGTCACCAGCTATATGTAGTGCACAACAGGGCGCGGGCGGCTTAAATGAAACTGATTTGCATGTCAACATATTTGCAGATTTGATTCGAAAAGCCCAATACAGCAGCATACTTTCCCGCCACTAGGGAAAGTATTGTGAACGCGCTAAAAAATCGAGATGAAGACGGAAATATCCATTTTGACACCCCCTGAGACGATTAGGGCCATTTCCAGACTGAAGTCTGTAAGCCTGTGTTTCTGTCTGTGTGTGTGCGTGTGTGTGTGAGTGTGTGTAACACTTCACGATATCTATAAATAGGATAAAAACGAATTTACCGCCTGAAGTATGTAGCACTCGATATTTCGGCGACGTTGCAGCCGCCGTTTTCTAGGGTAGACTGAAAGAGCTGTCTATCCGCTGTTCCGCGGGTAGGCTGCATACCGCTGCCGCCACTGCCTAGATAATAATAGTGGTGGGTGGGGGAGGGTGGGGGCGGGCTCGGAGCACAGAAATATAATTTTAATACCACGGAAGTGCTATAAAATACTGAAATATGCTAATTTTGCTATCGTAGCTACATGACAAAATCACTATCGCGTGGGGGGAGGGGGGGTTGTGTGGGTTGGGTGGGTTGGGGTTTTCTGTTTGCTGGGAAAGTCTTGTGTGACACAATCGATTTTGTTTTTATCTGCAGTATCTATTCACTTGGGTTTAGTGACATGTGTCATTCCATAGTGAGTTTCGACTCGAAACTCAGTCCATAAGATCCAATAGATTATGGTCCATCTAAAGGAAGCACAATTTACACACATAACTACCAGTAAAATATTTATTGAACTAATCCAGTTATGTAAAATCGTAATAGCCTTTTCCCGTTACTTAAGCCTTGCTCCAAATTCATATAATTTCCGGTTGTTAATTAAACGCGTTCAAGCATGTTCATAAGACTACCTCTGAGTTTTCCCGTCATAATAACATCGCATATTTTATTCACCTTAATATTTTGTCGACATTGAAAAGATTGTTAAGAATCAATAATATTAAATGAGACAGACATGTTGTAATTTTTTATGCTCCGGCGACGTACATGTACACACGAAATGTCGACAATTTGGACAACACTTTAAGCACGGTTATCAAGATGAAATATGATACCAAAATACGACATACAAATAAGGTAAAGTAATTTAAATTACAATTTTAATTTGTCTAACTCAACAATTAAAATATATACCCAAATATTTGAGCCATACGTGGATAATAAATGGAGGTCGTAAAAAAGTCATAAATTATTTGACTCTCTAGAACAATGTTTCCCAATTAGTGGTATTCGTACCCCCAGGGGTACGCAACGTTGCATCAAGGGGTACGCGTGACAATCTCTTTTTTCTTCATTTTATTCGGGAAACAGATAGTACAAAAAACATATTTACTTAATCAAAAAATAACAAACATAAACCATTTATATGTTTCCACCAATTAAACATTCATAAAGTGCGTTATTAAAAAAAAAAAAAGGTTAATATATTCAAGCATTTTTTAAAGTGAAATTTTAAGGGGTTTTTAAAATAAACAGAAAATATTCTGAAAAGTAATTGCTAAGTTACCAAACAGTCCAAAATATTAAAAGAGTAAATATAAAGTAAATAGAGCAGAAAAAAACAGTAAATAGATTCATATTGATACGGAAATAAATGAATTAATTAATAAATAGATAGTAATAAGAAAATAAAATATATAATTATGTAATGACACATTTTATGAGAACGAAAAACAGAAAAAAGGATTAAGTTATGTAAATACAAAGATAAGAGGAGAATTTGTTTCAGAGTTTTGCAAAAAAACGTGCACATTCGCCACATTAAACTGATTTTCACCGTCATCAACTGTATTTTGATGGTTCTAAATGTAAAAAAAATCTGATAACATTTTTTATTTATCGTTAATGCAATAAGGGGTACGCAAGTTTGAGGTCTTTCTTGAAGTGGTACGAAGGAAAAACTAATTGGCAACCACTGCTCTAGAACGATGTGTGATTTTTGAACGATTTTTTACTGACTTGGATTGTCAGTATATTATTATTATTATTTCCATTTTTAATTATTTACCCGATGATAATTTTAATTATATTTTTAGTAATTTAAAACCTATTTTGTACAATATTTTATTTCATTTTTTAATTCTGACAATGAAATACATTTTTTTTGACTTTTGATGATTTTATTTTGAATTTTTGAAATATAATTCAGATATTTATTATTTTGAGTATTTTAAACTAATTCTTTAATTGAAATTCCATATTAAACCTGTTTGTCTAGATTATATTTCATGATATTTTAAATATATATATCTATATATATATATATATATATATATATATATATATATATATATATATATATATATATATATATATATATATATATATATATATATATATATATATATATATATATATATATATATATATATATATATATATATATATATATATATATATATATATATATATATATATATATATATATATATATATATATATATGTATATATGTATATTGATATTTTGGAGTGTAATTTTTTTAAAATTATTTTCAATAATATATAAAATTAGTTTCATGAAAAGTTACTTATCTGGGGTCCTGGTGGACCAGAAACATTTTAACGAAAGTTAATGTCCTCTTTATATACTTTGGGCAGCAGCACCTGTTTCCGCAATTGATAACTTAGTGAGATTCGTAGTTATTGCAGCCGAATTAATGTGTGCCCTTGGATGTAATAGTATGGAGGATGGTTTCTGTAACAGAAATGGATGTTAGTAACTGATTTTTGAAGAAATTTCTTTGACTGAGAATATTTCGACACTAGTCGTATTCATCTCGATGACATTTCTCTGTTTGATTTATTTCTTGACTTGATAAAGACCTTAGAAAAGCCCCACATAACAATATATATATTTATATATATATATATATATATATATATATATATATATATATATATATATATATATATATATATATATATATATATATATATATATATATATATATATATATATATATATATATATATATATATATATATATATATATATATATATATATATATATATATATATATATATATATATATATATATATATATATATATATATATTGTTATGTGGGGCTTTTCTAAGGTCTTTATAAGCCTTGTAACACTGCGACCATTGCTGATCTATTGTGTTCGCCACCTGCTATAGTTCTGCGCTAAGCCTCGTGTCATTTAAGAACCGCAACAGGCTTTTGGCGCCAGATTGTTTTATCTCCTCAGGTTGGAGGTAATGACCACCCAAGTGGGTGTATCTTTTACGCATCAGCGGGCCACACTCGCACATGAGGTGGAGGGGAGTAAATATTTATAACTACTTAATTTGATTTCTTTTGTTTTTTCTTTAAATTATAACCAAACATGTGCATAGATGAAATAATTTTCTGGTACTCCTGCCATAGTACATGACTAGGCCTAGTTACTCGGCGTTGACGTAGTGACCAAGATGCTGCAGTGTGCTTTCTGTTTTGCTACTAGTCCAAATCATCACGTCTCTCATTATTTATTGATAATTATTCTACATTTTTTATGTATATTTTTATTTTATCTTTATTTACATCTTATTTTTATCTATGTATTTATCTTATTTATAATGTCAAACAACCGCGATAGTCTCCGATTTAAAATTCTTCTACAAGTTTGCAATTTGTCAAAATAATCAAATAATTTGTAACGGAAAGGGCCCTTACCTTATTTTAGCGTCCTTACATATTGGCAGTTTATTTATTTAATAATGGATGCATATTTGACGTATTTATTTGTTTTTTGGGTATTATTGTTATTCATATTTTAAGGTACGTATAGAATGGCCTGTAATTAAAAATCAAATTTAAAAATATATTTTACTTGTATAACTCTAGTTCTGGTCCGCTTTTGGTCACATATTATGTAATATTAATTCGGTTGACTGAGAGATATTGGGCTCGATTGCGTTTCATTGTGAACTAAAACTGAAATTAGTTCAACCGAACGAGACAGAGCAATACGTTAGAACGGAATATGAAACAAACTAGCGTTGATTTTGCCGCACCAAAACCACCTGTCGAGCTTACAGACGCGCAAATAAGTTTGAATACATTTCGTGCGGTGTTAGATTTAGCTGCGTTATCTTCGTTGGGTAGTTTTGTATGCGGAAAAGTGACAACTGTTCATTTCATATTCCGCTCTGATGCACTGCTCTGTCTCGTTCACATGAACTAATTTTCGATTTTAGTTCAAGAGAAATGCCATTGAGCCCATTCTTTAACCATATCAATAAGTCTGCCATTGTATTTAATTTAAAAAAATCCTGTGCAATAAATACATTTTTCATTTTATTTCACATTTCAAATTTAGGACTCAAAATGGAATGAAAATTGAGCATTCAGATTTATTTATTTTGAGTGATTTTTTTTATTTATTATGAAATATGTAGAAATGTGTTTCGACTAAAATAACAGGAAAATAATTACAGAACTATGAATCTTGTCTAGTAACTATTATTATACTCTTGGTTCCCATTTAGGTAATTAAAGAAACTTAATTTTTGGTCGGGGGTCAAACAACTTGTGAAAATTGTTCCTAGTTTCATATAGCCAGATGGGCAATTCTGAGAATTTTGTAGTGTCATCTCTTCTCCTCTCGTGCATGATTAAGGTGACTTAAATTGCCAGAAATTAATCAGTTTCTTTAATTAATGAACGTCCACTCGGAGACCTACTAAAATTGAACAGAAGTACCCAATTTGTGCCACGTAACGATATGATTCCTCACAGGAATGGCACGGGTCGTGGACCTCACGTCTCGCCAATCACGCAGCCAATCAACCAATTTCGCTACTAGAACGGGTATGATATGGATATGATGAATACATCATCTCCATATTATCATGATTAGTATAATTAACATAACATGATTAGTATAATTTACAATGAAATGAATTCCTTGAAAGCGTCTCAAGAAATAATTAGCAAAATATCCTGGGAGCGCAGGAGGAAAGGATGCGCCACGATGCCAATACAATTTACAACTAAATTGTTAAAAGTGTAAGACTGTATTATGATGATTATAAGACTGTATTATCCTAAGTGGCATTTTGTTTCTTAAAAATATATTAATTTAATATTCATTTTCACAATTTTGATGTGCTAAATTGAAGTACTAAATGATGAAGTATTATTTTTTTATTTCTAAGGTCCTATCAGAAATTATTCCTGAAATACACTGGCCTCCGAGCTGCTTCCAAGTTTCACTCTCAATATAAGGTGGCATAGTGGTCAGGTCGCCTGATCTTACATTCTAAGTTTCTGAGTTCGATTCCCGACTGGGTCACCATTTTCCGTTGGGATAATATTAACGGAATTGCATTATAATATCTATTGATCGAATGCAATAAACAAGGCACCTATTTCCACACACGTTTCACTCACACATGCATATAAATACTTCATGGTAGGGTTGGTTGCAAGCGATTTTCACTTTATCAACTCTCAACGTCCCATTTAACCGTGGACGCAGAATGTGCCAAACTAAAATAAAGTATCGCCCATAAGGACACAAAAGTTTTAAAGGAGAAGAGGATGGTAAAGGAATTTATGTGGAAGCGTTTAAATATTCACTGAGTCTGTTTTTAAAACATGTTATGCTCGTCGCAGTTGTCACATTTTTCCGCATTGCATTGCAAAGTCGGGCTCCATGCACGATGAAATAGAATATGAAGAGGTCACTGCTGTGACCAGGGATAGAGAATATCACATTTTCTTCAGATGTCAGAAGGCGCCCATGAGCCGATAATGTTTTAATTTGATTTTGTATGTAGATCAATAGATTCTTGTTTTATATAGGATCAAAAGATCAATAGATTCTTTTAATAGATTCTTGTTTTGATGAGCCGATAGCGCCTTAATTTTAATTTTGGAGATCAATAGATTTTTGCTTTATTTTTGATCTATTGATCCGATATAAAATTATGAGATTGAGACATCTAAACAAGTCCCCTGAGATCTATTGAACAATGGATTCGATAGATTCAATCGGTAGAGTTTTAATCAATAGATTCTTGTTTTGATGTTTTCCCCTATCGTTGATCCATTTGTCTATTTCTCTTTGCTATAATCCGTATCCGTTTATCTATTTGATATATTTGTGAAATTAGGAAGCCCTCAAATATTTTTATAGAGCATTCTTCTTCTTCTTTCGGTGCCTCTCCACTATTGGAGGTTGGCCGTCAACTCTTCGTATGCGTTTCAATTCTGTGCCAAGAGAAATAGGTCTTCTACGCTGGCTATTCTAGTCCATTTCCTGATGTTCCTCAGCCACGACTTTCTTCTTCTTCCAGTGCGTCTATAGCATTATATTGCCTAATATGAATATTCTTCTCTTCTTTTCAGAAACATCTAAATACTGCAGCAGTGCGCGTTAAAACTGTGATAAATGACCTAAATTTGTTTCTAAATAAGTAGTTAAATAAAAATTCGTTTTTGGCCATCGACTCGTGATTTTTTTAGTGAATTTAGTCTTAGTGCCGTGGCAAAGTGAAGTCGCTGAGATGGTTGTCGGCGAAGCGCTCGGGCGTCGCGAAGGTTGGGGCTGAGGGGCAGCCGGCGATTTCCGCCTACGAAATGAAGCCAGTCGAGGAACAGAATGGGAAGAAGGGTCAGAAGTTGTTCTACAGGCCCGGGGCCGTCGCCGGCGAGGAGACTGAGGACAGCGCCGTCGAGTCTTCCGGTGCGGAGTACCCCTTTCTGCATCCGAGGAGTGCGCAGCTGGTGTCCGAGAGCAGGGTCTCTAGCCGGATGTCCAGCCGCGAAGTCCTGCCTACTAGTCCGAGCATGGTCCGCGTGCCGACCTACAGTAGTTCCATAGCAGCCAGCGTACGGGATAGTGGAAGGTGAGTACAAAAAATATATTGAATAATATTCTGGACCAAAGCGGTGAGAGGCAAGGAAGTAGACGAAACTCTAACATATGTAGGTCCGCATTCCGTTTCTTTTTGGTGCATTGATTCAGGGGTTAAAAGCGCACTAAAACGGAGCCTATTATTCAACTGCGTTTTGGTATTCCCTTTCATGCGTCTAAACTTCCTTTTACAGGGCTTTTTAGGTTTCTAGATATAGAATAGTCGCTAGATGATGTTTCTCTACAACGTAATAAATAACAATTTTGACAGTGCGTATCTGGTCGAAAAGATATCCATTCTGGCTCCTCCTCGCATTACTCGAAACCCGAATCTGTTTTATATAAAGAGATATAACTCTAATTACACGAAACATTCCTTAATAAACATAGCTATGACAACGTATAACGATAGGTTCGGGTACATTGATATTTTTTCATCAGTTAAAAGTCACTTTAAGGAAACCATTAAAAAATCCTATCAGTCCTTTGTCCCTCGTATTTCATATAATGACTATTAATCGCTTGAACAGTTTACATGAATAGCTTTTTTGTAATTTTTTGTTTTTGCAATTTTTTGTTTTTTAAAATGTATCTTTGGTACAAAATAATTAATATTGTATATAATCTCAATGTAAAATTTCATTTCCATTTGTTTTTTGTTCTTTTTCTTTTTCTATAATATTAAATTTGCTAAAAAATGTATATATATAAATAAGATATAATAACGGAGATATGTACTGTACACATTATAGATAGATAGTGTTAACATATAATTAGTCATAGTTTTATTGTTATATTTTGTATTTGTTATGTATAAACGCTGTTTGTTAACCAAATAAAATAAAATAAAATAAAATAAATAAAATAGATATGGGTTAGAATTGCCCATTTCTCGCGTAGGTGTTCTATAATAAATGGCGTGCCATTTTAACTCAAGATATTCCTCAGCTTGAAGGTGTTGGTGTTCTGAAATATATATTTATTAAGATCTCTTGTCAATATGAAATTTCCGTTATGAAGCGATTTTCTTCTATCTTGCATCGAGATTTATCTCTTATCACACCACATTACACATTTACATTTACATTTACACATTTACAGTAAGTACACATTTACAGTAACTGTTACAATTCTGTCCACCGTATAACAAGACAAGACACACACTTACACGCAAGTTACACGCACACATCAAAATCACTTCATAGTTGGTTGTAAGAGATGATAATAAAACCCCCATAGTGAATTGTCACAAAACAGAAGCAAACAAACAAACAGCCTTTTAATTACTACATTAAAGAGCAAATTTTCAGCAAATTGTCACTGTTTACGTAACAACAAGAGATCCGTTATCATGCTTATCAATCTCACGAGGCTCCAGAATACTTCAAAACACATCTTTATTAATAACGCATTTACACACTTCCAAGCAAAATTATCTCCTTTTATCAGTCGTATACGATGTAGCGTGAACGTACAACGCTCGGTAATTTCAAAAACTTTTCGAAACATCTAGCAAAATTAAATGTGCTTCTCCGTAATTTTATATCATATATTAAATACAGTGGCGCGCGTGAAGATGCGATTTATCCTATGCGAATTGTTTCCGGCGTGACTTTCGGTTTAGTGAAATTGCTCGTGTGAAAATTGCGAGAAAAGGTGAGCTTCTGAAGAATTTAACACAAGAACACTATATTAATAATAATGATATACTACACGATGACGACCTCGGCAAGGTTGAGAAAGACACAATTATAACGAATATCGACTAAGCACATGATGTTGCTAAAACGACTGGAAGCTATGTCGCTTCTATAGTACCAATAATTGTATACGGGTATAACGGAGCTATTTCCCTAAGAGCTTCACTAAACAACTCAGAGGCTGTTTCTAGACACGGATCTCAAACAGGTATTGCAGGAGGTAATGGAAAGGTTTCTGAATTTGTTTAATAATGGGCCCGATTGCGTTTCTTTGTGAACTAAAACTAAAATTAGTTCAAGCGATAGAGAAAGAGCAATACGTTACAACGGAATATGAAACGACGGATCGTCGATAAATACTACCTGCCGAACTTATACTCGTCCGAATAAATGCGAGTATATTTCGTGCGGTGTAAGATTTGACCTTGGCGGCAGTTTTAATGCGAAAAAGTGACCACCGGTCATCTCACAATCTGCTCTAGCGTATTGCCCTGTCTTGTTCACTCGGACTAATTTCCGATTTTAGTTCACGAAGAAACGCAATCGAGCCCAATATAGAGCCGGATTTGGCGGTCTAATCTGGTCTAAATCATATACAAAAATGGCAATTAGGGAAAACAATTAAATAAAATTCAATAAAGATGCAGAGAGCAAAAAAGTAAGGGGGCCCGGGCAGAAGGGGAAGAGGTTTAATATGGTATTGGATTTAAAGGCTTCTTACGCCTGCCTTTGAAAATTGAGGGGTGTGAATTACAATGTATAAAATTCTCACTTCCAAATGTAAAGCAAATAGGGCCAAATATTATCATAAAAAAATGAGCGCCTAGAACTGGTTGATTCCACTGTATTCCTTGATATCACTTTAGATACAAAGCTACAATGGAGCCCACACATTAAGAAATTGGCCGACAGGCTAAGTTCTTCGGCATATGCTGTAAAAAAAATCGTAAAACAGATCTAGACACCGCGAAGCTGGTTTACTTCAGCTATTTTCACAGCTTGATGTCGTATGGCATCTTGCTGTGGGGTCATGCTGCTGACGCTGATAAAATATTTATACTACAGAAACGAACCATCCGCGCTATTTATAAATTAGGTGCTAGGCAGTCGTTACGCGGAAAATTTAAAGAAATCAATATTTTGACACTTGCATCTCATTACATCTATGAAAACTTAATGTATGTGCATAAAAATAAAGAACTGTTTTTAAAAACTCTGATAGGCATGGTGTCAATACTAGAAATAAAAATAAACTTGCTGACCATAAAAGTCAACTCTCCAAAACCACAAAATCATTTAATGGGCAATGTATACGTTTCTACAATAAAGTCCCAGAAAACATTCAAAATTTATCTGTGATACAATTTAAGTCATTTATTAAGAAGAAGCTGTACTCAAAGGGCTACTATAAAAAAAAATGATTATCTAGACGACAAAGACCCTTGGAAATAAACTGGTTACCTCGACGATTTATATCACGTTATATGTCCCAATAATTTGTTATACTGTCACAATAATTAAATTTTTATATCATTTATGTATGTTTGTATGCATTATTGACGTCAAAAAGTTACGATTTCGTACTATTTTGAATAAAAAACTTATGATTATGAGTTATTACGGCATCGTGTCATTCTGTCTCCTATGTAGTTAACTTAAAATACTTAGCGGACAGCACAATATACAGTAAAACTACGCCAAATGCCCGTAAAAGTCCAACACCTTACCGCGAAACAGTGGGAAGTGCAACCAGCGGGTTTACCTCGCGCCGTTACTAGCAGATTTGGACGGATTTCTTATCGTCCAGTCTGGTCACATATTGAGTTGTCGACTACAACGGGCGAGCCCGTCACCACAGGACGTTTTAACGATTAGTCGTTCTATCGACCTGCAGTGAACGTAGAAGACTTTGGACAAAACAATCCGACGTCTAGCTACACCACAACCCGTTAGAGACCAACGCCTTACCGCGAGGAGCCAGTTATGTTAACTGGCGGGCGGCACTCGCGCCCTAACTACCAATTGTGACCAGATTTCTCCGGTCTCTCGATTGGTTCCGAGTTCGAGGTCGCTTGCGCAATCCTCTCCCTTACGAAGCGGTGAAACGGTGTATACCGAATCTATCGCGGACCATGGCGTCCTTTGCCCGACTCTGAACCGGGATCAAGGGCAGTCGCCGTAAAGTACGCAACCACCCACGCTCTATAGGAAACAATACAGCTTCCAGACTCCCCCGACTGTTAGTCGGCCCGGGATCTATTCTTTGCGCTCCGCGGAGTGAGTCGGGCCGACTGGGGAATTCGTTTCCCGGCGGTCATGACTATCTATAAGGGCGTCTTCGTCCCGCGTGCGACTTATGCCGCACGCGCCTGGACGGAGTCTGCTGTTCCTGAGGCGACGCGTGTCGCGCTGCTGCGCGGACAGCGCATCCCTCTCGTGGCCCTGACCGGGGCGTACAGAACGACGTCCACTCTTGCGTTACCCGTCATCGCTGGCGTTCTGCCGATTGACCTGGAGATTCTGGAGCGTGCAGCGTTGTCGCGGTACCGCCGGGGCGAGCCGGTAGTCCTTCATGGCCTGTCGATCGACCCGGTGGCGCACCGAGCTGGTGAGTTTGCCCGCCTGATTCGGGTGGAGTCCTTGCGTGTCTGGCAGGCTAGATGGGACGCCGGGGGTACGGGCCGCCTCACCCATTGCTTTTTCCCGTCCGTCGCAGTGCGGATGGCAAATTCGTTTCTGCGGTTCGACCACCATACCACGCAGCTGGTTGGGGGCCACGGAGAGTTCAGAGCCAAACTATTTGACTTTGGACTTGCCGATGACCCCCGATGCGCCTGTGGGTATGGTCGCCAAACTGCGGAACACGTAATTTGGTCTTGCCCAATTCTAGCGGCTGCACGGGAGAAATTGATGGATGCAGTGGGCGCGTGCGTTGGGCGCTCTCCGATTTGGTACCCGGATCTGGTCAGTTGTAGGAGCTGCTTCCAGTCGTTTGGCGAGTTTGTGGAGTACTGGGTGGCTTCTTGGGAAAGCATGAGGCCTCGGGATACCCCCCAGGGGGTACCCTCTTCCTTGGTGGCGTGATTCGGCGGCTACTTCCAGCCCGAAGTGCCCGTCTTTGTGTCCGTCTCTTTGCCGCCCCGAAGGGCGTTTCGTTCTTTGCAGGATCCAGGGATTCCTCCCCCCCGTGGCTGCTCCGAGACCTGCCCACTGACCGTGTGCCTCCACCATCATCGTTTCTGGAGCGTCCTCTACCCCGCTTACCGGCCCTAAATTTGTTATTTGTTGTTTTATTATTTTATTTTGTGAATATGGTAAATTTAGTATTATTTTGTAAATTTTTTCTTTGTAAATTCTTTTATTATTATAAATAAATGGGTTCTCGGGGCGGTACGGGGGGGGGTGGTTTACCCTATTTCACCCCCTACGCGTTCTACCCTTCTGGTACGCGCAGGGTTGTCGTAGCACGACATCCCGGGCAGACAAGACGACCCTCGTCGTTATAACTGCCCGGGCGGTGGGCGGGGTTTGCTGCCCTCACCTATCGCCTTGAAACTCTAACTGTTAGTCGGCGATAATTACGGAAGGGTCGTCGCGGTTAAATATATACCAAAAACAGCGCATAAATAAGGAGTCCATGGTCATCCTCGGCCTCGCGTCGAGGATGGCCTGCGAGCTGGCGGCTGCCCATGGGCGCATTGGTCTGGCGGAGGAGGTGATGGGCGGTGTGAGGTCGATGGAGGCCTCTGTCCGGGACCTGGCCACTAGGTCAGCCCCGATGGTGGCGGCAACAAGTAACCCCTCGTACGGGGATGTAGCGCGGCGTGGGGTGCCTATCACTGTGCTAGGGAAGCAGAGGGAGGTGCGACCGCAACGTCCAACGGTAGTAATCTACCCGGCGAAGGAGGACGACACAGCCACCTCCGAGAGGACGAAACAGGCCCTTTTAAAAACACTAAACCCAACGGACGACGGTTTCCGCCCCGTGATGGTGCGAAAAGTTGCACGGGCCGGTGTCTTGGTTCAGACCTCGACCCTGGGCGGCCTTGAGAGGGTCAAAGCGGCGGCCGATCGCCTACTCGGGGCGGGACTTCGTGCCGTTGAGCCTCAGGGTAGGCTCCCCAGGGTCGTCATTCACGATGTCCCTCGGGAGCTGAAAGATGCGGAGGTGGTTGAGCTCCTCTGGAGCCAGAATCTGCAGGGTAGGTGCGACGTGGATAAGGCTACTGTACTGAGTATTACCCGGCGTCTATTTACTTTCGGTCGCCGGGATGGCCCCACCGCACAGACCGTGTGGATGGTGGATCCTGCCGTGAGGGCGGTGCTGGTCTCGGAGGGCCGCGCCTACCTTGACTGGGACTCCTGTAGAGTCCGCGACTACACTGGGGCGGTTCGGTGCTTCAGATGCCACGGCTACGGGCACACGCAAAAGCGTTGTGCAGATGAGGAAGTCTGCGGCCACTGCGCCGCTAAGGGGCACGGTGCGGCCAATTGTCCCTCCAGGGGGACGCCGCCGAAGTGCGCCTCTTGCTCGCGACTGCGCAGGGACGCCAACCATGTGACTGGTACCCAGGTATGCCCCGTGTACCAACGTGCTGTCGAGCGGATGATCTCATCCACGAATTATGGCGGGGCATAGTCCCCAACCAATGATTAACTGTGCGCAACTGAACCTGCAGAGAAGTCGTGCGGTCACAGCCGAATTCGGTCGGACCCTCGAGACGTTGGGGATTGGAATAGCGTTCATCCAGGAGCAGTATACGTTCCGCGGGAAAACCCGGGGGATCGGCGGGCGGTGCGTTGTGCTCGAGAAAGGGGTTCGTCCAATGGCTGGGATCGCGGTGAGCTCAGAGCTTCCGCCTCCTATGCTTTTGGACCACCTCTCCAACGAGCACCTCGTCTGCGCGTCGGTCGTTATAGACCGCGTAGACTGCTACCTGATTTCCTGCTATTTCCAGTTCTGTGAGGAAGTAGGAACCCACATCGCTGGACTCGCTGGTGCCCTACGCGCTCTTCACAGTCGCCCCGTGCTGGTCGCGGGTGATTTTAATGCCCGCTCCCCTGCATGGCACGATGACGGCGACTTGAGTAGTCTTGGACGGCTGGCGAAAGACAGGGCCGAGGCTGTCGAGGAGTTAGTCGCGACCTTCGGGTTGCACATTATTAACACTCCTGGACAGCCTAGGACTTTCTGTGGCCCTGGCGGTTCCAGTAATGTGGACATTACCCTGTGCTCCCCGGGATTCGCCCGCTGGATGAACAACTGGACTGTTCACGAGCATCTCTCCTCGTCGGATCACAGACTGGTGACCTTTGACATCGGCCGTCGTGCACCCCCCACGCCACCATCCGAGTGGCGATACCGAACCGGAGATATTAACTGGGATCGGTTCGGTGAAGTCCTCTGCGTGAACCTCGAGGGTTTTCCATCCCCCCCCAGTAGTACCGCAGAGAACTTATGCTCCGCACTTAATGCGGCCATTTTTTTCTTCCTGTGAAGCTGTGGTAGGGCGGAGGAAACCCCGCGGTGGCTTCGCGGCCCCGTGGTGGTCCTCTGATCTCTCCGAGCTAAGGAAAAGCTACAAACGCGCATACGGAAAAATGGGAGTGGCCCGTAGGAGTTCGGCCCCTCCTGAGCGCGTGGAGGCACTTAAAGAGAACCTGATTTCGGCTCGTAGGGTCTACCATGCCGCCATTAGGCATGCCAAGACGGAGTCGTGGAGGCGGTGGGTTACCGAGATAGGTAACGCCAATCCGTGGGACATGAAGAAGGCAATCCACAAAAACACCAAAAGCGCTGATGATTTTCTCTCGAACATCGTGGATGGCAACTCTGCCCCCACCCTCGATACTGAGGGGTCGCTTTCGGCGCTCCTGAATATACTCTGTCCCTCGGATCAGCTCGCCCGGGATGATTTGCATCATGCGCAGATTAGGCGGCTTTCTGTCGTCGACTCGCGCGTTCCCGATGTCTCGGATGTAACTGCGGAGGAACTTGATCGAATCATAGGCTCTATGTCGACCCGTAAGGCGCCAGGGATCGATCTCTTCACGGCGAGCATCATCAAGCGCGTCTGGGAGTTCGCCAGATGGGAGGTGACTGTTCTAATGCAGAAATGCATTAACGACGGCTACTTTCCCACCTGTTGGAAGGTTGGTCTCCTGCGTGTAATTCCCAAGGGTAACGACAAACCTCGGTCGGATCCGAAAGCTTACAGGCCCATCACACTTCTGCCCATTTTAGGCAAAGTGCTCGAGGTGCTCGTGCGCGATCGGCTTGATGCGACTCTCTCACCTCAGAGCGACCGGCAGTTTGGCTTTACCCGCGGGAGGTCCACTGAGGATGCCATCCTATTTGCGAAGGAATGGGTTAGCGCGTTTGACGGACATTACGTCGTCGGGGTTTTCCTCGACATCTCGGGTGCCTTCGACAACGCCTGGTGGCCGATGATTGTGAGCAAGCTTCGTCTCAGACAGTGCCCGAACAACATCCTTAGGATAATCCGAAGCTATTTTTCAGACAGGTCCGTTATTATTAAGTATGGGCCCTCGTCAGCAAGCAAGGTTCCTTCTATGGGGTGTCCGCAGGGGTCGGTGTTGGGTCCCTGTCTGTGGAATATTCTTTTTGACGATATGCTCGGGCTGCCATACCCGGAGGGCTGCACCGTCAGCGCATACGCTGACGACGCCCTCCTCCTGGTGGGCGGCAAGAGTCGTGCCGAGGTTGAGAGAAGGGCGGCCTGTTCGATTGACCTGATTCTCGATTGGGGAAAGCGCAACAAGCTTTCTTTCTCTCCAGCCAAGTCGCAAGCCTTATTGTTAAAGGGGCGTCTCCAGCGTAATCCGCTTATCCGGGTTGGAGGACGTCCTGTGGCTTTTCCGCAGTCCGTTCGCTACCTGGGGGTCTCGTTGTCGGCGTCCCTGTCGCATCTTTTACACGCGAAAACCGTGGCTACGAAATGGCGAGATCTTTTCCTCGCCATTCGTCGCTCCAGCAGGGCCGACTGGGGCATCCGCTCCCCGGCCGTAAGACTGCTCTACAAGGGTGTCTTTGTCCCGCAGGTGGCTTATGCCGCGCGTGCTTGGGCGTGGCCATCCATATCGGAGGCCATGCGCGTTGTCCTGCTGCGTGGCCAGCGTCTCCCGCTTGTGGCGATTACTGGCGCATACCGGACGACCTCTACTCTCGCTCTTCCCGTCCTCGCTGGAGTTTTGCCGATCGATCTGGAGGTTCTGGAGCGGGCAGCCGTGTCATGGATTCGACGGGGGGGTGCCGGTAGACTACTTTAGTCTGTCGGTGGACCCGGCGTCCTCCACGTTGGTGGGCTGGTCCCGTCGTATTCGGGCGGAGAGTCTGCGCGTCTGGCAGGAGCGGTGGGATGACGGCGGCACGGGCCGCCTTACCCATAGTTTCTTCCCGTCGGTGTCCGAGCGGATGAAAAACGAGGATTTTCTGCGGCTTGACCACCATGTCACTCAGCTCATTGGGGGTCACGGTGAGTTCAAAGCCAAGTTATTTGACCTTGGGCTCAACGACGATCCCTGGTGCTCGTGTGGCACTGGTCGCCAGACGGCCGAACACATCGTTTGGACATGTCCCAAGCTCGACGCCGCACGGGCGGAAATGTTGTGTGTGGTTGGTTCGTGCGTCGGCAGTCTGCCGGTTTGGTATGCGGACTTGGTAAGTTGTAGGGGTTGCTTTGCTGCGTTTCGCGAGTTTGTGGATCACTGGGTGTCCCTCTGGGAGGATCTGAGGCAGAGGGGGTATCCTCCTCCGGGGGAGGGCCCCCCCTCTTAGCGGTGCGGGCCGGGGGCTGCTTCATCATCCGAAGTCGCCCGTACTGTATCGTCCCTAATCGCCCTTGTGGGTGCGTGCCCTTTCACAGGATCCCGGTCGTCGACGTCTCCGACGGCGCCCCTGCCGTTTGCTGCCCGTTTTTTTTTCTTTTTCTTCTTTCGACATGCCGCATGGAGCATAACTTTCACCGCCTCATCATTGCAATTAAAATAATAATATATTATACTATGTAAAAAATTAAATATGTTACCGCTTAGTCTCCTAGTTTAGTTTAGTAATTAAGTAATTAATTGTAATAATTTTGAATTTTAAATAAACGGTTTACGGGGTGCCGGCGGGGGCTGAAGCCCGGAGAATCCCTCATAAGGTCTCCGTTCGCTCACCCCTCACGCGCTACCCTTCCGGCACGCGTGAGGTTGTCGTTGCATGACATCCTGGGCAGATAAAACGACCCACGTCGTTAGAACTGCCCGGGTGGTGGGCGGGGTTTTCAACCCTCGCCTGTCGCCGCGTAAATATTGAATGTTAGTCGGAGTGCACAATCGATTGGCTTGCGCCGCACGGTGCGCAGACCGTCCAGGAGCGCCAGAGGTTTGATTCCCAGGGGAAACTGACCAGGGCCAGAGTCCTACCCCGGTTCGCACCCCGTGCGTGGAGGCCGTCGGTTGGGTGTTGACCCGTGAGTATGACCGACCCTGAACACATGGGTCTTCGTGGCCAACCCATTATGGGCCCGTTAGCTCCAGTTAGTCTGGTCACAAATTTAAGGTGACTTGCGTCGCATTTACCTGACGTTCTATATAATTCAGGGTCGAATTAATTGCGGACCGAGGCTCCCTTTGCCCGCCAGCCTCAAACAGGATCGGGCGGACAATGGATCGTTTCAAGGACAAACGACATCAGGTCGACAACTACCCCCGTTGCTTAGGAAACGTACGTTTCCAGACTCCCCTGGCTATTCGCCGGAGTGCACAGTCGGTTGGCTAATCCGCACGGTGCGCAAACCGTCCAGTTCCGCCAGAGGAACCTCAGGTCCCAACTGTCTATGACTGTACGTTACAGGAGTAGGCAGAGTTCACGGCGGCACTTCCAGGTTAGTCCCTCTTCGAGGGGGCTCGGAAATTCCATAAATTTCTGCAGAAGAAACCTAACTCAGAAGAAGCAGTGAAAAACACCTTCTAGGCATTCATTGATTCCTTCTATGCACGAGAGTTTTTTAGAGCAAAGACATTAACCAACTCGCAGCGTTCTTAATATCATTGCTCAATGCCGTACTACGATTTGGCATCTTGGATTTTACTAAGAAACGCAACGTGTGAATAACATAGTTCCAAACGTGATTAGTTCCAACAGTTCCAACAGAACTTCTTGTATGTTCAATATGGCGGCTTAGGTCGTATGGAAGTTAGGAGGCGCACTATAGATGGCGCTCTTAATACGCCTATACCGTATCCTATAAGTAGATACGCCTATGCGTAATTTTTTAATCATAGATTTTATTATTTTAATATTATTTATATAAATATGTCAATTTTTAATTTGAGTATACAGGTTTTAATATGTAATAGTAAAATACACAAATCATTGGTATTTAATCTTTCGCTATTATTTCCTTGATGTAATCAGCTTATAAAGAAATACGATAGATGGCACTAATAATTGATTAGTATTATTGTTATTATTGGTTTAATTATTGGGGGTTTTTATAATACATTAATCCTTTTTGGAAAAACAAGATTCACTATCAATTCAAATGAAGTTCATGAAATATCTCTGCTTCCGTCTGAAAATCCCATACAGCTCATATAACTATTTCAATTTATGCAAGAAATTTCATATCCTCCCCTTGATTAAGAGGCGTGAAATCGCGGACTTAACCTTTTTGCTAAAAATTACCTCCAATAATATTAACTGTCCTGACTTACTAAATAAAATTAATCTCCGTGTTCCTTCCAAACTCAATAGATTTAACCCTGCTCTTCATGTTCCTCATGCTGGTACCAACTATAGGCAAAATACATTTCTGTGGCGAACAAGTGACAATTTCAATGACATGATTAAACGCTTTGACTTTGATCTATTCTGTACGAGTGTTAACTCAGCTAGGCAGCGGCTGAACAGTGAATTTTTTAGCATTAATTGTTGAATAATTTTTGATGCATTCTTAATCGATAGCTTTAATTGAAAGATCACATATGTTTCTACAACGTTATTTAAACGTGAAAACCTTTAATTGGCTCTCTGCTATGTTACTCCGGCATTGTTAAATTATAATTAGCTGTTGGTTTTCC
The DNA here is from genome assembly GCA_944548615.1 of Micropterix aruncella. NCBI lineage: Eukaryota > Metazoa > Arthropoda > Insecta > Lepidoptera > Micropterigidae > Micropterix > Micropterix aruncella. The sequence goes on from OX155964.1 coordinate 6,212,594, forward strand.
TGAAAATAAATAAATAAATAAATAAATAAATAAATAAATAAATATTGATTGCCAAATAAATTGCTATTATTTTTGCCGGACAATGCTATTAGCTCCAGCCGCATGTAAACAGCCTAGGAGGGTTGCCAAAATGTACTATGACATTAAGCGATTTCATTCATCATATATAATTAATGATAATGGGGACGAGTATTTTCATTAAGCAAATATATATATATTTATCACATTTTTTGTCGATCCTAAATTCTTCGTAGGTGAGAATCTTCCTAGTCATTAAATTATTTTTATCGACGCTTGATAGACAATCCTGACTAAGCGACATTGAGTAAACTTTACAATAAATAACTTTACAATCTCCACATAAACCGACAGCGACTTAGCAAAGTGCGATACAGTTTTATACACCAAAATTTGTCCGTCTATAATAAGATTCCAGAGAAAATGAAAAGCCTTGGAGAGGACCAATTAAAAAAGATAATTATAAATAATTTGGTAAGAAACCCAATTTATGGTATAAGGGAGTTTGAAAATTCCGAGTTTATTTTCCATGTTGATAATTAGTAAAATTTGTAAAATTTTAAACATAACGAAATTATGATAGCTGACATTCTAGTTGTCATATAATTTAGTATACATTTATTTATGTTTAAAAAATACGAAGGCATATCGCTGGATTGACAATACAATTATTTTATTCTACATAGAACTTGCATTTCCTATTTAACATATTATTCTCTCTTACTATTTAATGACATTAGTATATTTTGATTATTTGTAAGGCGGTAATATTGAATATAATATTACAGCCATGACAACTATCATGATAGTTATGTTTTTATTAATTAAATTTTAAGCATTTAATTTTGTGACGCATCCAAGTGTAGGAATGCCTATCTACTGGAGTAGTTGATTGTATTGTACTGTAAAGCGATTTAAAGTTAAAATATTTAAAAAAAATATTTTTTAATTCACCTAATTGTTGGATTGTTAGATAGCCAACAATTAGGTGAATTTAAAATATATATTTTTTAAGAATTTTAGTTTTAAATCACTTTTTTGTAAAGTTTACACAATGTCGCTTAGTCAGAATTGCCTTTCAAGCGTCGATAGGTACATATACATATATGCATGTCCTCATAAAAAACACTTTATCGATAACTACTTTAATTAACAATCTTGTTGTCAATAATAATGATATACACCCATATGCCAATAAATTTTACAAGTGTTTAGTTTATAAATTGATTACCATTTTGATTGTTGGTATTGAATATTTATGACTATTGGTGGACGATTTCTGACGCGCTAAGAATATTATTGCGTAAAAACACCTACACCTGTACAAGAGTTTACTGATGATTTTATTCCGTTTTTTTATAGTTTTTTAATTATCCGATGCTCTTGCATAATCCTAATATTTTCTATCTTTAAAACTTTCCACAGTTTATATGAAGGTTCTCTTAGCATTAAAATAATATTGTTATGACTTTTTGTTATATTTATGGGTCGGCACACTGGAAACTCGTAAAATATCCCTTCGTATGATCCCGTTTGCTGAAATATTACGAATTATATAATTTTAAATCATATAAATAAAATTATATGTAGATAAAGGTATGATCGTATTCAAGCACAGTACAGGTATTATCTCTTCGATTTAACTGATTTTTTATCGGTTTTAACAATTACGATGTTTAGCTTAGATTTTTAAATTATTTATTACCACTCGTCAATTAATGTATTTTTTATGAAACTCCTTAACGAGTAACGGCATTAACAAATAATTTGCAACAAAGTTCTTGCGATTTTAAAACTCCTTTATTTTCCATTTTTTTATATTTTATATGACTTTTTATTCCGAAACCCTCTGAAGATGTCGAAAACTGACATGAGCAAAAGTTGTAGCCAATGTCCTCAAAATTCTAAATAACATTTATTTATTTTGAAAATGCCGCTATTTTTAAACAAATTAATTATTAAATTACCTTTTCTGTCCCTAGTAAATAATTCCTAAGTAATAATTTGTATATAAATAAATATTTTATAAAAGAATTCCTAGTAAATTATTAGTAAATAATTAAATTCTTGACTGTATTTAATCTATATCTATATATATAAAACAATGTCGGGTCTGTTCGAACACTTATAACTGGAGAACGGCTGGATCGATTTTCATGGTTTTTGATTTGTTGTATTTGTCTATGTCTCGAAAAGCAGAATAACTATTTAAACATTGGAAAATTAACGAAAAAATAAAATAAAAGAAAAAACATTTTCCCATACAAAATGTAAATCCGTGTTTTTCTTATGGTCAGTTGTACGTGGCATGTTCACGTGTCAGCAAATCATCCGCTTTATTTGTTCTTGCGCCAGATAAAAAAAATAAAATATCGTATATCCCAAGGTGTTTCAATTAAGAGAATTAAACCGAGTGCCTTCCATGCTGCACAATATGTAAATAGTTTAATTCAATCATGTCTTGCTGACACGCGATTGACATACTTAATTTTTGTACTTTTATATTTCTTTTTGTGTTATTATCTTAATAAAGTAGTGAACTTAATATTTATTTTGTATTCATTGTATTACTTTCATAAAATCATAAATTAAGTTCAGCTAATCTGTAACTCGACATTCATTGACTGTTAGGCGGTACGAAGTTCGTCGGGTCAGCTAGTATATAATAAAATACAGTATCCAATTTTTTTAATGTCACGGCTTCCTATGTATACAAGCTTGCTGATGCATTTGAAAAAGATCCTAATCGCTGTGCATTATCTTTCAATGGGGTATAATCTGCGCTGTCAAAAACTGCCACTTTATCTCAGCGCCACCGTGTCATCATTATTTATACAATAAATCACCACCTTTTGTTAACAAGATGAAGTACTTTGTCTTAAAGCAACCGCAAATAGTGGGCTCCTTGAGTCGTATAACCCGTGACAAAACACTATAAATAGAGTAAGAGATATAAGCTGTAAATAAATAGGCATTCATGGCATGTAGCGGAACAAGTTTGATGCCCGGATATTTGACCAAAATGGCGAAATGAAAGAAATTCAAACTCAAAATTCTTTATTAATCTATAATATTACATATATTTTTAAAATTCAAAGCCATCCTAACTAGGCCTCGCCTGTACTAAGGTAGGCTTAATATACAAGAAGGTAGAGTGGTTTTCGTAACTTACTGTAATTTCTTTGTATATTATTATGTTACATTTAAGAAGATAGATATGTCTCCAAAATAATAAAGAGTAATAATATTAAATTTATGTATATACATATAAATATTCACGTACATACATAAATAAATATATACTTTATAGATAAATGTAAAATAATATTATATATATATATATATATATATATATATATATATATATATATATATATATATATATATATATATATATATATATATATATATATATATATATATATATATATATATATATATATATATATATATATATATATATATATATATATACACATATCTCACAAATTGTGCTCTATTTTAATATATATGTTATTAATGTCTCCGTTTCTTGTCGACCCATAGTCAAAAGTGACTTAGATAGGTTTTTCTTTACGCCGTGACTAGTCCTATATTTCATTCCTGCAGGAAAACCACTATTCATTTTGTTGAACAGTCGAGGAGCAATATAAGAAAAGTGTTTTTGCGCAAAAATTGTTCTCTTTTTTTGGATTAAGTGCTGTCTGTTTGTTGTTACCCGTGTTCCTTTATGGTGTGTTGAATATAGATGATAATTCTCATGTTATAGTAGTAGAGTAGGACTACCTTAGCGTATATTTGGCGAACGTCAAGGACTTTAGATTTCTTGTACAAGCTCTCAGAAGGATACCGGAAGGGTTTTTTGTGTATTACTCTTAGTAGCGACTTTTGGGCATTGATAAGAGGATCAAGTGATTGCAGCGAGGCTCCACCCCAAGTTATGATTCCGTATGCTAGTAAGTTAGAAAGAAAACAGGAGATATTCGAAACAGAGACACTTTACTTTTTACACGACTGCCTAATAAAAAAGGAGTGTGTGTTTTTCGTTTTTTACTCCGACATAACTTCTAAACACTCAACCCGATTTGAAAGTGTGTGGTATTGTTAGAATCGCTGTCATCCTGAATGTTATAGGGTACATAACTGTCCAAAGATCAACTGTTCAAAGATCAACTACCCAATATAGGGAGCTAATGGGCCCTCGCTGAGTTGGCCACGAAGACCCATTTTGTTCAGGGTTGGTCACACTCACGGGTCAACACCAAGTGCGAGCCTGGGTAGGACTCTGGCCTTATGGTCAGTTTCCCCTGGGAATCAAACTTCTGGCGCTCCTAGACGGTCTGCGCACCGTGCGGCGTAAACCAATCGATTGTGCATTCTGACCAACAGTCGGGGGAGTCTGAAAGCAGTACTGCTTCTTATAGAGCGGGGGTGGTTTCGGACCTTACGGCGACTGCTCTTAAAACGACCATCGGCTACCCGATCCTGGGTGAACAGCCGGGCAAAGGACGCCGTGCTCCGCGATAGATTCGGTTTACCGTTTCGTAAGGAGAGGATCGCGCAAGCGACCTCGAACTCGTAACCAGTCGAGAGACCGGAGTAATCTGGTCCCAATTAGAAGTAAAGGCGTGAGTGTAAGCCCGCTGGGTAACATACCTGGTTATCTCGCGGATAAGGCGTTGGCCTCTTACGGGCATGTGACAGAGCTTGACGGTGGACTGTTTTGTCCAAGTCTTCTGCGTTCACTTCATGGGAGATAGAATGACAAATCGTTAAAACTTTCTGACGTGACGGGTTCGCCCATTGTAGTTGACAACTCAATTTGTCCAAAGATCAAGTAAGTAGTTATCTATATGTCCAAATGTCCAAATGTCAATAAATTAACATAAATACATCGTGTTTAATGTCAAATGAAAGACCTGATTGAGGACATTCAGGAAAAATATATCTATCTATATGGATACATCCATAAACCACAAATATTTCATTAGAAAACCGTAATTATAGGTTAGCTCTAAAATATTGCCTGCAGGCAATAAGCTCGCCTTCTCGTACGAAAAAGCGTTTTATTATTATTAAAAATATTTATAAATGTAATAGGCCACTTTCTCTTACGGAAGTCGTGTTTTTAATCGACTTCAAAAAAGAAAGATGTTATCAATTGGGTTGTTTCTTTTTTTCTTTTTATTTTAATGTTTGCTACCTCAGAACTCTGCTATTTATGAACCGATTTGAAAAAATATTTTTTTATTTGAAAGGATATACTTATAGATTGGTCCCATTTTTATCAAAATCCTGTTCTGATGATGGGATCCAGGAGGAATTGAGGGAACTCCTCAAATAGTGTCATATGAGGTTAACAATTTTCTATGTTGCTTCAATTCCGACGACAATACTTTTTTTTAATGGTAAGCATGACCTGATTCTACACCCTGGGTTGGCTCCCGACGCGGGGACTTATCAATAGTCAACAGCACAGACACGAAATTCTGTATATGCATTTAATTACGACATCAAGATAGGAAGTCTTATCAAGATAGAACTGCGGCACCCAGGGTTGGCTTCCAACGAGGGAACTCCTCAACGATCAACAGCACAGGCACAAAATTTTGTGTACGCAGTCAATTTTGATAGCTGTTCTATGTATCACCATGACAAGGCTGCTGCACTTATAAAACATTTTGGAGTCAGTTTTTTTTTTGGTGAAATTGTGTATTATATATTATATATATTATTATTATTTTTAATATATTTACTTATAAACTAATCTATTCTTATTTAGCTGTAGATAATTGGAATAGGTTAAGCAGAGATATAGTAGTGCATGAATTATTATATAAAAATGCATTAATTTTAAAAAATGTATTAATTGGCCATTAGGCCTTATACATTAACTAAAATCGTTACTGAGAATGATTTTCTCAGTTAGTTTCAATGACAGGTCGGTCGACGATTATCTCACCGGCAGATTTACTGCACTATCGGCTCATGGACACCCTCTGAGTTCTAAAGATAACCTGCTACTCTCTATCACTGGTCACAGCAGTGAGTTCTTTTCATTCTCTTTCACCATGCCGGAGCCCGTTTATGGAAAGCTCTGCCAAAAAATGTATGATCCGTACGTATCACGTTATAAAAAAAGACTCGGAGAAAATTGGAAATCTTCCATATAAATAAATTACCTTTCCTTTCCCATTATTCTCCTTTTTACACGACTGCCCAACATAAAAAGGAGTGTAATGTGTTCAGGGTTCGTCTGTGTATGTTTTCCGTATCTTTATTACACCATAACTTCTAAACGCTGAAACCGATTTTGAAGAGTTTGGTATTGGTTATGTCATTCCGAGTGTCATTAGATACCTTAACTGTATTAGGCAAGTAGTTGTCTAAATGTCCAAGTATCGAAATGTCCAAATGTAGACATAAATTAATATACATATATCGTGTTTAGTGTGAAATGGAAAGTCTGATTTAGTAAACTCCGGAAATATACATGTATATACATGGACAAATACACAAACCACAAATATTTCATAAAAAACAGTATTAAAAATCATTTTAAATACAATAATTCACTTTCTGTACCAGCAGTAGTGTTTTTTATTATTTTTAATATATTTACTTGTGTAATGTAATACTTCTTTCACGTAAAAAGATATAATTCGAAGTCATTCTGTAGACTTTATTCCTTGAATGCATTTTTTTTTCAAATAACTCCCTCTACACAAGAAATCTATATATATATATATATATATATATATATATATATATATATATATATATATATATATATATATATATATATATATATATATATATATATATATATATATATATATATATATATATATATATATATATATATATATATATATATATATATATATATATATATATATATATATATATATATATATATATATATATATATATATATATATATATATATATTTATATATATATATATATATATATATATATATATATATATATATATATATATATATATATATATATATATATATATATATAATATAATATATATATATATATATATATATATATATATATATATATGTATATATATATTTTCAAATTGAAATTATGTTTATTACTAAATAAATGAAATGATAAAGTAATGAAAGGGCACTTATCTGGTCTGTGGTGACCAGGAGTGACTCCACGCCTTTTTCTTCTCTTCTTTCAGTATTTGCTAGGTGTTTCCTGCTGTGGTATTGGAACCTGAATGTCTCCTACAGCGGCAACACAACAAAGCGAGACGAGAATGAATGCTGGAAAATAATAGGCGATTAGTGTTTCTTAAATATTAATGATTGTTATAAAATGTATATCAATATTTCGGCTCAGCCGTCGTCAAGATATGTGACATTTCTGAAATCGAACAATTCTTTGAAAATTTAAATTCAAGGAATCGAACAAAAAGAAATGGATTAATAATATTTTACACGATTTAGTTAAGGTACCATAACCAACCGTGCAAAACGTTATTTTATATATATATAGATCTAAGTCCTTTTTTTACCAGTCCAAATACTACTAATAGTTACAGGGTTCCCTTTCATTGCAGTTGTATTTAAAAAAATATAGTATATCAACTTCTGTGCAGGACTTGTGATGCCTTTTATATCGGTGAAACAACAACACCACTTAATATTAGACTAAATAATCATAGGGCTAGTGTAGGAAATGAAAGCCAACTCCCAATATCTTTGCATGCCAGGGCGCATAATTTATCTTTTGATCAATGTTTTAAAGTTAAAATAATAAAATGCCTTGGTGATAATGCGAAAGAAAGGGACGTCAAATCTTGGGAATTAGCTTATATTTATATTTTAGGCGCTTGCAAAGGTTCCGGTCTCAATAGGCAAAATTAATAAGGTTTAACATATTATCATAATCATCAAATGCTTTTTATTTTAATTTATAATCATTCATTTAAAATAACGTTTTGCACGGTTGGTTATGGTACCTTAACTAAATCGTGTAAAATATTATTAATCCATTTCTTTTTGTTCGATTCCTTGAATTTAAATTTTCAAAGAATTGTTCGATTTCAGAAATGTCACATATCTTGACGACGGCTGAGCCGAAATATTGATATACATTTTATAACAATCATTAATATTTAAGAAACACTAATCGCCTATTATTTTCCAGCATTCATTCTCGTCTCGCTTTGTTGTGTTGCCGCTGTAGGAGACATTCAGGTTCCAATACCACAGCAGGAAACACCTAGCAAATACTGAAAGAAGAGAAGAAAAAGGCGTGGAGTCACTCCTGGTCACCACAGACCAGATAAGTGCCCTTTCATTACTTTATCATTTCATTTATTTAGTAATAAACATAATTTCAATTTGAAAAAATAATAATTTACACATTTACAATCAAATATTAAAATATATATATATATATATATATATATATATATATATATATATATATATATATATATATATATATATATATATATATATAAATATATATATATATATATATATATATATATATATATATATATATATATATATATATATATATATATATATATATATATATATATATATATATATATATATAAAACAAAGTCGGGTTTGTTCGAACACTTATAACTCGAGAACGGCTGGACCGATTTTTATGGTTTTTGATTTGTTGTATTTGTCTCCGTCCTGAATAGCAGAAAAACTACTAAAAACGATAATTGGAAAATTGACGAAAAATTAAAATAAAAGAAAAAACATTTTCCCATACAAAATGTAAATCTGTTCAATTTTCAATTTTTTTCAATTTATTTTCCAATTTTTTTCAATTTATTTTCCAATCTGTGTTTTACTCGTGGTCAGTTGTACGTGGCATGTTCACGTGTCGGCAAATCATCCGCTTTATTTGTTCTTGCGCCTGACTAAAAAACACAAAATGATTTGTTGTATTTGTCTCCGTCCTGAATAGCAGAATAACTACTAAAAACGAAAATTGGAAAATTGACGAAAAATTAAAATAAAAGAAAAAACATTTTCCCATACAAAATGTAAATCCGTGTTTTACTCGAGGTCAGTTGTACGTGGCATGTGTTCACGTGTCGGCAAATCATCCGCTTTATTTGTTCTTGTTCCTGACAAAAAAACAAAAAATGTCGTATATCACAAAGTGCTTCAATGAAGAGAATTAAACCGAGTGCATCCCATGCTGCACAATATGTAAATAGTTTAATTTAATCATGTCTTGCTGACAAGCGATTGATATGCTTAATTTTTGTACTTTTATATTTCTTTTTGTGTTATTATCTTCATAAAGAAGTGAACTTAATATTTATTTTGTATTCATTGTATTACTTTCATAAAATCATAAATTAAGTTCTGCTAATCTGTAACACGACATTCGTTGACTGTTAGGCGGTACGAAGTTCGCCGGGTCAGCTAGTTTATGTATAAACGTGTTGGTACATAAAGATATATAATTTCTACCTAAATATAAAGAAACAAAATAGCTGCATTTTCCTACACTTTCCGTTTGAAAAACATTTCGAGATTTATTTATTTATTTATTTATTAATTTTTAGGAAAACCAACAGCTAATTATTAACAAAAAGAGGAGTAGGATAACAGAGAGCCAATTAAAGGTTTTCACGTTTAAGTAACGTTGTAGAAACATGTGTGACCTTTCAAATAAAGCTATGGATTAAAAATACATCAAAAAATATTCAACAATTAATGCTAAAGAATTCACTGTTCAGCTGCTGCCTAGCTGAGTTAATACTCGTACAGGATAGATCAAAGTCAAAGGGTTTAATCATGTCATTGAAATTGTCACTTGTTCGCCACAGAAATGCATTTTGCCTATAGTTGGTACCAGCAAGAGGAACATGAAGAGCAGGGTAAAATCTATTGGGTTGGAAGGAACACGGAGATTAATTTTATTTTATTAAACAATAAAATTAGTACGATCAGGGTAGGCAGACGATATAGGCGAGCATAGCTGACTAGTGAAAATGCAGTATGGAAACCGGTATCTGACGTGATCATCCTGCGCGTGTGAACGGCGAGTGAGCGGGGCAGCGGCGAAAGCAAGGGTTACAAACATTTTTATACTGAGGAGGAATGAAGCGGGTGTATATAACACTATTTCCTGAGATGTCCTCCTTTACTCGGGAACCACGGAATTCGAGGATCTAAAAATATTTTCAGTTGTCTACAATAAATTAATACTAGTTTAACCGTAACACACAATCAAATAGGCACTAGCTGTAGTCAGGTGTACATTTATCCAATTTGTTATCCCATTGCCATTAGCATCATTAAAACGTGTCGGCTTTTGGAAAGACCAAAATTGATTACGCATGTATAGGTGAATCTCTCGTAACACAGGTGTGCTATTTATTGGTCATATGACTGTCAGATTTAAACGTGTCCAAGATATTTTTTCTAACTCTTTTATCAAAAAGTGATAACATTCCAGCAAACGCCTGTAATCATTGAACTTTAGCAAGATAACCTCATTATTCAAAAATGATATATTAAATGACAATTATAATTAATTTTAATTAAACGAAAACGGATACCTACCGCGTGGAACTAGACGATAGTTTTTTCCTGAGGTTTCAGCAAAGTACCGTCTTCATGGGGACAATGAGAGTGCGATTGCGCAGATGCTCCGTGCCAGCACTTTTCATTCATTCGGTGTTGAGGGGGGGGGGGGGGGGTAGGGTGTAATTCAAGTCTACCGCCGCGACGCCAGCTGGCGCATATCGTAGCCATGAATATTTTGGCGCGAATTTTTAAAGTCGTATGTGTCCTGCTTAACATTCCTGTTGTGAGGGGTCCGCGATAAGAACTGCTTTATTAGCGGGTTCTACATATGTGGTGGAAAGTTTGAAACTTTCATCTCGATTGAAGTTTGGCGATTTATATTGCTTTCCTGATCATTTTAGGGAGCTACTGTTGCAGTTTGGCCACTAAGACCCAGTTGTATAGGGTCGGTCGAACGCACGGGTCAACACCCATCCGGCGGCCTCCACGCAGAAGTGCGAGCCAGAGTAGGGCGCTGGACTGCGTGCCAGTTTCCCCTAGGAGTCAACCTTTGGGCGCTCCTGGGCGGTTTGCTCACCGTGCGGCGTCAGTCAATCAATTGTGCATTCCGACTACAGCTGGGGGAGTCTGGGAACAGTCATGTTTCCTATAGAGTCGATGTAGTTGTTGACCTTACGGAAAATGCTCTTGAAACGACCATTCGGCCACCCGATCCCGGGTGAAGATCCGGGCATAGGATGCCGTGGTCCGCGATAGATTCGGTAGACACCGTATCACCGCTTCGTAAGGGAGAGGACCGCGCAAGCCGCCTCGATCCTGTAACCAGTCAGGAGACAGGAGGTATCCTGAAGGTTAATTCCAGACGGAGATATCCTTCCAAAAGGGTAGTCACGGAGTGAGGCTGCCCCCTGGTTACCTAATCAAATCAAAATCAAATCAAATAATTTATTGTCCTAAAAACTAATACATAGTTTTATAGACAGTTGTTATACATTTACATTTGGCCGTGATATGATTGAATTCTTCATTAATGATCAAATTCTTCTATTAATAATCAAAACATAAAAGGTTACTCGTAAGAATAAAGAAGGTATTATTGTAGAATTAAATCGAGTCTCACCATTTAGTTTACCAGATAAAAAACACAGAGTAATTAATTCTTTAAAATACCGATAAAAATAAGTTTTTTTAGTATAAAATTAATAAATGTAATGTCAAAAATAACAAAAAAATGTGACGGTTGTCAAAAAGTAAAATAAAATGTCTTAGTGATTATATTGCAAATAAAAATAGTCAAGGTATAATTAATATGTGCCTACATAATAATAGAAATACTCAATACATTTTAGTCAAATTGAAAATCGTTTTAAAACCTATTACAGAAAGAGATATAGTCGAGATGCATACAGTTTTTAGAGATCGTTAATGTCATACAATTCTCTTTCAATGAGATATAATTTGAGTTTAATTTTAAATTGGAGCATTTTTCCTACGCTGCATATTTTTTTAATACTAGAGGGTAGCTTATTGTAGCATATAATTCCGACGTAGTTCTGATACCTTTTAAAAAGCTCTACATTTGGACGAGGAAGAATCAGATTATTTCTCCCCCTTGTAAAGTGTTTATGGGTATCTGAATGTATCGGCAGCTGAGCTAGGTTTTTTGTGATCAATTTAACGCATTCTAAAACGTATGGAGATAGAAGGGTGAGGATTTTAAGCCTTCTGAAATGACCACGGCATGATTCTATCTAACCCAGACCTTTCTCAGGGCAGGTAGCGTAACTAGACAGTGGATAGTTTTTTGTCCCAAGTCTTCTGCGCTCACCCCACGGGAGACAGCACTATCCAATATCGTTAAAACTTCCTGAGGTGACGGGTTCGCCCGTTGTAGTTGACTGATCTAGTTCCTGGTCATTCGAGGGAATTGTTAATTGAGATCGGATCATTTAAGAATATAGAATATAGAATTCGTTCGTATCACTATTCAATATGCGCTCATAGATTGACGATTTACTCTCTGGACGTTTTTTACCGTTTTAATGTGTTCCTTTGCTCGAGACATAATGGGACGTTTCGTCTGTCCGACATAAGTCGTGGGCTTTAGCTGAAGAGTGTAGTTGTAGTGTAGCTGTAGAGTGTAGCTGTAGTGTAGCTGTAAAGCTGCACTTGATTTTGTGTTTACAAAGGGCTGTTGTTTACCAGGGGCTTGTAGTAGCATTACATTTTTCACGGGCCTCAGGAATTGAGCTATGCCTGTAGATCATCTAACGACCGTTTTAATGCTAAACCTGTGGAGCATTTTGCTAATCCGATCTGTTACTTCCTTGACATATCGCTGTCCTTGACACATCTGTTACTTCGGTGCCTAAGGCTTTTCTGTTGTGTGTTTCGTTGCGATGTGCGGTTTGTTTCCAATGCTTTCCAGGACATAATCTACAAGTTTCATCTATTGCCCAAAATGGTCGGTGTCACGTAGGTCTTGTGCTCGATTCGGGAGTTATGTTTGTACTTAGGTCCTTGCAGATTCCGAGCACACACCGCGTCTAGACCTCGCGATCATCATCATCCTCTGGCCCGTCAGCCACAAGTACACGCGCTCTACATCATCTTCTAGTGGACGGCTACCGAGCTCATACATCATCATCATCGAACAGTCACTCCAATATCCGCGATATGAATCTTCAACCACTCAGCCGCGATCATCATCTTCACTCACACACTACACACACTGCGACTTATTATTCGAAGCGTTACAACTGGCAAGCATCAAACACCTTCTGCAATAAACTACTTCAACTTCAGCAACAACGACTTTTACTACGGAGAAAACCCATTGATGACACCGCCTCCTCACTCACGAGCAATTGGAGTCTAGTGAGGGGTGGTCCCTCACAAGTGTTTACCAGGGTGTTTTTGCTTCTCCTAGTAACGTTCATGTTCAGAAATGTCAGAGATCCATCTTATTATCGAGTTGAGGTGTATCGGATGTATCGAGTTGAGGTGTATCGGATGCAGAGTTAGGAGTTCAGAAAGTATCGAAGGCGAAGTGTGGGTGTCACGTGGATTTTCAAAATTCACGGTGGATTTTCAAAATTCGGGCGCGCCGAACCCGTCACCCCACCTGCGAAGTAACCACAGCAGTTTGCCACCTACCCGTAGATGATTGACAGCACTTCATTCTACCTCTAGTTGTAATCATTCATACTGTATAGTTATAGTCGTACAGAATTAAAATTGAATCCATTATAGGTTTCAGTGTTAGGCGTTAGACACTTAATACGTAGAGACATTGCGATCGACCCCGTACGACGTGGGTGGAAACGTGACAGTCTAATTTTCACAATCTGCTATATTTTCCGCGATCTTTAGCTGACTTATGTTTGTGTTTTCAATCTATGTTTTTATGTAGCGAACCCATTATGGGTGAATAAGAACGGCCAAGTAATAGGAGCAAGGTTGCCTGCTTTTTTATGTTATTTTTGAATTTAATAAAAAAAAAACGATTTTGAAATGCTTAATAGTAAATAGTTTTGATTGGTGGTATTATTGATTCTTTAGAATCTGTACCCGATTTAAAAATATATATTTTTAGTATGCTGCAAAGGGTACTTCTCTTGAGGGTTATATTAGCATTATCACAAATGATTCTGCAATAAATTAAATTTAGATAGGTAGTTCTTGTTCAATTTCAAGTTAATTTATTCCAAAAAATCTTCTTCAGGTGTAGAAATTATAATGAATTAACTCATATCTACAATCGTAAGTAACAAAAATAAGGATATAAAAATTACAAACCTAATCAGTTCGTTACAAATTTTAATAGGAATATAAGTAATAGTAATGAAAAATTAAATTTAACAGGTAGCCAATAATTAGGAATCAGAAATAAAATTAAAAACTGTTAATAAAGAGCAAAATTTCAAATTAAAGTACATAAATCATCAAGGATCACATAAACCAAAAAAAACAAGATACTGCCGAATTAATAAAATAACATATCAAATGGAATACAAATTTAGAGAAGTTGTAAAAATACCTTAGATAGTAGTCGAATAGAAAGTAGTAAATAATTTGAAAGCATGAAACCAGAAATACGACATTTGTAATTAAAATTTAAAATTAAATCAAATAAATACGAATTGAAATAAAAATACCATAAAGAATTAAAATAAACAAATACATTTAAAATGTCGAATAAATGGCCACAACACGATTCAGCGTGGCGGCCCCGTTTTAATTTTATTTTAAATTAATTTGTTTTATTTTACTATGTTTTATTATGTTATTATGTTTTATTTTAATTATGGGTACAGTGATTTGGCAGTAACTAATGTTTTGGTGAGACAGTGTCATAATTCAATTTTTTTACTAATTTTTTTTTTAAAAAAAAATTTGGGACATCAACTTGTCAATCGGCTGAGGGGCCGAGGCCTGAAGGGTTAATACCTAACATCCACATTACTTATTTCACGATATTTCGTGAAATTCTAATTCAAATTCAAAATTCTTTATTTATCAATAATATTACATTAATTTTTAAAATTCAAAGCCATCCTAACTAGGCCTCGCCTGTACTAAGGTAGGCTTAATATAAAAAAAAGTATAGTGGTTTACGTAACTAGCTGTAATACATCTTTGTATATTATTATGGTACATTTGAGAAGTTAAAAATAGAATAAGAAAGCGTAATAATATTAAATTTAGGTACATATATATATATATATATATATATATATATATATATATAAATATATATATATATATATATATATAAATATATATATATATATATATATATATATATATATATATATATATATATATATATATATATATATATATATATATATATATATATATATATATATATATTTATATATATATATATATATATATATATATATATATATATATATATATATATATATATATATATATATATATATATATATATATATATATATATATATATATATATATATATATATATATATATATATATATATATATATATATATATATATATATATATATATATATATATATATATATATATATATATATATATATATATATATATATATATATATATATATATATATATATATATATATATATATATATATAATATATATATATATATATATATATATATGTATAAATATATATATATATATATATATATATATATATATATATATATATATATATATATATATATATATATATATATATATATATATATATATATATATATATATATATATATATATATATATATATATATATATATATATATATATATATATATATATATATATATATATATATATATATATATATATATATATATATATATATATATATATAATATATATATATATATATATATATATATATATATATATATATATATATATATATATATACATACATATATAAATAAATATATACTTTATAGATATATATAAAATAATACTATATATATATACTATATCTCACAAATCGTGCACTATTTTAATATATATGTTATTAATGTCTCCGTTTCTTGTCGACCCATAGTCAAAAGTGAGTCGACCCATAGTCAAATAAGTAAATTATAATATCAATCAGAATAAAAATGTTAATAGTAAAAAATCATTAGTTGACAGTGTAACATCAGTATCAATAATATAATTTGCCCAAAAGTCTCGGATGCACAGCTCTTTATCTCGGAAATGACCCTAATTAATGAAATGACGGTTTCATGGGGGTCAATTAAAAAAAAAAAATTTTTTAAAGTTTTTAAATTTCAAAATTTTTTTAGAAAATGTTCCAAGATATGATATAAGTAATCATTTATGCTGTAATTTATTCTAAGAAGGGAAAAATCCATAGAAGAAAATCATTAAAAATGCTCAAAAATGTTTTTCCTGTTAGGATCGTATAATCGCTGTAGAGACGTAAAACAAAAAACAATTCAGTCAGAGTAGACAATTCAGACAAGTAAATTGGAAGTTTTACTACTGATTTTTACTAAAATCCGTTAAAAAATATTTCATTCCTTTTTCACGGAGTTCTTGTTTTTGCTGAAAAAAGTCTAATTTTACTGAGATTTCGGGGATTTATAAACTCATTGATTTATAAATTGGTACTGGAATGTATGTTATTTTAATAATCAAAATCTGAAAACCATAACAGTAATTTTGGCCCGATTTATTTCTCGGCGCCGGTATTTCCTATAGGATAAGACTAAAATAAGACCTCCGGAAAAAACCTCAAAAAAGGATTTATTAGTGACGTTTCTTATTGACTCGGAATATATCCGAAACCACCCACCACTACATCTACATCTTTACTACACTACATCTACATCTTCACTACACTATATCTATTTCTTTACTACACTACGCTTTACTAAACTATCTCACTTTTATACACTTTACTACACTACACTACACCTTACACACTTTTATACACTTTACTACACTACACATTTTTATTACAATACAGCTTTACTACACTATTTTTTACATCACTACACTACATATTTTTTTAGTACCTTTTGACACGAGCGACATTTCACTTTTCTGAAACAATTTAAAGTTACCTGTGCAGTCTGCAAATGGTGTTGTCACGTTATCGAGAGTAACGCTTGGAATCGTATCGTAATGCAATGTCTAGTGTGGAGTGGCAATGGTCATCGCAACTCTTTTTACTTCCATGTCTCACGGTTGGCAGCCCTATTAGCCATGTATCGCGTCAGACTACGTCACAATTTCAGTTTACAGTGGCGATGTTTATCGGATGTATTTGGGATGTTGACAGTGCAGCCTGAACGTTTTTAAATGCCCATTTGACATGTTCTGACATCCAGTGTGATCTTGGAGGCTGACGCAGTGAGATCACTCAATCGATTGACCACAAATATAAACATAATAACGAGAAAGTCGAGTACTGACAAAGTATAAATCTAGTAAACATTTTGATTAAACCGACGCGGTTACCATTTTATATGGAGTATATCGGAGGGCTGGACATTTAACCGTTCTTCCAGGATTTTATGTGAGTATTTATTTTATATTTATTTATTTATTTATTTATTTAAGAATTAATTACTATAAAACATTGATTAGATTACAAAAATAACAGGAACCGAATGGCAAAACCTTAACCTTTTGCTTATTTGTTTCTGTCACCCAACTGGGACTAGCCCGTTCTAGGGTGGACAGGACTCCAATACTACAATCAAGTTTGCTTGATTGCTTGGTTGCTTACAAATGTACAAGTTTTGTTAAAAAACTAATGACACTAAGTTACCCTAAAATGTGGTCTTCAGAATAAAATAGAAAATAATATTAATAAAAAATATTAAAAAATATAATAAATAAAATGCAATTCCATTATTAAATCGGCAATAAATATAATATAAAATTCGATTAAATAATATAAATAAAGTTATATGTCAGAAAAGAAAGAAACAGTCATTAATATTTAATATTATGTTAAGTAATATAGGATTTAATATAAAAATACCTAGTCTAAAAGTATAATTCATTGTCAAAGTCAAATAATTTTTGGTAGTTAGTTCAATGTTAAAAAATACTTAACATATAAGTTTAAAAATATGTTAATAATTTGTGCACCTAAGTTTTATTATACTATTATTTCTAACATTTGATGTATGGTTAGTCTGTCATGATTCGATAACCATTTCTTTAATTTATTTTTGAATTCCCTAAATGTCAAATTAATTTTTATTTCCATATTGATCAGATTGTAAAATCTCGGCGCAATGAAAGAGTAATGTCTTTGACCAAATGATGTTTTCCTTCTGGGTATTATTAAGCTATTTTTTTAAACTTGTCTCGTTGGTCGCCGGTTCTGAATTATTCCTAAATTTGAGTTATTGTCCAAAAATAGCCTTAAGAGGGAAGTTTTTAGAAAAAATATTTAGTTAGCACGTTTGAAAGAGATGTTGTGGTTGTCTCTACCCTAACTACAAGGGTGAAACAATCAAATATTAGGTATTTAATATTAGGTATGCCAACTATGTAATAGCCATTTTTCACACTGGCCCAGTGGCGTAGTGGTTAGGTCGCCTGATCTTACATTGTAAGGTTCGGGGTTCGATTTCCAGCTAGGTCCCAATTTTCTGTTGGTATTAAATTAACGGCATTGTATTTCAATTACTTTAATCGAGTGAAATAACAATAATAAAGCTTACACACATATTTTATTGAACACTTACATATAAACACTTCATAGTAGGAATCACTGTAAAAAAATCATATGATAAACCCGCCCATTGTGAAATCTTACAATAAATAGTACAAACAGTAGAGTAGAGTATAGTAGAATTGACTAAATTAGAGTAGAGAGTACAATAAAACACACAAACTTGGATATTCTAGGCTTCAGATAAAATTTCAATTTTTAATTCAAAGCAATATACATTTTTACACGGCTGCTCAACAAAAAAGGTTCAAGGTTCATTTATGTATGTTTTACATTTATTTTTTATTCCACTATAACTTCTAAGCGTTCGAAGCGATTTAAAAGTATGTGGTATTGTTAGAACGGTTATGTCATGCCGAGTGTCATAGGGTGGTACCTTAACTGTAAAAATATCAAGTAAAAACTTGTCTAAATGTCCAAATGTTTGAAAATATGTCAATAATTTGTGCACCTAAGTTTTATTAAACTATTATTTCTAACATTTGATGTGTGGTTAGTCCGTCATGATTCGATAACCATTTCTTTAATTTATTTTTGAATTCCCTAAATGACAAATTCATTTTTATTTCCAAATTGATCAGATTGTAAAATCTCGGCGCAATAAAAGAGCAATGTCTTTGTCCAAATGATGTTTTCCTTCTCGGTATTATTAGGCTATTTTCTAAAACTTGCCTCGGTAGTCGCCGGTTCTGACTTATTACTAAATTTGAGTTATTGTCCAAAAATAACCTTAAGAGGAAGTATTTAGAAAAAGTTGCCTACAATCAAGAACTTTAGCTTCCTTAGGAGTACATTAGTGGGATGGCGATATGGTATACGTAGAATAATTTTCAATATAAATTTCTGCGCAACTTACAATGGCTCTAGCAGGGTTTTACCACATCCACGCCATCCAGGTATGCCGTAAGTAATAAGCGATTCACGTAAAGCATGATAAACAGTTTTTAGTGTTTAATCCAGAATATTCCTCCGTTCTTTGAAAACATAGCCAAGGATTCGCACCTTCGTAGCCACGTTATGTATATGAGAGTCCCAACGGAGAAAGCAATCTAGAATGATGCCTAGATATTTCCAAGATATTTCTCTTTGTAGAGACTGACAGTTACAAGACTCTACGCTATCGCATTCGTATACTACAATATTTTTATTAGTAGTGGGTTGACAACTGGGGTTTATAATAAATGGCATGTATTTGGTTTTGCCAACTTTAAGCGTCAACATAAAGTTTCCTAGCCAATTTTTAACAATTTCCATGCCCTCGTTTGCTTTCTCAAATGTGTAATCCCAGTTTTAACCCTTGAATAGTATAACAGTGTCATCGGCATATGTCATGATTTTACCTACTGGTAACTGACATAGGTCATATGTAGATGAGGAATAAAATGGGTCCCAAAACGCTACCCTGTGGCACACCATACGTGAGATGCTGGCTTTTACTCTGGAGGCCCTGGATGGTGACTCTTTGTACCCTGTTGGATAGGTAACTATCAAACCATTTAGGACTTGTATAGTTAATTCCTACACTGCTCAGTTTGCACAATAATATATTACGAGGAACGGAGGTACTTTATAACATTGGTAATAATGTGTCTATATGTATAAAAAATATGAATAAATAAAAAACTAGACTGCAGTTACAGAATGTGATATATTTATTGAATTTATAATTATTTTTATTACGGTTTTTTGTCAAATATTTGTGGTTTATGTATTTACCCATATAGATAGATATATATTTTCGGAATGTACTCAATCAGACCTTTCATTTGAAAGTAAACACTATATATTTATGGCAATTTATTGATATTTGGACATTTAGACAAGTATTTTTAAACATTTGGCAGTTTAGCTTGAACCCTATAGCACTCGGGATAACGTAACGATTCTAAAAATACCACACACTTCTAAATCGGTGCATTTAGAAGTTATGATGAAATAAAAAAAGGGAAGTATACATAGGTGAATCCTGAACATATTATGTACAATCCTTTTTTGTTGAGCAGTCGTGTAAAAAGATTGCGTTTGAACACAACAACAACACTTCGTTGAATACAATAACATCTTGGTTTCCAACATTTCATACATCATTTTTGGTTTTAAATATAATTTGTAGAGCGAAAACCTTACGGGCATACAACATAACGATGAATTTTTTTATGAGAAGACAGGGGAGGAAGTTGATACCTCCTTCTGAACATATTGTCAAAGTTATTGTTTTCGTTGTGGTGTCTACAGTTATTATTTGTACTATACAATACAATACAATCAATTATTCCAGTAGATAGGCATTCCTACACTTGGATGCGTCACGAAATTAAAAGCTAAAAAAATAATTATAAAAAACATAACTATCATGATAGTTGTCAGGGCTGTAATATTATATTCAATATTACCTACATATAAATAATGAAATTATACTGATGTGATTTAATAGTCAGGGAGAATAATATGATAAAATAAAAATGCAAAATATATGTAGAATAATCAAAGAAAATTTATTTTATTGTCAATCCAGCAATATGCCTTCGTATTTTTTTAAAAGTAAATATATGTATAATAAATTATATGAAAATTAGAATGTCAGCTATCAAAATACCATTATGTTTAAAACTTTCCAAATTTCATTAATCATCAACATGGAAAATAAACTCAGAATTTTCTGAGTTTATTTCAGAACTCCCTTATACTATAAATTGGGTTTCTTACCAAATTATTTACAAATATCTTTTTAAATTGGTCCTCTCCAAGGTCCTTGACTGCCTTGATATTGTACGAACTAATCAATCTAATCAAACTCTATTTTGAACTCTAAATGAAATACAAATAAAATCATTTTCTTACAGCAGAAAACACGTAAAAAAATAAAGTAGCATAAAATAAAATTTGTATGCCTAGGCAATAGAATTAAAGGAGGAAAACAAGGAAAAAGAGAGGTGAACATACAAAGTCTCAACAGAAATTAAATGTTTTTTTCTAAGACACTCGGAAGCCATTTAATGGTATGGTTTTTCTGATAGTGTAAGGAAGATTCCTTAGTCGGGCTGCGTGAACAGTTAGAGTCAGTGTAAAAGGAAGTATGATTTAGTGGGATTCGAAGGAATTTATTCTGAATTGAGTGGGGTGAGAGATCACGATTTGCGAGTAAGGAGTATCTTTCTTTCAGTTAGGATGTTAAAGCAGTATTGTGCATCACGTTGTAGAGTAAGAAGGTTTCTGGAGAGCTATGATGGTTTCTGCGTACGTACGTATTTTTCCATTTCAGTAGGTTGCGATATTCGGACATGTTATCATGTTTCCGTTCCTTGGAAACATACCGTATGCATACATTTTGTAGGCGCTCTAAACGGTTAAAGATATTCTCACCAACATCTAAGTAATACACTTCACATAACCTAAAGTTGAGAGCAACTAACTCTGAATGATGGTTTGCTTGACGTTAAGACTTGACAATAGTCAACTACTATGAACGATCTTGCCATCCAGGAAGTTATAATAATATTTGATCTATCTTTCTCCCATGGCGTGAATCCAAATTTCTCTGTCCTCCAGTTTGGTTGCGGATTCGAGATCGCTTACGCGGTCTCTACCTGACATAAGCGGTAATTCAGTTTGAATTCATCGTGGAGTGAATCGCCCTTTGCCCGTCATGGTCACTCGGAATCGGGTGGCCAACGGATCGCTTTTAGGATAGATGACGTCAGGTCGACAACTCCCCCCGCTGCGTAGAAAACATACGTTTATAGACCACCCCCGATGGGTAGCGTGTCTAGCAAACCGTACAAAACACCAACCGCCCAATTCCGCCCTGAATTCGCACTTCCGATCCCAACGCCTCCGACTGCAGGTCACAGCCGCAGGCAGAGGTCACAGCGGCCCTCACAGGTCAAGTCCCTATTCGATGAGGCTACCGAATAGGATCTGAACCGCGAGTCGGGCAGACCAAGGTGACCCATCATTGGCCAAAACCACCGTAGCTGCGCGTAACCATTAAGGACCATAATTCAGTTTGATGTTAACAGGAACAAATCTCGGAAGCTATAACAGCTATGTTAGATATATACTCGTAAACTGATCTTATACATGATCTATAAAAACATGCAGAAATATAAAGTCAATTTAATGTAAATTTAAAATTACGGAATTCTTCCTTACATTTGGGAGAAATGAGGCGGAAAAGATAATCAGTATTAATATATTATAAAATAACCTTTTTCATATTATTATTTGTCATACATTCTAATACATTTTATATTATTTATTTATTTATTTATCCTACAAACTTTCAGAGCATATTCGGACATTTTACATTAATTTAAATTATATGATAATACTACTTCGACATTTTTAAATATTGAATAAATTCCCTTATTAGATTTATATATTTTATAATTTTGATTCTATATTATTATCTTGATACGGGCAATGGCCTAGTTATCCAGATTCTGCAATCAATACAATTGTAATACATTATTTATTGAATGGAAAAAAAATATTTCTTTGATATATTACTGATTGGTACAATAATATTAGTATTTTCATGAACGACTCTTATTTTAATTTGTTTATTATTGGATCTTACCTATATATACGCTACATTAGCTACCAGTCTTAAGAAAGTACGTAGCAATAGATTGTTTTGCGGTTGCCAGTGCGGGATACGCGTCGACGTGCGGGTCGACCGAGTCAATGTCATTGTCATACGAGAGTGTCGAATGTCAACAGTGGTCGGTGGCGCTTCCGCATCGGAGATCGGACGTCGCCATGAGCACGGAGACGACCCCCGAGTCGCCGGGCTGCGGCCGCGAAGAGTCGCATCTCATCCCCGGCAACTGGGAACTCGCGCCAAAGATAGTCAACAACGGCTCTCTGTCTCCCGGCACTTACTATCCAGCAGGGAAAAGGTATTGAGATCTTTGATGCGGATCTTGTGCTGTTTTGTGTTGTTTTGTTCCTAACTTTGTAATGTGGTGTGAGTTTTGTGTGGATATTTATATGCTTTCGTTCTATTTAAAAAATGCTCTGCAATCGACTACCATATAATCTATATCAGTCTCTAATTATTCTATGACAGTCTCATTTTGAACGCATCCCAGAGAAAATACAAATTGAAATTTGAAAAAAAATCAACCACAGTATGAAAAAAATGGTTGTTACCCCGACTTTCCCAGCAAGTAGACAGACCCCCGCCAACCCCCATCCCCCTCCGCTCTAAGTCGTTGTATATTTGTAGTATTTTCCGTGGTATTAAAATGGTAAATTTGGCCATGATTTTAAATAATTACTGCCAGCTGAAATATCTCCCTTTGTTCGGCACATAACACTACTGACTTTTTGCAGAGAAATAACCAGTAGCCAAAATTATTAATCAAGAGCTCACCTTCGATATAGTTTCGTCGTATATTATGTGCTATCTGGAAATTGTTATAGAAAACAATGGCGCTAGACACTATTGGGTTTGGCCAATATTAACTAATAGAACAATCATGGCGAATAGTATTGGCAGATAAAAAAGGAAGACTTAATTATTCGATTTCACAAAACGTAATGACAACAGCGACAAGGCAGAGAAAGATAGAATTGTAATTTATGTCGACTTCGCCCGTCAGGTTGCTGATATATGGGGAATTCGTGTTGCTTCTTTTGTACCAATAATCGTATCTGCGAAAGGTGCTTTCCATAAAAGCATCACTAAATCTCTGAGCAATTATGAGAATATGTCTGCATTTGTAGATCTTGACCACCTAAGCCTCGTTCGATAATGTAGAGCCTGCCTGAGTGGTATAATCTGGTCAAAATGCTGTCTTTAATTTACATAATATGAAAAAAACATAATAATAAATTTGGCAACATAATAATATGTGAGACAGAGGCTACAGATAGAAAATGATGCAACCAGCAATCGTTAAAAAATCTCATTAGTTAATATAAAAACAAAAGATATATGAACGTACTATATACACTGCAAATAAGATATATCCTGAGACAAAAATACTGCCATTAAAGGAGTCACCTCAACGTTAAGGTGAATGAAAAGTACTCAATTAATTACATAATAGTGATTAAATAATGCATAAACAAATAGATACGTAAAAAACGAAATACATCAATCATTCAGGTAAAGAGCATTGGATATTATAATAATAATTATTGTCATCATTTAAAAGAGATTTTTTAATGGCTTTCTTAAAATCTGTTAAATATTGTACGTAAAGCCGCTCTTGTTCATTCCAAACAATCTCTGAACAGTAATAGAAACTCCTCTGAGTCTAGACTTTTTGGAATTGGGAAAGATTACAAAATTACAAGACATGGCCGTGCTAATTTAAGTTAGATATCACCGACCATACGTGGTTCCTTGAATCCCACTATCTTCAACAGTAGGCCTAGATGGTGTTTCCTCCGCTCTCTCTTATTTAGTAATGATATAGGTATAGTCCCTATATATACTATATTATATTAAAAAACGAGCATCTAATTGGATGTTAATCATTGCTAAATTTTTCAACAGCAGGAAAAAGACTTCTTTCTATTTTTTTTTTTCATTTTCAAAATTTCATAAGGGACAAAAACCATTATTTGTTTACTTCAGTGATAAAAGAAATGTTCATTTCTCCACAATAGTGTATCCGATCTTAGGTCGTTTTCTTCTATTTGAGATTTAGAAAAACATTTGCTACATCAAGAGCAATCAAGTTTAGGCATGAGTAGAACTCTTTGTTCGACCCCTTGTTTTATTTAGAAGGTTGTCTGTTTGCAAGAAGTCGAATGTGTAGCGTTACATTTTCTTTAAAATTCTTAATTTTTTATTGGACCTTTACAACCTTTTCCCTCAATTTGGCATCATTTAGAGGTGTACCTCTTGCATACATATCTTAATCGAAGCCATGGTTTGCTTTCTAGTTTGTGATGGGTCCGTTCTAATATAATCTACTAGTCTCTAAGTCTACGAATATCATATACTCAGTTATTAAATTGACATATATTTCAAGTGCGACACTAATTATAATTGCGGAACGATTAAAATACATAGCAGAATGAGTTATTACATACTTCGCAAAATTAGCATCTGAATATTGCTTCCTGATTCATTTATAAGAAATTCGCGACACCCACAATCCACGTGCCTTTTAACATTCAATGCTCTGCTACAGTTTTATGTACATATATACTCTATTGTTAGATACAAAGCGATTGTGAAATATCGCATTTTATTTATGTTTGTATATTATTTTTTTTTAACCAAGACAACGATTGTTATTGGATATTGAATAAGTGTAGTTATTTTTTTAATTTGAATAAAATTTTCAAACACAGCAATTTCTTGGAGACAACACATTACTTTAGTGGCTCTTTCGTCATTTACTTTGCAATTTCGCCAAGTGAATAATGACCACGCAAATGACCATTTCGAACTTATCAAGCGATATAAATGTAAAGATTAGGTTTATAGAGTTGTTGTTCAACCGAATAAATAGAAAAACAGTGTAAGACTATAATGATAGCAAGTAAATAATAAAAAAATGTTGGTTGGTTTTTTAATGCCTTTTTTTCATGCTTCAATTTCTGCTTTTCAGAAACATCACCACTAACTCCCTACAAGTCACGTTTTTCACACGACAATGACTCGGTAGAAATCAGTAATGCGTAGTGCAGCATTTTGTAACAATCTATAAAAACCATAAAATCTAAACTAACATGACAACTAGTTTTTAAGTCACACTAAGAGGTAAACTTCCAGCAGTCGAAATGGTGAAACGGAAAATATCAAAGTAATTTTATTACACACTTAAATCTGTATGCTACGCTTCGATTGCGTCGGAAAGACATGTATAGTATTATTTTTTCCAGTTAGAAATAACAAAATTCTTTTCGATCATATGACGGTAATACTATTGTACTGAATCTCGATACATTCTTACTTCTACTTGCCTGCCCCAGAAGGGATGCGTATTTCAAGTATAATAAACAACAGTTAGGTTCTATCGCTACAAGATAAAACTGACGGCTATCAGTCAGCCTACCTATACCACAGTATAACAACCAGTAGCTTCACTTTCGAACTACAGGGCAATGCGGGAAGAGGGTGCGAGGAATGTGGGAAGAGGAGTATGTCCCGATGAACGCGAACGGTTAAAATTACAAGCAGGTAAAGGCTAACGACCGTTTTGAGAGTTCGGATATCTGTGTAGGCCGAGTAGCGGAACATTTGGCGACCATACCGAGCCCTCACGACTCGTGACGTATTCGCTTTAATTTCAATTTTTTGTCTGGGATATACTGTGCCTATACAACGAAAATGTTACGCCTTATATCAATTTTTTGTCGTGCGTCCATAGGTGGCGGGCTCGTATCGTTATAGTCGATCGATCGAACTCATATAGTCGTATTAGTATCGACCATATAGTCGTATTAGTGTCGTTGTCGAAAGTATTCCAATTTCGTCATCTTAGTTGGCTGGTTGGTTCAATGGAGGTGGATGTCATTGGAAGGACTGATAATGAAGGCATCATTTCACAGTTTGCATGGCGACACGATATTACAGTACTGGTATTACATACTTGCATAAACAGCATCGTTCTGATTTCTTTGCATTAACACACTGCTTTTAAGTTTTTAAAAGTGATACTCTATTACGGTAATGAATGCCATAGTGGCATTCTTAAGTATTCGCATGACGCATGTCACTGTACACAAGGCAGTAAGTTTAGTGCAGAGATGCAGCGTGTATAATACTGCTAGATTTGTAAAATCGTAAACGACGTTTTACATACCAGGAATGGTCATACACCATTATGCTCCATACATTGTTTGCTCCATACCGCTTTGTTTATTCCCTGAAGAAGTTTGATCACATATCAAACTTTCGCAGGCAAATGGAGTGGCTACCCATTAGACGATGTCGGGAATTTCACATACTCGCCCTACTCTTCCGCGTACTACAGTCAAACTGTCCTACTTATTTGTATAATCTCTTCTCTCCGCTATCATCCCATGGTCTCCCATTGCGCTCTCAGGAAAATCTATTACTGGCATTCATCAACTTTCATGTCTAGGTCTTTCGCAGTGCAAGCGGCCCGTCTCTGGAATTCCGTGCCTTTACCGATAAGACAACTTGAAAACCTGAGCGGGTTTAAAAATTCTTTAAAGAGACATTTACTCAACTTATGAATTCCCCCCTCCCCTCCCGTCTCCTTTGCTTGTCCTTATATTTCACTCCTCCCTTCAATACGAGTTGGCATACGTTACTAATCACTGAATTATATTTTATACTATGATGACTTTTTTGTAAGTGTATTTATTTATTACTTGTAAATTTATTTGCCCACATAAACCTTCAGTCACAATAACCCTGGCGGTATGGTCGGTAGATATTGCCACTTGGCAATAGGCCCACCACATTGTATTCTTTTGTGTGTGCAATAAAGCTTTTCAAACAAACAAACAAACATTATCCATCATTAAGTCACGTCTGGTCGGAACTATATCAGAAAGATCGGTTCAGATCGTTCAGATCGTTCAGATCAGATCAGAAGATAGGTTCAGGAAGATCGTTATTTAAATTGCTCACGTCTTTTTTTTTACAGTGCAGTTATTACCTTCTTCCGAATTCAATTCTACATAAGTTGTCAAGAATGAAGCTACACATTCCTATACTGGTTGGTACTATACTATACCACTTTAATGCGTAAGGTAGCTTAGAATGTCATTATAAATTTCCACCTTAGCATTGTTCAGGTCTTCTCTACATGTACAGTTCTACGGAATAAAATTTATTACCATAAGTGAAGATGTTCTGCTTCATTTACGTTATTGAATTACCTAATTGTATTTATAGGCCTATCTCTCTACTAAATCAGATATATAAAGTTTTTAGAGGATTTTACAAATCGCACAGATTTGATGAGTTTCTGGCCAGACGAACAAGCCGGCCTTTAAAGGATGTCAATACCATATATCACATACACAAATATATAGAAGACCGAAATGTACAACAAACTATTCTGTTCACATTCGTTGACTACGAGAAAGTCTTTGATTCGGTGAAAACATAGGCAGTGTTGGATTCCCTAAACCATAGCCAAACAGATTATCGCTACATCCAAGTCTGGAAATATTTATATAAGGCCGCAACGATAACCATCCAAGTACGCGAACACTAAACCAAAGCAATGCAATGGGAGAAAGAAGTGAGGCAAAGGGCTGTCATTTCCTCGAAACTATTCACCAATGCTCTAGAGTCTTCAAAATATTGAAGTGGAAAGGATACGGCATCGATATAAATAGGCAACACATCTCACATCTAATATCTGCAGATGATATATTCATCATGGCAGAGACGCTGGAGGACTTCTAGAAAATTTTGAAAGACCTTAACGAGGAATTTCTACGAGTGGGTCTCCGGATCGACATGGATAAAATAAAAATTATACTCAATGACACCGGTTACCTGGATTGACACAGTTGATATTATGACCCTCAAAGTTGTGGACGAATACGTCTAACTAGAGGAGAATATCCAGCTCGTTAGACTAAACATACATCGCCAAAGAGGACGACAGAAGTGAAAACTCCGCCGCATAATCAAGTCTGATATACTGATATGTCTGAAGACTAAGGTATACTATCAGTCTGCGATGATTAGCTGTGCAGAAACTTGGACCTTGGCTGTGGGGCTCGTCCACTAATTTTAACTTGCTCAACGATCTATGAAAAGAGCAATGCTCGGATTCTTTTTACGAGGATCCGGAACGTAGAAATCCAACGAAGACCCAATTTGAAGGTCAGGAAATAGGCAAGTTGAAATAGCAGTGGGCCGGCACATACTTTGAAGAACCGACGGGATGAAACTTCTTGAATGGAAATCGCGAAACGGGAACGCAGTGTAGGACGCCCTCCAGCCCGGTGGCCTAATGACTTGAGAAAGATAGCGGGAAGCGACTGGATGAGAAAAACAGAGGACCGTTCAGCGTGGCGAGCTTTGGCATAAGCCTATATCCAGCAGTGGGTAGACACTTGCTGATAAGTCAACAAATTCAATTATGGGTGACTATGAAATCTTTAAAATCTAAGTCTAGAATTATTTCCGAATACTTATTTTGCGTCATACCAAAAAACATCTTATCAAGTAATCGGTAACCCCATATCGGTAATATCTTATCAGTCAACAGAATTGATATCCTTACTAAATTTGCCATTTCAAAACCCAATCCATCCGATAGACTACGCAGACGTTATGTTATTGCACTAATTGTGTTAATAGGTTTATATCACCTACGTGCAAGTGAATGGCGTCCTCGAATTTTTCCCGCAGTACTCAATCAGTATCGTAAAGTGAATTATTATTATTTTTACCATTATTAGTGTTAAAAGGTTAATATTTAAGTTAACCATCTTTAAGGTTGTGACGTGACCACAAATCCAATTTTCTATTTACAATGTTATTCCCTTGCGATTACGGTATGTTTTCAGATTTATTACATATGTTTTGATTATAGGAAAATTGGTTGTAAATATTTACTGTTCTTATACAAATTATTCAAAGTCTGCGATTTTTTGATAATGAAAAGTCAGATTAATATTATGTCAAAAACGTTGTCATGAACATAGTCACAGCTCGAAAACCATTTCTGTTTTCCTTTTATATAAAACGAAGTTATTGTTTATATATTTGCTTTATATAAACGTATATTTTTATATACATATATATAAAAACGTTGTCAATATGACAAAAAGATAGAGCCCATTCTGTATCTACATGACATCTGATTTTACAGTGACAACTTTAATGAAGACCCGTACTTTCAGAGCCTCGATTTGAACTGTTTTGTCTGGTGTACGCTTTGGGATTTTTGCTTGTTTGTGTTTGCTGTCATGTCTGTTTTTAATTACTACTTCTTATGCCGTTATCGTATGTTTATGGTAATGATGACTATCTTTATCTATTTTGCAGTTACAATCATTACCTCTTTTATGATATTATCGCTGAATAATTCTTCTAGCTTGCTATTCAATTATTTCCTTTGCAAGTCTCCTTTCCTTGATTAAAATTGTTTAATTGGTCCCTTAGAGTAGTTGTCTGACCTACGGAGATTCTTTGCTCTGCATCCAACAGCAATGACGTCCATACTAATGATCGTTTAGGTTTTTAGTCTTACTATCTTAATTTTCATGTATAAACTAGGACCGAAAAATCGAAGATATGGTTTCCACGTCGCCACCAGTTTACTGCTGTATATTTTAGCTGCCTTATCCAACATAGTCACAGCTCGAAAACCATTTCTGTTTTCCTTTTATATAAAACGAAGTTATTGTTTATATATTTGCTTTATATAAACGTATATTTTTATATACATATATATAAAAACGTTGTCAATATGACAAAAAGATAGAGCCCATTCTGTATCTACATGACATCTGATTTTACAGTGACAACTTTAATGAAGACCCGTACTTTCAGAGCCTCGATTTGAACTGTTTTGTCTGGTGTACGCTTTGGGATTTTTGCTTGTTTGTGTTTGCTGTCATGTCTGTTTTTAATTACTACTTCTTATGCCGTTATCGTATGTTTATGGTAATGATGACTATCTTTATCTATTTTGCAGTTACAATCATTACCTCTTTTATGATATTATCGCTGAATAATTCTTCTAGCTTGCTATTCAATTATTTCCTTTGCAAGTCTCCTTTCCTTGATTAAAATTGTTTAATTGGTCCCTTAGAGTAGTTGTCTGACCTACGGAGATTCTTTGCTCTGCATCCAACAGCAATGACGTCCATACTAATGATCGTTTAGGTTTTTAGTCTTACTATCTTAATTTTCATGTATAAACTAGGACCGAAAAATCGAAGATATGGTTTCCACGTCGCCACCAGTTTACTGCTGTATATTTTAGCTGCCTTATCCTCAACGGTCGTCTGAAACTTCCACCCGGAAAACAATACTTTCCCCCATCAAAAGCTATCTTCGTCCATTTAAGCACCAGGTTTGTTGCTGCTATAGTAAATCAATTGTAAACATGTGCATACGCGAGTCTAATTGTCTGCGATCAATCCCTTCGACCTATCTAATCTATCGTAGTTTTCTTCGGAGTAACTGTCTAATTTTAATCGCGTTTGGCACCTGGGCCCGTCCACCTAGACCCGCCCATCACTGTCGACGCGCCTTCCCCTCCCCGCCCAGAGGCAGAGCTGTGATTGGCTAAGGCGATTCGATGTCTGCTGTGCTCGAAAGGCCGCATATCCTTAACCTTTGGTAGTTGTATTTTGACAAGCTATAACTGTCCGTTTTTCGGTTTTCTTCTTCTTCAGATGCATCTTCTACGTTATTTTACGAGACTAGGTTCTTGATTTCTTCTTATTTAATTCGGCTTCTCCCTGATAGCTTCTTAAGCTTACGGGACTATTAAAGTCTTGGATGACTTCCTCAGCTAACTTTTTTAATCTTGATTATTGGTAAATTTCGTTTTAAAATAAAATTACATTTTCATTAGATTTACATTACAAGAGTTTTTCCTCGATCTGTAGGACTAGATTCTGATTTGCACACTCTTGGGGCGAATTGTTTTCATGGAGAACTATAATATTCTTAAGGAATTTTATAGAAAGAAACTAGAAGTTTATTATTTCCTCTTCTTCATATATACCGCTGTCATATATTTTCAGTCGAAATCAAAGAATAATTCCTTCCGATGTGCTCCTATTACCTATATTTTAACACTATCTCTAGCTGGATGTGTTTTCTTGCCTCACTGATGCGGAGGTTGGGATTATTATCTTCTTCTTTTTCAAATTCATTCCCCTTTTCAGAGGTTATCTATCTTGACTTCAGAGGCTCAATAAATTTATGCTGCTTCCAATCAATTTCTAAGACTCTTTAGCCAAAAATTCAGATCCGCGGCACTGGCTTTGTACTGGAAAATAATTTACAGAAGGTGTTATTTATTTTAACATCTTTTGGTATATTCAGTATTTAAATGTCTGACTAAGTAAGGATTTCGTAAATATTCTGTCAGGACGTGCGCTTCCTTTAATTCCGAGAAATTATAGTCTTCCGTTTCTTATTTCCAGAAATCGAAGTCATAGATATGGCGCAGTCAGGAGAGTCCGTCGGCGGGCTGTACTCAAGAATGGAGAATGCAACATCCTCAAGTCAAGAATCTCAAAGCGGCGGCTCCGTTTCCTCCAGGATATCTTCACGACGCTCGTGGATACGCAGTGGCGCTGGACCCTCCTCGTCTTCACCCTCAGCTTCATCTTATCCTGGCTCGGGTTCGCGGTAATCTGGTGGCTGATTGCCTTCACACATGGCGATTTAGAACCAGACCACCTGCCGGCGTACCAGGCGGATGCCGCTTGGACGCCGTGCGTCGTCAACATCCACTCGTTTACGTCCTGCTTTTTGTTCAGTATCGAAACCCAGCACACCATCGGGTACGGCTCTAGGACCACGACCGAGGAGTGTCCGGAAGCGATCTTTATAATGTGTTTGCAGAGTATTACCGGCGTTATGATCCAAGCTTTCATGGTCGGCATCGTCTTCGCGAAGATGACCAGACCTAAGCATAGAACACAAACTCTCTTATTTTCGAAGAACGCAGTGATCTGCACGAGAGACAGCGAACTATGCCTAATGTTCCGCGTCGGAGACATGCGAAAGTCGCACATCATTGGCGCCATCGTAAGGGCGCAGCTCATACGATCCAGAACCACAAAAGAAGGGGAATTCTTATCGCAATTCCAAACAGAACTAGACCTACACGCAGACGGATGCGATGGGAACTTGTTCTTCATTTGGCCGATAACGGTCGTACACAAAATCGACGCAAACAGCCCTCTATACAACCTCTCCGCCAGCGACATGCTCCAAGAGCGCTTCGAGGTCGTGGTCATCCTTGAAGGTACCATCGAATCAACCGGACAAACCACTCAAGCACGCTCCAGCTACGTAACTAGTGAAATTCTATGGGGACACAGATACGATCCTATGGTTTCTTACAACAAAGAACGACAAGGTTACGAAGTGGACTACTCCAGATTCGATGAAACGACGCAGGTTGATACGCCTTTATGCTCTGGCAAAGAATTATCAGACTTCTATAGAGTACAGGACGATTACCGACCAATCGGTGAGTTATATTAATTTTAGTACGAGTCTGCTTCTGTATGTGATTTCCGTTTGCCTCTTTTTTGTTACATTACTCTTACATTTGTGGTCTAACACTGATGCATTCATTAGCTTCTACTGTATCAACATTATGTTTCATTATACTCCACCTTTATTTAAACAGAAGGAGAGTCTTCCTCGTCTGGTACCTTATCTCCCACACCGTCTATTTGGGCATGTAATACTGAAAATCGTTAACTAATAATATCTCCGAAAAATGTCGATCATCTTCCTCTATCTTATATTTACGTATGTGTTGCATTTTATGACATATCTTGATTTTTGTATATCTTTGAGTCTAAACCAAAAGTGCCTTCGCTTTGCTTTGATTTCGAACTGCAAACATCACGACGTCCGCCGTTGTACATTTTTATTTGGGAATTTTCAAGTCTGAGGTATAAAAATGGCTCAAATAAAAATGTCCAACGGCGTTAAATCACATGATCTGTTCGGTCGACTGATCACCAAAACGGGAAATTACACGAATAGGAAATTCCTCCTGGAGTAATTGAATTGTTTCTCGGGCTGTATAGCACGTGGCACTGTTTTTTTGAACCCACATGTCGTCCACAAACATATCTTGCAATTTAAGCAGAAAAAACTGGATTATCACGTGATAGCGAGAACTATTAATTGTTATTGCCTGTGCAGACGTATTTCGCAAACAAATCAAGCCCACGCCTTGAAAGAGGAAGTTTCGGCAAAAGAGTGCTTATGTGCCAGCAAAGCAGTGGAAGCCATTTACATGATAAGCTATTCCATACAATAACCCTATACTGTACACTTTATCAATCAAAACAATATACATTTTTTAAAACCTGGCTTTTCTATCAAGATAACTCCTTACGTGAATTTTGGGACAGCCTGACGTATTCATATGTATATATTATGATGATGTATATATTCTACTTTGATGCCAGCAACGTACGCATCCAACTCAATGGACCCAGAATGTCGTGAAGTAGCGCTCTCTTAGAGATTTGGTTGTCGACCGCTGAATTGTAAAGCAACGACTCTAGGGAAGGTGGGCTCTCCAATCTCATTTCCAAACCCCACACGCACGTATCACAGTATACCAGACAGTAGCTTCACCTAGAACAAAATTGAAATCGAAGCGAATACGTCACGAGTCGTAAGAGCTCGGATATGGCCGCCAGATGTCCGCTACTCGGCCCCGGCTGATATGCAAACGTTCGAAAATCGCCAGTCTTTACCTGCGCGTAAGGCTAATCAAAGGCGTTCGCCGAGACGTATCATTCTGCCCACATTCCTCGCACCCTCTTCCCGCAATACCCTGTCGCTCGAGAGAGAGCATACCGTTGTCTCGGTATACCGTGCCCTTATGACTAGACATACTTTATATCGTTTATGTATTTTAACACCTCCTGAGTCCCAGTTGAGAGGTTATATATACCATTATATATCGGAAACTAATAATGCTAGCTTATTACAAAAAAGTGTTTTATAGAGTATATAATACTACTAATATAAAATTAATAAAACATCTTGGTTGCTGTGAAGTTTTGCCATCAAGAAGCCTAAAAACAAAATAAATGTTTTTTTGAAAATCGAACTAGCGATTCACTGCATTTGTTTTTGTTCTGTCTCAAAAAAAAATACACGACGCGTTCCTAGTATTCTGTAATCAATATTAATGTGGTAATTAAGATTAATCTAGCGTTTCTTAGTTTCCGAGATATTAAGATTTATGTTGTCGACCAGGTGATTTATTGCTCCAGAGTGAGTTTTTCAATAACGTTATTGTTTTCTTTTTCTTTGGGGTGTAAAATTTAATTCCCTTATTTCCATTCAGATGTTTCATTCCATGCATGCTTCTATCCCAGAATATTTGTTCTTCGAAAAAAATATGTTTTATGTTTTGTTTTGTTTTGTGCCGTCTGTTATTGTTATGTTGTGTATGTCCTCTAGATCCAATTGAGTCTTTGCCGACTCATCACGTGGTGTCGCCAGCGGCCAAGGATCATCACCAGTCCACAGACATAACCATCAACCTCTGATCTGAACTTCGTCGATAGTGAATCTCCGATTGTGACCATACACTGTATATTTTGTGACTGTCTCCGTATGTGTGTGTCTTTAATTTATTACGTGTGGGTGTGTGTTGAGGCTTTTGTTACTTGTGAATACTACTGCACAGTAGAAACAAACGCCAACCTTTGCGCTGGATATCACAAAATGGTAATTTTTGGTATATTTTTAGAGATAATATAGGTTAAGTAAAGGGTATAGTGTGATTTTTATCAAAGTAAATTCCAATGATGTGAAATCTTCGTAGTATACTCGTAGAAGAAGCTCAAAAAGCAAAAAGTCTAGGGATTTCAGAAAAGCGTGGAAACTACAGAAAAAAAATTAGAAAAATATTAAAACTTACCCCAATATAACTCCTAAGTTCGTAAGTAGATACAGAAAAAATACTACTAAGCATTGAGATTTTTTTTCACTAATACCCAGGTTCTCAAAAATTTATTTATTTATTTATTTATTTATTTTTGTTTATTCAGTTATTACTAATCAACATAACAGTAAAACCAATGCATTGAAAAGTAAAATTAATAAAGATATTACCATAACTATACAAATAGAATGATACGTATAATACTAGCTATCATGTAAAAATAAATAATTAATAGCTTGCAATTTAAACAAGTGAGGGTTGGCGGTAAAAATATCGAAATCTGGTGCCATCGAGTGAATTTCATTTAAGCGCCGCAAAGCACGCGCCAACAAGTTCCACCTCGTAAGGTTAGTGCGCGAGAACGGCTCCGCGAAAAGATGGTGCGATCGAGTACGGAGATAATTATTTGGTATGAATAGATCCACCTTTGCTAGTAAGCTAGGGTTATCAGTTTTACCACGAATTAGATTGAAAACATAGGACATGGTCAGTTGACATAGTCAGAAAACAAAATAAATTTATATATCTAATAATTGCATCAGAAAAATACGTGGATTATAATTATTGACATTCCTGCAGACGAAGTGACTTTTGCAAATATGGAATACTAAAGATAATATGAATAAATAACCAAAATTGAAAAAAAACTTTTGTAAAAAAATTAATAGAATTAATTAGTAAAACAATTAAACTAACAAATAGAAAGAGACACGCAGGACTAGTTTTACATTTAAGTTTAGATTTTTTACTTAACCCCTCAAGCCCCGATTGGCCGATATCGGCCACAAAACGATTCAGCGTCACGGCTCCGTTTTAATTTAATTTTAATTTAATTTGTTTGATTTTATTATGTTAATATGTTTCATTTTAATTATGGGTACAGTGGTTTGGCAGTAATTAATATTTTGGTGAGACAGTGTCGTAATTCATTTTTTTTACAAATTTTTGCTAAATTTTTTTGGGACAGCAACTTGTCAATCGGCTGAGGGGCCGAGGCCTGAAGGGTTAAAACAAAAGTATAGTATACTTCAAGTTTAAAAAAAAACTATTTATAATCGATAATAACGTCGATGATTTCAGTTAATGAGCATATTTCGTAATACGTATAAGCATACATATGTTCTGAAAACCAAATTATGGGATATCCTGAGTATACCCCTATTTTCCAGCGTTTGTATTTTTATTACATAGTCTTTGTTTAGTTTATATTCAGTTTCAATTTGTAATTTTGTTCGTTTTGTATATCTTTTGTATTGACAGCATTATTATTATGTTATCAGTCTGATAGCAGGCCATTATAATTTTCCTTTATTCCTGTGATAATACTTTCTTTTAGCCTATCTCATTGCATATGTCGGCTTTAATCGCGTTTACTAATAAAAGCTTCTCTTAGAAAATTTCCTTTTTACTTTCAGGTGCCTCTATTTTTATTTTTCATATCAGGAATACAGTAGCAGAGAGTATAACGATAGTAAAACCTAACAAACAGCTAAACCATAGCAAAAAATATGCTTTTTATAAAGGGTTTAATATATAGATTACGCAAATATAGTCATTGATTATATAGAGTTCATTGCCCAAAGCTCAATGTTATAGTACGTTTTGGCAACTTGGAAACAACCGTCCGGCGAAACTAATAGCAATTTATTTT
The DNA here is from genome assembly GCA_944548615.1 of Micropterix aruncella. Lineage (NCBI taxonomy): Eukaryota > Metazoa > Arthropoda > Insecta > Lepidoptera > Micropterigidae > Micropterix > Micropterix aruncella. The sequence continues at coordinate 6,250,606 of OX155964.1, forward strand.
GCCATCTAAAATAACAATGATAATGTATATTTTTTTATCAAGGACTGATTATTTATTTTATATTATTATATTATATTAAATTTTATTGTAATATATTATTTTATTATATCACATACTATTTTATATTATATTATATTCTTTTTTTATAAAGTACTGATTTAAGGTTATAAAAACCCATTATTTAACCAATGGGAACAATAATGAGGCAAAATTATTAGCGCCATCTGTCGCATTTTTATATAGGCTGATACGTCACAGATACAATACGGAGAGATTGGAATGCTAGCTATTTGTCTATTTTAACATGAGCGCACGTATTATGTGTTGAAACCTGTATACCAAATTAAAATTGACATATTTATGTAAATAATATAAAAACAATAAAGACTATGATTTAAAAATTCGTTCGTTATTATATTATTGATTTATTTTGAGATGTTTGGTATTATAAGTGCCATCTATACGTTTCGTTTTATAATTAAATCCTAGCTCCCAAAACGTACTACGTCATTAAGCAATCTAAAAACCTCAATCCAAAATCAATGATCTTATGGAGTCAAATACGTTTTTTTCCAAAGAAAGTATCCAAATTTAAATATGCAACTTTTGATGCAAAAACACAAACTTCAGATGCCTACTTATGGGCCAGTACGTCCGAAGAACGTACTGAAGAAAGTAGGTTTTCGGCATAATCACGAAATCAATATCTAGCTCCTTTTTTCGCAAAGTTGGTATTTCATAGAGCGTCTTCCATAGTTGATAGTCATTATTAATTCAATTTTGTATAAACAAAATAATCGTATATGTATACTAATATTATAAAGAGGTAAAGTTTGTGAGGTTGTAGGGAGTAATCTCTGGATCTACTAAACCGATGTTGAAAATTCTTTTACCAATAGAAAGCCACGTTAGTTATGAGTGTCATAGGCTATATATTAATCCGAAAAATGAAAATACTTTTTTGTGGTAGTCGGATTTGCAAAGTAAGTCTGAGAAAAAACGGTCGAATGAAAACGTTTCTTACGAACGCTGCCTTAACGATGAGAGTTATATGATTGAGTTCTAGAGAACAGTTCTAGAGCTTGATAATGCATACAAAAAATTCAGCGACAGCATATGTCTAACTTTTATATTTAGGTCACAAAAAGTAGTTTTTATATTAAAAAAATTTATTTAAATTGTTAGGTCATGTTTATTGGTCATATTATCAACAATTATGAATTTTTATCAAAATAAGTAAATTTATTGTCTCAAGTGTTTAAAACACAAAACTTTTCTCTTTTACTGCATATAATTTCCTTTTTACTGCATAAATGGTTAAAGAGATAATACGACTTAGGTATGGCACCGCGACCGTATCTCGGGTTGGAAATCCTGAAAGACGATATATTTTGGTACCAACTAATAACATTAAATTTAATATAGTACCTATACAGAGAAGTGTTGAAAAATTGAAATAAACATAATTTATTCAATTATAACCATTTCATTTACTCATTTGAAACCCGGTAATATAGCCAAATTGGCATGCAAATACATACATACATATACAGTAAAAATATAACCCTCCTTTTGGCAGTGAGGAAATAAATTGCAGCACTCAGTACTAACCGAACCACACTCATAATAAAATTTCATCACAAGTAAAAATGTTTACCGCCCAACGAAGTGGGCACGGGTCAGATAGTGTATATTAAAGGATTACGTCCGTATTAAGAAATTACATTAATAAAGGGCTAGGTAGCTATCTCCTAGCCCGCACAAAATACTACTTCAATACAGGCTCTGCCTAGCGAAGTGATAACACCCCGTCGAAACCGCACTCGTTGATATATTTTAATAGCTTTACAGTACAAGTAACTAATTATTGGTGAATCAATAATTTAAATAAGGGATGTATAAGTAAATAAAATAAATTTAAAATAAATTAGTAACCAAATATTATTTTTCTAATGAAATTAATAATTATTGATGTAAATACATATATTATTCCTTTTTTCAAAGGTTAGGATATACGACTCTTACAAAAATGGAGAATAAAATTTCCAGACAAGGGAACTGTTACGACCTGGTTGTTTTTGCCATTACACTTTGAATATAACTACATATATTATATTAATTAATGCAGAATAAAACTTAATCAATATAAGCCGTATGTCCAGATACAGGCTTTATTCGGCCTAGTTGGGTATGCGCTGAGCATGGTTATGTGAATGTGGGCCGTTGTTTAATTCGCACCATTACTTGGTATGACCATTTTTATGTGTTTTCTCATTATGTTTAAAATAAAAAATTGTTACAATCATAGCAATGGCGAAAACTATTAGGAAGTAACAATAATCAGAAAAAAATACTTAAAACGTTAAACAATACAATGATAATAAAAATTATTCTCTAATCATAATCACTCTAATAACTCTTAGCGTTCCAACTATCACATACTAGTTTTAATAGTGATAGTCAGAGCATAATCAGGAGTAGTAATATAAAAATATGAATAGTCCATGGCCCGCATAGTCCACGAGATCTATAGTCGCCATACATAATTAATTGAACAACTTAAGAAGTAAAAAATATTAAATTGAAACTGTTTAAAAAATAGAATAATAATAATATCGAGAATAGAAAATTCACTTCAAAAATAGAATTATAATAAACAGAAGAATAATAATATACTATTTATTTATTTATTTTAAACAACATGATTTACAGAAAAATGGCTATGATATTCGGTATACAGTACAATAAAACGTGCAGGAGAAACCAGTTGAACCCATAGCCGTTGGCTCATCGCATACCTAACTGAGCAATTGAACGCCCGTATCTAGGGATGCTGATATTTGACTTAGCATATTGCGAGCTGACATGTATGACGTTCGGTTATATAATTATTATTGGTACAAAGTTCAAAACATTCATTCTTGCATAATATAAATACACAAGCACAATAAGTTATACCAACATACAAAAAAAAATATATGGTAGTAAGAAATTATTATTAAACCCAACACCAATATATAGTAATACATAAATACAATAAATACAAATTTAAAATAAATATACATACTAATATAAAATACTAATATTATACACAAAATATACACAAATAAATTAAATTGAAATACCTCTAGTCTTAAACCTCACATATACGTCTATTATGTTTATAAATAATAATAAAATAAAAATTTAAAAAAATATATATGTCCGATTCTAAAATAATAATTGCCATATGGGAGCAACGCATGGAAATTTTATATAAATTTTCATTAGTTTTAACAAAATATTTACGCAGATTTTCATATATTAAAATTTGACGATAAACTTCAAGAATCAGAGACAATCAATTATTCTTAACTTTATAATAATAACTAGCTAAACCCGGCCACGCTTCGCTGTGGCTCAGACTAAAATGAAATAAATGGGAAACGCGCCGATGTCGAAGCGCACTGAAGATTTCACCTGGGTGCGGGAAGACTTTTGTTGCGCCTATCCGAATGCATCTTTGTGTCAACATCGACATCGACAAATGCAGGTTGAATTTCTATATATAAAAATTTACGCAAGATACTTTTATATACATATTAATTAGAGTTTATTCAAGATATCATCCGTAGATTCAAAAAATATTTACATTTGATTAAAAAAAATTAAAGAATCGGGAACAATCAAATATTTATATCTTAAAATTCATAATATACTTGATAATTTGCAAAATTTTAAAAACTTTACCATAATATAGATAGGGTCCAAATGAGCTCAAGGGGTCGTAAGATTCTGGCAATGTAGACGATCCCCACTACGATTATTATATAATAAGGGATCGTCTATAGTCCATTGCGAACAATTGGCTCGATTGCGTTTATTCGTGAACTAAAATTTGAAATTAGTTCAAGTGAACGAGACATGGCAATACGGTAGAGCGGAATATGAAATGGACGGTTGTCACTTTTCCGGATCAAAACTGGGTACCTAAGACAAAGCAGCTAAATCTAAAACCGCATGAAATGTGCTCAAACTTATTCGGACGTATATAAAAGTTCGACAAGTAGTTTTGGTGCGGGGAAATCGACGATCGTTCATTTCATATTACGGTCTAACGTATTGCTCTGTCTCGTTCGGTTGAACTAAGTTCACGGTGAAACGCAATCGGGCCCAATATGTGACCTCGGTAACATCATCACACATCACATGATTATCACATAGACATCTTTGATATTGAGTTTATTTTAGCGTGTCTGTTGTGTCGCGACACACGTGTGTGACAAATGACCATTACGAGCTCATAATTTCGTATTCGTCACGAGTGTCTATTTATAGGTCGAGTGTACATTTATAGGTCGTATTAATAATTATAATAGTAATATTTCCTTATTTCATAATGTAATATTACTTAGGCAGCATTTTACCTTGTGGTTATTATAATAAATATTGTTTTCTCCAATAGGTTTCAGCCCGTTCATGTTCGACCATGGCACGATCCCTGAAGAAGCGGAAGAGGACGAAACCATGCGACCCTTCTCGCTGCGCGACGAGGTGGAGTTACGTCAAAAGAGCGGCGTCGGGTCTTTGGGCCTCGGACGTATCTCCAACCCTCTCGTAGCTGACGCTATGAGACGCGTGAGCGTCAGCGTTGCGCGTCAGCCGAGCGTCGCCAAATACCCTAGCAAATACTTCAGCGATGACTTAAGCGACGACGGATGCTCGAGCAACGAGGACAAAGACAAGCAGAAATAGTTGTGTGTTTGTGGTTGTGTTCATGCTGGCAGGCAAATACTGTTCGTATCTGTATCCGGTCTCCGGTATCCTGTTTTCGTATCCGTAATCTCAAGAAATGTAACCCCTTAAACGAATGTACTGCCGTTTTACTTTCTTAGCCCACTAACCAAAGAGGAGGGAAAGTATTATAAACGCGCAATTTTGTTTTCGAGATAAAGACGAAAATATTTATTTTGAGCCCCCCTAAGACATTTTGGGCCATTGCAAGATGGAAGTATGTCTGTGTGTCTCTCTGTTTATTCCGCCCAACCGCTTAATCCGATTGAGCTGAAATTCAGCATGCTAGCAACACTTGATCATGGCAAGAGTTAAAAAGGTTTTGGTTGAAATCGGTGGGCGCACTAGTCATATGTCAACCTCGCAATTTTGGACCTATTTTGGATATATTATTTTGGACATGCTGTTTTGACGAAATCACATTGAATTTTCGTCGGTTAGTATATTTGCGTCAACGATTGAATCGAACGTGTTAAATGCGGTGCATTCTCACTATCCGCGCTCTACGCCGACGAAGGATTCGCTTTGTTGAATCTCGACGTTTTATCACCGTACCGTATGAGTTTCTCCTGTGAAGAATTGACATCACTCTCAAATCCTTCCAAAAGTCCTTGGCTACTTGCCGGGAATGTTTTTGTGTAACACAACCGATTTTTAAAAATGTAATATCTCTTATCACAGGAAGTTGTCTATCGTCAGGGCTAGTTTAACGTTGTATGCAGCAGCTCAGATTAATGAAGTTGTGCTGCATCTGAACCCATTTTTTAAATTTATCAACCTTGAATGTCTGCTTCATGAATATCCATATCCATGGATATATATAGTTGTCAACTACAACGGGCGAACCCGTCACCTCAGGAAGTTTTAACGATTGGTCGTTTTCTCTCCCGTGAAGTGAATGCAGAAGACTTAGACAAACAATCCACCGTCAAGCTCCGCTACATGCCCGTAAGAGGCCAACGCCTTAACCGCGAGCTAATTAGGTGTGTTACTCAGCGGGCTTACACTCACGTCTTTACTTCCAATTGCGACCAGATTACTCCGGTCTCTCGATTGGTTACGACTTCGAGGTCGCTTGCGCGGTCCTCTCTCTTACGAAGCGGTGAAACGGTATATACAGAATCAATCGCGGACCACGGCATCCTTTGCCCGGCTGTTCACCCAGGATCGGGTAGCCGATGGTCGTTTCAAGAGCAGTCGCCGTAGGATCGGCAACCACTCCCGAACAATACTGTTTCCAGACTCCCCCGACTGTTAGTCAGAGTGCACAGTCGATTGGCTTACGCCGCATGGTGCGCAGACCGTCTAGGAGCGCCAGAAGGTAGATTCCTAGGGGAAACTAGCCCTAAGGCCAAAGTCCTGCCCGGGCTCGCACTTTATGCGTGGAGGCCGCCGGATGGGTGTTGACCCGTGAGTGTGACCAACCCTGAACAGAATGGGTCTTCGTGGACAACTCAGCAAGGGCCCATTAGCTCCCATGGATAGTCGTATCCATGGATATCCCCCGTATCCATGGATAGTCGTCAGTTCTTGCCCTTAAAAATCGTGCTTAAGTAGAAACTGAACGGTTCACAATAAAGGCAGAGCCGGATTGATCTCGCGTACCTACGCAACGCATTATGACATCTGGACCATTGAATTTGCATGAAAACAGATATATGATAAGTGTGTTTCTATGTCGTCTGTTTTCATGCAAATTCAGTGGTCCAGGTGTCAATATTGCGTTGCGTAGGTTGGATTAGTCTGTCCCTGCCTTAGATACTCTAACAGACTTTAAATGATTGAAATCGAAAGGACCGAGGTCCGGGGAAAATCGTATACGAAATGACGTCATCGTGTATCGCTATTCACTGAAAATTCGAACGTAGAAAATATGAAAGCGTTAGAGGTGTGACGTCATCTGGTACACATTTTTTTCATCGATTCAATAATCACTCCCCTGGAGCCCGTTTCGTAAAAGTAACAAGTCAGAAAAATGCAGGCATTATTCTGCATTAACAGCAAATTGCCTTAACATCAAATTGCGGGCAATTTGCTGTCCTCGGTGTGTCGCTTGGTATTATTTGCGTTGTGCTTTTACATGCTATTTAAACATATCGCAAGCCTTTAATAGGGTGCGGCTGAAAAAGCTTACCTGTGAAACAGCCCTTTCTTCAGGTTTAAAAAGAGAAAATAATCGCTCGAGAATCCGGTAATGGGCTGAGCCGTGCAAAGCCGCAATCATTCGGTGCACTAATTGCACCATTCGACTTGTAAATCGGTGCGTTGTCTTCCAAAAAGAGCACACCATGACTTTTCTCAAGGATATCGTCACGTTTTCCAGACAATTACAAACCTGTAGTAATAAAGTCATTAGTGCGGATGTTTCTCGAATATGGTTTACATACATATGTGAAAAAAATTATATTGTCTTTTAAACGTCATATAATAGATCAGTTGTAGGCGCCCTGGCGATTACCTATTGACTAGAATGATTAATAGATTAAGAACTCCACTCCGCTGGATTTATCTACTGTCTACTGTCTACCTACTGGGCAGAACATCCTATTTAGTGAACTAAGTTTCGCTAAAATGGCCGATATAATGATGCTAGCCGCTGCTGCTGCCCTCGGCTTCGCTTCTCGTAAAGTTTTGAACCGATTTGCTAATTTAGGTAGGGTGGCATTTATTTGCCTTTTTAGACGCTACGCTGAGAGATATACATATATAGTCCAATACGTCCTTCTTTAGATGCACGCTACCTATCTCGTAGACGTACGTGTCTTCTTCCTCGCTACGCGTTACTTACTTCATGATATGTCTTAAACTATACCACCTAAATACTTACAGTTAATGGCTATCTGTATCTCTATTTAACACCCGTGATAGTTGATTAATTTATTTTGATAAGGATTCTTATTTTATTGCTAATGTCTTCAACAAACACTGCCTTCTTATTTTTCTTACTTTGTTGAGACATAAAAGCAGTTGTCTTTAAGGCCGATGTTTTGTCATTTCACATATAGCAAACCGTTTCCTCAGCGCACGCCGATAAAGCAACTCACCATATCATTTTTCTCCTGCTTGATTTACACATATTGTGATTTGTTATCGAAAACCAACATCTATCACAATAAAATATAGCCCATAGCACTCGTCTGTAATGAAGCTTTCCATTAGTAAAAGAATTTTTGAAATCGGATAAGTAGTTTCGGAGATTACCCCCTACATACAAACATACAACTTTACTTCATTATAATATTAGTATAGATTGAAGAGATGTTGACTTACAGCTGCGCAAGACTTTTGCATAAATAACTAACCGTGCCAGTTCGTATCATGGACTGAATCTCTATCAAATTAATTGATGAATGTTTTACCGACCATCTTGAACACATACCCACTAATTACCAAACTTTAAAAAAGTAACTTCTTCCATCTTAGTGTATTTTCCTTACCGAATGTGATTCTAAAATCAGCTTTCTAAATTTTAGTACTTTCGTAATTTAGTTGTAAGAAATAAAAAAAAACGAAAAACACCATACGTGGTCGCAATGTTATGTTAAGTTATGTTAGGTTTTAAATTTTACCATTAGGTAGATAGGTATAAAATAGAAAATGGTTATGTAATAAACATGAAAAGACCTTAGAATATTGGAATCGATATTGTCAAAATAAACACGTCTTTCAGAAAATGCGCAGAGTGGCTTTTCGTTTTTTAAAACAAATAAACCGAATAAAATGAAAAATTTCTAACATTGTTTTATTTTCCTATTTTTATAAGTAGAAATCATTGGGTCTTACTCAAGTAGCACAAATTGGCAATATAAAATTCACGGCAACGTTTTCCGCTACAGCTTTTAAGCTATTGCATAGCTTTTAAGCTATTGCATAGCTTTTATCGCGGGCCTAGTAGGCCAGCGCGACGACCGAATGAAGAAATTTCTTAACGAAAATTAATGATTTTAAACTGATAATTACGTCTAAACGAGTACTGCTTACGATTCGAAAAAAATATATGTTAAACAATAACATTTTCCTAATATTTTTAGCTTTGAATATTTTAGATTATGTTTATATTACATAGTGTAATTAATTTGTGAAATTAGGTCTAACCGAACACAAAAACGACTACTACGCAAATACTATCTGGCGTATTATTATGAAACCTGCACCATTTTAAAGATAATTTAATTATCTATCTTTTTATTTACGATTTTTTTTCGAATAATCCGTTTTTTTTGCTTTATCGAATAAAAAAATCGTGCGCGGCGCTCTATCGGAAGACATTTAAATTATTCCGAATCATTTGCTACCGCAGCCGCAAATGATTCGGAATAATTTCAACGTTTTCCGATAGAGCGCAGTTATCTGATATCAGAAAAAATAAAATAAATAAATAAATATAATTGCATAAGTTGTTATAAATGCTATGCAATAGCTTTACCGCGGCAGTCTCCGAGTGCCACACGTATTTTTTGTCACAAGAACTAGTAATGTAGCAGTCATATAAACGTATATATATATATATATATATATATATATATATATATATATATATATATATATATATATATATATATATATATATATATATATATATATATATATATATATATATATATATATATATATATATATATATATATATATATATATATATATATATATATATATATATATATATATATATATATATATATATATATATATATATATATATATATATATATATATATATATATATATATATATATATATATATATATATATATATATATATATATATATATATATATATATATATATATATATATATATATATATATATATATATATATATATATATATATATATATATATATATATATATATATGTATATATCTATATATATATATATATATATATATATATATATATATATATATATATATATATATATATATATATATATATATATATATATATATATATATATATATATATATATATATATATATATATATATATATATATATATATATATATATATATATATATATATATATATAACGTCTATATACCCGGGTTAGGCGCATTTTATACGGCTTTTAGCTGAATAGTGGCTGAAGAGCGGTCACAACAGCTAATTTCAGTGGTTTAAGGAAGCCGAATAAGCACTTTTAAAGTACTTTTAGCGCATGCGGTGGCTCCCTTATATCGCTAACGGCATCGATATGTTATCGATGGCTAAAGGCTGTAAAATGGTCTGCTACATTACTAGTTCTTGTGACAAAAAATTGATATTTTATTACAACTTTTAGTATAGAATAGAATAGAATAACTTTATTGTGCTATAAAAATATTACTTAAGGAATATTACACTGGTTTTATAAAAAAGAAAATCCATGCACAAATGGCGGACTTATCGCTATTGCGATATCTTACAGTCAACGATTTGATAAACTAATTCCTAATCGTCACCGTGAAATACACACAGAAGTAGTAAAGTTAAATTTAATACAAACTTATACCAATATATGTGAATAACTTATGCTAAGGTTGCACAAGGAAGGATAACGGAGAGGACAAGGTGAGGTATTTGGTTAGCGGCTGTGTAAAAATAAATGTTTCTGCAACAACTTTTTGAAAGTGTGCAACGGAGGTGCATGCCTAATAGAGTGAGGGAACTGATTCCATAAACAAGCAGAATGGACCGTAAAAGAGTGCGTGTAAACAGAAGAATTATATATCGGAATGGCGAGTGTGATATATCGGAATGGCGAGTGTGACCATGCTTGATCGAAGTGGAAGACCGTGGCCTTCCAAATGGTGGAGATTCTCCTTGATAGTAGTAGTCGGTATGAAGTGGTGTTATTGAGTATGTTGTAGAGTAGCGACAACGTATGCAAATTTCCTCGATCGCGAATAGGAAGCCAATGAATTTGTTCACGAAAGCAGCTAACGTGGTCGAACTTTCGCAAGTTAAAAACATACATAAGGAAGTTATTCAAAATAACCTCACTTGCATCTCTATATCAAACATCATCGTAGTCAAGTAATAGCGTTAAGCGTGTGAACACAGTCATTTCTTTATGTGATATGGAGAGAAATCGCTGCAGCCGCCTAAGGAGACTATGAAAATCATGGAAAATGCGATGACTTACTTGGTTTACTTGATCTTGCCAAAAAGATGTTGATCTATTAGGGTTCCAAGGTTCTTAACAGATTTGGTATATTCGTAATTTTTTTCATTTACACAAATTGGTGATGATGATGACGTATCTATTTTTGAGAATGTTTTTTTGCCGCCTATTAGAATTGCTTGCGATTTATTTAGATTTAAAATAATACCATGTTTATAGCCCAAGCAGATATTTGATCTAAATCGGAGTTCATTATAGCCACGGCTGTGCAAAAATCATCTGGCCTGGAATGATAATAAATTTGAAGGTCGTCAGCGTAAAGATGGTATTATGATGTTAAGCCCTTAGAAATACAGAGAAATGATGAGTGTCTAACAAAGCAGAAAACCCCACAATTCCTTAGGATTATATTTAAAAACTTGCATCAACCAACAGGAGGAAAAAAGTAAAATAAGCGCCTGGTACCTGTTCTCTAGGTGTACTCGTTACTCAAACCGAAACCAGCATCTCTTGTAATGCAGTGTTTGGTGAATCCATTTTGCTGGCTTTCTAATAAATAAATAGTACAGTCTTGCTCAATGGGCCCGATTAAGTTTCTTTGTGAACTAAAACTGAAATAAGTTCATATGAACGAAAACAGCGCAGTTCGTCAGAGCGGAATGTGAAATGAACGATTGTCACTTTTCCGCATTAAATCTACCCCCCGAAGAAAAATCTGCTAAATCGAACACCGCACTAAATGTGTTCAAACTTATTTGGGCGTCTATAAGTTCGACAGGTAGTTTTGCACATTCCGTTCTAACGTTTAGCTCTGTCTCGTTCGGTTGAACTAAGATCATATTTTTAGTTCACAAAGAAACGCAATCGGTCCCAGTGGGCCCGATTGCGTTTCTTTGTGAACTAAAACTAAAATTAGTCCAAGCGAACGAGACAGAGCTATACGTTAGAACGGAATATGAAACGAACGATCGTCGTACTACCTGCCGAACTTATACTCGTCCGAATAAATTCGAGCATATTTCGTGCGGTATAAGATTTGACCTTGGCGGGCAGTTTTAATGCGAAAAAGTGACAACCGGTCATTCACACTCCGCTCTAGCGTATTGCACTATCTCGTTCACACGGACTAATTTCCGATTTTAGTTCACGACGAAACGCAATCGAGCCCAGTATCTGAATAAAAATAACCCTTTCTAAAGCGACATTTATTTTCGTGAAATATGTCACGAAATACGTCGCATAATATCACGAATATGTCCTATAAATCTAATGATTTAGGCGACGTGTTTTTATTAGCATAATTCACTGTTATGACCTAGTTCCATTGAAATGCAAAAGATCGCAGTGTTTTTAAAATACCTTGGTATTTATTTCTCATTTAAAAAACATAACAGGAACATACTTATAACTGATAACTCCCAATCTTTAAGGGCTCTCTAGACGATCAAACATGCTTGTCAAGCATCGCGTCGCGGGCTGGGATTGAATCGTATACCGCAGGAAATATTCAAATACTTTTTTTTAATATTTACCAAAAATGTCTAATTTTGTAGTTTATACTAGGGAGTCACGATAATTAGACGTAATTGATTGATGAATGACGGGACTCCCTGATATAAAACTACAAAATTAAAATATTTAAAAAAATATTTTCATATTTCCTACGGTCTACAATCCCCTCCCAGCCCGCTAAGCGATTGACGATCAAGCATGTTTGATCTTCTAGTAGAGAGCCCCTAAAAACTAAAATTAGCAGTGCATTTTGTCTAATGTTTGTTTACCAATTTCACGCTACCTTTTTATTAATTTTTTAATCTCTCCATTGGCTTTTAAATTTGAGACTTTAATATTTTACGAAATTCCTTATTTGGTTAGGTATTTTTTTTTGTAGAATTTCAGAATATTTCTTTCGTAAACAAACATATCTTCCTTCCCATGCGTCGGGAAATCCATCATAAAAAAAGGAAAGAAACAAACGGCAGAGCATCGCTTCGGGCATCACTAAGGCATCATGAGGGACGAGGAGGTCCGACGCTGCGAAAGCCCGAAATTCGAAATAGTCCAGAACAAAAATAAAAATATTGCCGTCGCTTGGCCATCTGTGCGTCGAAGCGCGAACTATCACGAATTTAGCTAAGGTTTCCACCGCGCCCGCGTGGCGGGAAATATTAGGAGCTCATGTTCCATTGCAAGTGTCAGCGAAAACTGCCTTTGGCATGGCAGTTTTCAGTCGTAAAGATGTGTTTTTTGGATTAGGTTTTTCCCACAATTTTTTTATCAAAAGTTGCTTTGCTTTGCAAAAGTCCTTTAATTCTCTAGTAGGCAGCCAACTGGAGTTTGGTTCCATAATTTGGAATCCATACTATGAGGTCCATTCGGAATCGATAGAATCTGTGCAGAAGAGGTATACTCGTATGTTAACCTATAAAACCGGTCTATCACGCTCTCTCTACTCTTAAGAAGGGCGTTTTAATTATTTTAAGATTTTTACTCTTAGAAAGAGGAGAGAGTGCGAAAGGCTAATGGTTCTGCACAAACTCCTAAACTCACCAGTTTTATTAGATGTGTTAAATTTAATCGTACCATCCAGACGACTGAGGCTGCACCTAACATTTTACGTTTCCACTTCGCAATCTTTCCTTCCACAATCAATCAATCCGTTATCCGTCCACAATCTTATTACAATACAATACAATCAACTACTCCAGTATCTAGATAGGCATTCCTACACTTGGATGCGTCACAAAATTAAATGCTAAAAAAATAATTATTAAAATATAACTACCATGATAGTTGTCATGGCTGTAATATTAAATTCAATATTCCCTACATACAAATAATTAAAATATACTGATGTGATTTCAGGGAGAATAATATAGTTAAATAGAAATGCAAATTATATGTAGAATAATCAAAGAATTTTTATTTTATTGTCAATCCAGCAATATGCCTTCGTATTTTTTTAAAATGGATAGATGTATAATAAATTATATGAAAATTAAAATATAAGCTATCGTAATACCATTATGTTTACAACTTTATAAATTTCATCAATAATCAACATGGAAAATAAACTCAGAATTTTGAAACTCTCTTATACCATAAATTGGGTTTCTTACCAAATTATTTACAATTATCTTTTTAAATCCAAGGCTTTTCATTTGCTCTGGAATTTTATTAGTAAAAAAATCTCAAGTACAACACTATCAATATTCAAAAGAGACCAATATTCTGACGGTTTATAGTCAGTGGGCCCGATTGCGTTTCTTTGTGCTTATACTCGTCCGAATAACTTAGAGCATATTTCGTGCGGTGTAAGATTTGACCTTGGCGGGCAGTTTTAATGCAAAAAGTGACAACCGGTCATCTCACACTTTGCTCTAGCGTATTGCCCTGTCTCGTTCACACGGACTAATTTCTGATGAATGTTCACGAAGAAACGCAATCGAGCCCAGTAGTATATATTCGATAACATATTATATGTTCGTAAAAACTTGCCCAGGTTCCGTAGGTTGGGTGACATTCACAATAGGAACTAAAATAAACTAGCCATTACGGGCTCTAGGTTAGCAAAAGTGAGTAAATCTTTCATTGGAGACGGTGTTCGCTTTTATAACACTTTGCCTGAGGAACTAACCCTTTTACCAGACACTAAATTTAGAAAAATTGTTAAAGATACTTTGTGCTCTAAAGGCTATTATAAAATTGAAGATTTTTTAAGCGATACATTTGTCTGGTCAAGTCGGTTTTGTGTGACATAGCTATGAAAACCATTTGTAGTGTTATTATTATTATTACTATTACGTAAAGCCATTGATTATACAGTGTAGTAATCAATGGTAAAGTCTACAAGCAAGGCATAAATGTCTAGAAACATAAGACGTTCGGAAAGTACTGTAAGTCTACTTCGAATAAAAATCTATCTATCTATCTATCTATCTATAATCGAAAAAAATGTTTTTTTTAACCTGGGACCCTTTGCAGTTAAGTCCATTATAAAGAGCAAATTATGAGACAGATTGATATTATGGGCTCGATTAGGTTTTCTTGAACTAAAATCGGAAATTAGTTCACGTGAAAGAGACAGAGCAGTAGGTACGAGCGGAATGTGAAATCCACGGTTGTCACTTTTCCGCATTGAAAACTACCCACTGATGATAAATCAGCTGAATCCAACACAGCACGGGATGTGTTCGAACTTATTCGGGCGCTTAGGTAGTTTTGGTGCGGGAAAATCGACGATAGTTCATTTCATATTCCGATCTAACGTAATGCTCTATCTCGTTCGGTTGAACTCATTTCCTATTTTAGTTCACGAAGAAACGCAATCGGGCCCAATGTTTATTTTTGATATTTTATTTCAGACAATATTTAACACGAAATTTATTCTTTTCTACTTAATTGTTTTTCAGAATTTACTGTAAACTTATTATTATTATTATTGTTTTTTTTATAAATTTTTAGATTAATATTTCTTATATTGCTACTTTTTTGTGAATCTTTAGATAAACGGCACATAGGCAATTATCAACTAAGCATGCGGATAATATATTATACTCTAATTAGTAACCATGTAAAAATATAAGTGATAATCAATGTTTTATTAGAGTATTGTTTGTGTACCAAATATAAAAAAAAAAAAAAAAAAAAAAAAAAATATTACGCTACTTCGATTACTTCAATCAGTTCGTTGATAAAGCGATTAAACAACAAAGGCCCGAGGTTTTACCCCTGACTGACAGTAAAGCATACTCATGCAGAGCAGGTTTTGACTATACGATGTATTGTTTCGTATTTTTGAAGCAATTTTAGTAGGGTAATCGCAAGAGAACTACATAACATATCGACGACTTAACCCTTGGAGTAAATGGGTATTTTCATGGATGCATCTGTCTCTTTTGCAGGATTTTCGGCGACATCGACTTAAAGTACTATAACTACGAAACTACTACACCAATCATAAAAAGAACAACTGCACAATGATTGCATTGAAATTTCGAATATAGAATATTGAAATATCATTTTGTAAAACAATTAGATAATTATGAATAAATATGAGAACGTCAAAGAAGTGAAAAAAACGCGCGACCAGATTTGGTCGACTCGTACTCAACGGATAATTGTTTCGCGACCAGATTTGGTTGACTCATACTCAACGGGTTAAGATATTGCTCTCATATCTTTCCATTTTGATTTTTTACTAGACACAAATATAAGCACGAAATTTATCTATATCTACATCTATTTGCATCAGCCTTATCGATAAGCACTTGAATAAGAATGGTACTTCATCAGACAACGTAGTATTTAAGAGCGGTAGATATAGTTAGATATATAGTTATCTAAAATTATATTTTTCTTTGACAATTTGAGTGCTGAAATGGGAGGACAACGAATACAATATATATCATCTTTTATAGGTGAGTAATAATCGGTTTATTCCTGTTTATTGGTTATACATTATATCTCCTTATATTTAAATGATTTATTTAGGTAAAATAATTGAAACAAAAGAAATAAATATGACAATATTTTTATAATACATAGAAATATTGAATATCCTTAAGTTTTAAATTAAGCCACAGTTTAATTCGTTAAGGACAATGCGTAAAACATAAAAAAGAAAATATTATGTTTAGTATAATGAATTAAATGATATAATAATATAGTAAAGCTGCTGATAAAATAAAAAAAAAAAATAGATCCCTGACATGAACTGGCTATATTATTATAATTGCCTTCTAAGTATCTCGAAATAATTCTCTTACAATTTGGATTAATTTGACGTGATTTTTATACAGATTTTTCAAAACATACATTCCTCCTAGCAATCATTATAGAAACAATCGCACTGTGATTACCGACTGGAGGATGTAGAAACAATTGAGGATGTAGAAACATTATAGAAACAATCGCACTGTAAATTACTGACTGGAGGATGGAGAAATCTACTCAAATCTGGTAGTTAGGGCATGAGGTCGGCCCGCTGGTTTCACTTCCCTGTGCCTCTTTGTAAGGCATTAACTTTCAACTAATGTAGAAACTTAGGTAAGAAATAAAAACCTGAAACTGCTATCAGATAATGAGTATTCTCCTCTGTTTCTATTCACACAAAAATGGCATTTTTAAAAAAAAAAATATTCTTTCCTTTTCCGTTATTCCAATTCTAAAATAAACTGGAAAAGAACTCAATGTGCTATGTCTTTCGCAAATAAGTAAAAGTTGTGAATGCAATCGATTACTATTACGATATGATTAGTCAACGTTTATTGGTGCTTACCTTACCTTTCATTGGAATCATCGATTATTGCCCTGATTATTTAGCGATTACCAGCTGAAAAAACGAAAAAATAAGGTTGGAGAGTGAGAAGGAAATAGAAGAAGGAAGAATAGGAAAACACTGATAAATGTAATGAAAGCAAGAATCACAATCTTGCTGATATAATGAGAAAATCTAAAGTTTTTTCTGCTATGCTTTGGAATCGGACACGGGCGGCAGAGGATGAAGAGCAGGGCCCGTCCATATAGGCAAACTAGGCAATTGCCTAGGGCGCTCGTATTTTGGGAGGCGGCGCGGCGAGGCGATCTAGTAGCGTATGTATCAGAGCATATCTGCGACACGACCAGATCTGAAAATGGGTTACTAGATATCTTACCTAATTTAGTAACTGCAATAAGGGTGTTGCTGACACTTCCCGTGTCTGTGACCAGTGGTGAGCGCAGTTTTTCTAAATTAAAACTAAAAAACGTATCTGCGCTCCACAATGACCCAAGAAAGACTTGTGGGGTTGTCGACTTTATCTATAGAACAATAAATAGCTCAAACAATAGATTTAAAGGAGATCGTTTCCACTTTTGCTAAAATAAAACTTGCTTGATTTAATCTCTAATTAGTCTTTTAAAAAATTCTTATATTTCACTCCATACAGCTAAAGAAGGTGGATATATTCTATTTTTAACCGACTTCAATAAAAGGAGAAAGTTCTCAATTCGGTTGAATGTTTTTTTTTTTTTTAAATGTTTGTTTCCTTAGATCTCCGTCATTTATGAAGCGATTTGGAAAATTCTTTTTGTATTTGAAAGAATATACTTTAAAATTGGTCCTATAGAAATTTAATCAAAATTGGTTCAGTAGTTTGGTTTTAAAATCAAAATAACTGGAAAATAGGTGCAAAACTTATTTGAAGTCGGTTGTATTTTTTTAAAAAAGTTTGTATTATTATTATATATAAGTAGGTAAGTCATATCTGTGCTCTAATATTTGATTAAAAATTACACAATTAATGTTTTGTGATTTTTTGAAATGGGCGCCATACTAGTCTTTTGCCTAGGGCGCCAAGTTTCCTCGAGCCGGCGCTGATGAGGAGCCTGGTAATCCGTTAGAGTTTATGGCATTTAAGGCTCTATTCTATCAGTCTACCGAGGTTCTACGTTTGAACGACTCACAGAATCTACTCCGTTTACAGGTAGCTATACGCGGGCGGGCGAGGGAGAGCATCTCAGGACTCTTCTTATCTCCCGTAAATGTTGAAAATATAATGAAAACTCTGGAAATTATGTTTGGCAACCCGAATATTATATAACAACGGACTTTGACAGATCTCCGTAAAATGAAGGAGCTTACTGAGGCTCTTGACGCGGAGGATCTGTTACGATTCGCTTGTCAGGTTAAAAACATGGTCGCAACGGTTAAATCCGTAAATAAATTAGAACACCTGAGGAATCCGGAATTAGTAACGTCGTTAGTATCTAAATTACCAAAGAATTTATTGACACTATGGTTAGCAGACAGCGGTAGAACGAATACGAGCGAACCAGTGATAGTATATTTTGCGACCTGGATAGAGAACTTAGCGATAGGGTCACAAGATGCCGGTTTAGTCGCAGTAGAAAGCGGGAGGAAACCGCACGGGGAGGGGGGGGGGGTGAGAGATAGAAAAGCTAGACAAGATCCGCAACGAAACTTCGTACTAAATACGACCGAGAAAGCTTCACCACATTGCCCTAATTGCATGGCCATCCGATCCTGGGTGAACAGCCGGGCAAAGGACGCCATGGTCTGCGATAGATTCGGTATTCACCGTTTCACCGCGTCGTAAGGGAGAGGACCGCGCAAGCGACCTCGAACTCGGAGCCAATCGAGAGACCGGAGAGATCTGCTCACAATTGGAAGTAAGGGCGCGAGTGTCGGGCCCGCCAGGTAATCATTACTGGCTATCTCGCGGTAAGGCGTTGGTCTCTTACGGGTTGTGGCGTAGCTAGACGGCGGATTGTTTTTGTCCAAAGTCTTCTACGCTCACTCCACGGAGATAGAACGACTAATCGTTAAAACTCCCTGTGGTGACGGGCTCGCCCATTGTAGTCGACAACCCAAGTTGCCCTAATTGCAATAGCGGTCACTTTCTAAGCAAATGCGAAGCAAAAGCAAAGGCGCTGCTACGTTTAGATAAGCGCTGTGAAGCGGTAAAAAACTTAAAGAGATGCTTTAAATATCTTGCGGCGACCCATTGCAGGAAACACTGTCCGGCCTATCGGAAGTACCCTAAAAACAAATATCATTACCTGCTTACCGCGGCTAGCGCAGGTGGTGAAAATGTCGGAGACGGCACCCGCAGTAGTGAACAAAATGGAGGTTATGAAGCCGTGATCGCGCATACAGTAACGCGTAATCGAGCGTTATTGCAAGTATTGCCTGTTATGTTGATGAGACCCAAGGGTAGAAGGATAATATATGCTCTTTTAGACGCGGGTTCTACCATAACATTATTGGACCGGGGTATAGCGGAAGAGCTAGGTATACGCGGAAAAAGGGAGTCGATAGAGGTAATGGGTGTAGGCGGCCTACGGGCATCCGATTACAATGGAACAGTATATGTTAGTTAAGTTAATTTGTTGTAACATACGTACGTTTAGGGAAACGAACGCAAGGGCCGCCCTTAAACAGGTTGACCTTTTCAATGCTATTGTGTGCCTAGGGCGTGGTTAAGGGTAGGTATATTTTTCAACCAGTCACTGCCAAAAAAGCGGTACTATGAAATTTATAATGTACCTCGTTTTGAACATGGCGGGCAGTGATGAAATAGAATTGGAGGCGACAACGCGGGTCGTTACCTTCAGAAGCGGGGAGCATCCCTCCGCGCGAAATAAAGGCGACCACTGTCTGTATGTAACTAGCCCTTTATCATGTATATTTGTATTAATATGTGTACTATTTTATGCCATTAACTTAGTGTTAGTATTGAAAGTAGTCTATCATTAGTCTAGTATTAGTTAAATAATGTCAGTACTACTCAAAAAACAAAGGCAGTATATTTCAGATACAGGCTGTTCGGTCTAGTTGGGCATTCGTCTAGAATGATCGTATGGGTTGTGTTCATTTCCTATTGCTTATATAAATAGTTACAAATTATATCTGTACGATCACACTGTTAACTCTCTACCAAGATGTAACAAATTAATAATAATAAATAAGTTTATCTAATGTCATGAATACATACTTGATAAAACTAATTTTAAGAAAGGTGTATTTTTTAAATAATTTCAGCGATGATGGGAATGATCTGCACGGGATTACACATTGGTTGGACATCGCCCAATTTGCCTAAATTACTAGATGGAACGGCAGGGTTTACTATTACTAGAGTATGAAATATTTTTATTTTGATAATGAAATGGAAATAAAAAATTATTGAAAATTGGAAACTTACCTACATCGTTTTATAGGATGAATCTTCATGGGTAGCGTCACTATTTCTACTGGGATCGTTAGGAGGATCTTTGGCAGCAAGGTTAATCGTTGATAGAATAGGAAGAAAATTAACTATCACTCTTTCGGCGTGTCCCTACATGATATCTTGGGTAAGTATAAAGATAAACATAAGATCTAAGAATTCAGAATATTATAATGTAATAATAATATTATGGAATTCATTAAGAATTAAATTTTTAAAAATTAAGAATATTGTTATGTAATAACAATATTATTGAAAATACATGCAAGAGTATAGAAACATTTGAAAACTGTTTTTTTTTCAGATAATTTTTATGGCATCAAGAAAAGCTTGGCATTTGTACTGTGCTCAGTTATCTGCTGGAATAGCCCTGGGAATTGGATTAGTGGTATGTTTACAATTTTATTACTGTTTAGACAAGCTGTGTAGTTTAAAAAGTTGAATAAATGAATGAATGAATTGTGCCACCGCAGCAAGGAGTGCTCCAGTGTTACTAAACCGAATACAATACGGGGCACATTTTCAAGTTGAGGAGGACCTGCTTGAGGTAAAAAGGTAAATCAATCGACCACAATACTAACAACTGGAGCCTATATAGGAAAGTAGAAGAGTGAGGAGCTAGAATGTCGGAAGCAGTTAAATAGTATTTTTTGTCTTTCTGTATATCTTTCTCACTTTTTTCTATTCTATCTGTCTTTTCTAACTTGTCATTATTATATATATTCTATAATTAAAGACATTTTAATTTATCACACTATCAATGTGCCCAAAGCAATGCCATATGCGTTTAAAAAATGTCTATTTCAGGTTACATCTATGTATACGGGAGAAATTGCTGAAAAACAAGTTAGAGGTGCCCTAGCAGCAGTCGTAAATTTTGGCATGAACATAGGAAGCCTCTTCTCTTGGTCCATTGGGCCCTTCTTGACCTATAAACAAGTCGCATACGTGTCCATTGCAATTCCATTCTTCTTCTTCATCGTCAGTTTTTGGATTCCGGAGTCACCGTACTTCTACTTGATAAAGGGAGATAAGAAAAACGCAGAGAAGGTGCTCATGAGGCTGAGATGTGAGACGAAACCAGAGGTTAGTCGAAAAGTTCATCACACAATTGATTATTAAATTGATTCACTGATTTTATTATTTCCCTTGACTAATTATTTCTTATTAATGTTTCTATTTATTTTATTTTTCAGAAAAAAATAGCGTTTTATACTTAAAGCAAACACATATTACACAAATCTAAGACCAAATAATTTTTTTCATAAATAAAGTAAATATTTTGTTCTAGCGCAAGAAATTATAATTATAAGGAAAATAAGTAAGGGGAAAGGGATAGGGAAGCCACATTATTAATTTATAGATGTATTCAAGATATATGATGATGTGTAACATATATACATATTTACATACATACACTTACAAAAATAATATTATAACATTATATAAATATTACGGTAAGATAATGTAAAATAAAATTGTATAGTTTTACTTTAATTTGTGTAAACAACACATTTGTTAGATTTAGAAATATTTAAAATTGATCACCTTCGTCAGTTCGCGAGTTACAAAAATACAGTTGGTATAACACAGCACAGCCAGAGACAGACCTTCTAGGTCTAGTTGGTTGTGCGATTTCGCCTCATTCGGATATGCTAGCATATTTATATGCATAGAGCTATGTTTTTCGCTATAAATGTTTGTTCTTAATTATTCCTCTAGTACAACAGTATGCATGTCCTTGTATTTTTTTGTTCTTGTACGTTATAAATAAATAATAAATAATAATAATAATATAAATAGATCATAATATAGTTACATATTAATAAACATATGTACTTCTATAGAAAATAATAAACTAAGTAAATGGAATCTGTATATATATAAATTAATCGCCGTGCGTTAGTCTCGCAGGATCTCGGATATGACTCGACCGATTTGAATTATTTTTCTTTTATTTTGTTTGCCTTGATTCAGGGGCGGTTTACAAAAAAAAATATTTAGGAAAAACTCAAAGAAACAACTGAAAATCGAAAAAATCGAAATTGGTCATTTTGGGAAATATGCCACTTTCAATAGATGGCGTTCGCGGCGATCCTATTGTTTGACAGCTGCGCCATCGCCATTGTGTGAAATGGTCATTAAACTATAAAGCCACGAGGGAACTCCTCAACGGCCAACAGCAGAGACCCAAAATTTTGTATACGCATTCATCTATGATAGCAACTTCCAAGTTACACCATGACATGGCTGATGTACCCTAGGTTGGCTCCCGACGAGGGAACTCCTCAACGGTCCACAGCAGACACAAAATTCGAAAAGTCGTAAAGTCAAATACTTATATAAATCAAAGTCGGGTTTCTTCGAACACTTATAACTCGAGAACGGCTGGACCGACTTTCATGGTTTTTGATTTATTGTATTTGTCTCCGTCCCGAATAGCAGAATAATTATTAAAAACGTAAATTGGAAAATTGACGAAAAATTAAAATAAAAGAAAAACATTTTCCCATACAAAATGTAAATCCATTTTTTTCTCATGGTCAGTTGTACGTGGCATGTTCATGTGTCGGCAAATCATTTGCTTTATTTGTTCTTGCGCCTGATAAAAAAAAACAAAAAATGTCGTATATCACAAGGGGCTTCAATGATGAGAATTAAACCGAGTGCATCCCAGACAATATGTAAATAGTTTAATTTAATCATGTCTTGCTAACACGCAATTGATATATACTTATTTTTTGTACTTTTATATTTCCTTTTGTGTTATTATCTTAATAAAGTAATGAACTGAATATTTATTTTGTATTCATTGTATTACTCTCATAAAATCATAAATTAAGTTCAGCTAATCTGTAACACGACATTCATTGACTGTTAGGCGGTACAAAGTTCGCCGGGTCAGCTAGTAGTTAATATAAATAGATCATAGGCGGCTTTCTGTGCCGAATAATCTTAACTAATGCAACTAAATATTATAATATGGTCAAGATGGCCACAAAAGTCGCACTGAAAGTTACCCTATCATGATCACCAGCAGATAAGCCTAGGGATTGGCTGGATTTTATTCGTAAGTTGTATTTTAAAAAATGGTTAATAAATGAAAAAAATAAATAAATCGTATTTAAGTAATTATTCGTGTAAGTATTCTTGTAAGTATTCGTGTAAGTAAGTATAGCATTCGTGTGCCTAAAAAAATATAATAATATATAATAATATAATGTAGCATCCGTACAATGACCCAGCGGATCTCTTTTGTTACCGAAGAAGCAGCCTTGAGCCCGCTCAGTACTTGAATGGGTGACGGGTGGTGGTTCAGTGGCTTGAGTGTTGACCGAGTTATGAGAGCTATAAATGCCCGGCTAGATTATATTCCCACTAGGTGATAAGGCGGGCTTCACAATGGGACTGTAGTCGTGGGATAAAATAAAAAAAATAAAAAGATTAGATTAAATGTGTATATATAGAACATTTTTTAAATGTACGGCATCTAGATTCGCAGCCTATATGTACTGATATAAATACTTACATACCTCAAAGAGGTATGTAGGTGCTAGAAAAAGAAGGTGGACTTTGTTTCATCTTCAGAACGTTCACAGCTGTAATATTTGGCGATTTAATACGTTAAAACGCTGTAAACGTCAACTGGCAACTGGCAGAGGCAGCTACGTCACGTAATTACTCTTCTAAAAAATAAATGAACACACTAATAAATTATACATGGTAATAAAAATGGACCCTTTCTATATGTATACATGTATTATGCATAGAACCTTTATACTTATTTATATATGAATAAATGATTCGCTCAAATCAACAACAAACCATGTGACTTTGATCAAACTTTAGTGAAATCAACAAAAACATTTCAATGTTAAAAAAAGGAAATATCGTCATGAACTATTCAATATTTTAAAATTATTTCATCGTTTACACATACGGTTTTGTTCAGTAATATAAAAAAAAATATTTTGGTATAGGTAATTGATTTCCCTAAAGTTTGATCAGTCACATGGCCTGTTTTTGTTTTGAGCCAGTCAAATATATAATATACATAAATACATTACACATGGGCACCTTATACATGATACTTTATGATATACATGATATACACAATATGATATATGACACACAATATGATATACATGATATAGACAACACTACATATATGATATACATACATATATGATACATGATATGCATGGTATACATGAATACATTAATATACATAAATACTTTATAATACATGAATATGTACAAATAATTCACACAATTAATAAATTATACATTGACCATTCCTTGTGAAAAACAAGCTTTTTAGTAAATCCTTTGTATCGATTCATGTAGAATGTACACAAATACCTTTCTTTTATTGTAAAGGATATTATTACATAGGATATTATGTAGGATATATTTATATTATTTAGAATAAACAAAAATACTCTTCCGCAGGGAGTCAGTACTGAATTGGATGACATGGAAATATTTGTTAAGGAAGATTTGGAAAAACGAGGTGGACTCAATGAATTGTTTGGAAATATGTTTTACAGGAAAGCTATTATGATTACTATTGGTTAGTTTCGTTTTATATTTTTATTTATCTGTTTGTGGATTTTCAAAATGGTTAAAAAATTAAAAATACCCGTCGTTACAAAAAGCCTGGAAATAATAAAATTTTACGATCCCCCTATTTTTCCTACTTCTACTTCCTATTTTTACTATTGGCAAGGCGTACAATAATTTTGTTATACAGCTACATTCAACGTTTACACCAAATTCATAATTCAACAAAATATATTGATATAACTTTTTAATCGATATTTTTTTAATAGAAATTTTTAATAGGGTCATAGCACAATAAGGTACCCACATACATGTTTAGTCGAAAGAGAAAAATAAAAAAAAAACAAATTTATAATATTTTGTATTAACTAATAAAAACTATTATAAATAATCGACACATAACAGTAATATAGCAAAAATAAGTTAAATTCAAAATAATGATAATACGACAAAAAGGATTTTTAATTAGGTACATACACTTAAACAAAAATATAGTCAGAGGAAACCGTAGTTTAATAATTACTTAATCATTCCTTTATTAACCGACTTCAAAAAAGGAGGTTATCAATTTAGTTGTATCTTTTTTTTTAATGTTCGTTACCTCAAAAATCCGTCATTTATTTACGAACCGATTTGAAAAATTATTTTCGTATTTGAAAGGATATACAGGTGGGCCATGAAATAGTAAACATTAAAAAAAACATATAAAAACTATTTAACTTATTTTTTTATGTTTTATTTACAAGATAGCCAATTTACAACAATTTACGTTTTAAAAATAAAATCCTATGAATGTCCATTACCTCGACTTTGGCATTCTTCTAAGCGAGTACGGAAAATGTTGTAGACTCGTCGGCAAAGAGGCCGTGAGATAGCAGACATCTCTTTTCTAATGATTGCTTTAATTTAAAAGAGAGTCTTTGTCTTATTAGTGAAGATATGACTCTTCAAATAACCCCACAAAAAGAAATCTGCTGGGGACAAATCCGGATACCTGGATGGCCACGGGATGTTGCCTCTCCTAGAAGTCAGCTTTTCCGGAAACTTATATTTAACTACCGACAGGGACTCGTTAGACGTGTGACAAGTGGCTCCGTATTTTTGAAACAATAAGTTCTGATTATAGCCAGCAAATTTCAGCAGCTGTGGTGCCAGAACTGTAAGATTTCCACATACTCAGTAAAGTTAACGGTGTCCGTACGGCCGCGAGAATCTTTAAAAAATTAAGGGACAATGATCCCTTTTGTGGAAATTACTGCTCATACAGTTACACACATAAATGGGCCTTTCATGTTAAGCTTTAGGATTTTAACTGCTCCAATAACTGTAATTCTGTTTATTAACGTACCCGCTCAGGTGGAAATGAGCTTTGTCTGAAAACAGAATGTTGTCAAAATTACTGAATAAACTATCCAACATTGCTTCGGCATACGACTTATGTAAATTTAAATCATTAGGCTATAATTCCTGCACTATCTGAATCTTGTATAGAATTACCCTAATGTCAGATTTCAAAATACGGCGTAAAGATGTGCGGGATATTCCTAATTCAGCCGAATGTTTGTGCGTTATTAAATCTGGATCACGCCGAACTGAAGCGGCAACTTTCGCATGTTCGAACTCTTCACTCCGATAAGTCCGTGGGCCGCCGGTTTGCTTTACATTGATAATCAATCTCGTCTTTTCAAACTTTTTTAGAGATTTTTTATTAAAGCAATACTCGGAATTCAAGTCATGCACCGCGAAATAGGCGCCTCACAATAATGAGCGATAGATACAATTGTTTTACGCAAAACTCTCGCTACGGCCCATTGCGGCGTGAGGCGATTCATTGCCACTAAAATTCCTAGAAATGAGACATGTAGGACCCCTCCCCGCGCCCTACAATGCTTGTAAATGCGTGGAATGTTCAATTTAAATGTATACGAATTCTTAGCCCACCTGCAGATTGGTCCCATTTTTATCAAAATCCTGTTCTGATGATGGAATCCATGAGGAATTTAGGGATCTCCTCTAATATTATCATATGAAGTAAAACATTTACATGCTAGTTCAATTTCGATGAAAATGCATTTTGTATGGCAAGCATGACCCGATTCTACACCCAGGGCTGGCTCCCGACGAATGTACTCCTCAACGGTCTACAGCACAGACACGAAATTTTGTATTCGCATTCAGTAATGATAAACCGTTCTAAGTTTCACAATGACATGGCTGCTGCACCCAGGGTTGGCTCCAGACAAAGGGACTCCTCAGCAGTCAACAGTATAGACACGAAATTTTGTATAATATACATTTAATTGCGATAGCCCGTTCTAAGTTTCATCATTGATTTAAATCAATGGTTTCATTAAGACAGGACCCAGGGTTGGCTTCCAATGAGGGAACTCCTCAATGGTCAACAGCGCAGACACGAAATTTTGTATACACATTCAATTCTGATAGCTCGTTCGGCTGCTGCAATTTGGAGTCTTTTGGAGAAAAAAAATGGAGTCGCTTCTTTTTTGTTAAAATTTTGTTTATTATATAAATTATATATACATTTTTTGCTTACAGTGATTCGCACTCTGCAGCAGTTATGTGGAAACATGGCTATACAAAGCTACATGGAAATAATTTTTGAGGATACAGGAGTAAATTTCCCTGCAAGTTACATAGTCATCATCTACGGAATAGTTCAAGTGATATCAGGTTATTAAAAAAAATCTAATAAAAGAAAGCATGATTTAATGTTTTCATATTAGAATATTTTCGTATGTTTACTGATATAGACAAAATGAGTCGTATGCATGACGTCCAATACGAATAAACTCCAAAAGTAGTAAGAAATATGAAATCGGAGATTGTCGCGGTTGTTTGATATTATAAATAATCGATACATTGACATTTGATAATCCTGTGACCATTACAATTTGATTTTTTGACTATTTATTATAATTCCTTTTTCCATCCATAATTATATCAATATGATTATTTAACTATTTATTGCAATTCCTATTTATTATTTACCTTTTTCGTGTTATTGAAATTAATTTTATTGTGTTTTATGATAGGTATCTTTACAAATATTATTTGCAGACTGACAGACGCATTGACATATCAATGACCTAGTTTTTAGAGTAATGATTAATTTGTACATACATTGTTTATTGCCTTAAATAAATTCCTGATATTATTAGATACTATTTTAAAAAAAATCTCTTTCAACATATGTAGTTAGTATGCACAAGTCACTATTTCCTTGGTACGATTGCCTTAGTATGGGCCTAGGCCTAGTTAGGCGGCGCTGATCTAAAGAAGGACTGGGCTGCGATACTCTCTTTTTTGCTACTATTTACAACGGAGCCTCTAATGATATTGTACTGTAGTTTAAAAAATGCGCATTTCTTTAGATAAATAAAATAAATAAATAAATAAATAAGATAAAAACGATATTACCGCGGGAATTTTGTAGCACCCGACGTTTCGGCAACGTTGCAGCTGCCGTGGTCTAGGGTAGACTGAAAGCGCTATAAATCTGTTGTTCCGCGGGTAGGCCGCATACCGTTGCCGCCACTGCGTAAATTATAACGGTGGTGGGGGAAGGGGGGGGGGGATTTTCGATAATTCGTCATGCATACAACACTCACTGTATCCTGTCTTACGTTCTTGCGTTCGGCTTTCGGCTGTGGGAACATTTTAAGAAGAAGATTCCACGTAAAAGAGAGTTTGTAACCGTCGTCCCTATAAGTTCGGGGTTCTTCTTATTTCAACGGTTTCCCGGATCACGCGAGGAAATTAGAATTGTTCCTTGGATATCACAATGGGATTTTGAAACTGCATCCAGTGGTTACTTCCGCTTTCCAATATATGTTCGCAGATGGCCGATTTTTCTCGATGAACTTTTTTGACAGCTTTGATATGTTCTATCAATCGAGTTGCTATGGTCCGTTTCGTTTGTCCAACCAAGGTTAAACCACAGCTGCATTCGACTTTATACACGGGTTTGCAGTGGAATTACATCCTTTACAGGCCTCAAAAATCGAGCTATATTTTGGGTCAGCTTGAAGATCGTTTTTATATCGAATTTGTTTGGCATCTTAATTATTCGATCTGTTACGCCCTTGACGTATGGTAAGAATGCCCTTGATCTGCTCAGTTTCTAGGTTTCGTTTGTATTGGATCGTGTGCGGATCTTGTGATATTTCTGTATTCATTTATCCTAAGGACATCATTGACATGTTCCATCTCCCACGGAAAAATAGGCGTTCTGCGTTACGCAGATGGTCGATTGTACTAAATCGCATTGTTGAAGGTTGTACTGTATTAAATATACTGGATAAAGGTAAACGTAATGATTTTATTATTGAAGTGATTTACGCAGATCCTCCAGTATGCTCTACCTCCGATTTTCGAACATAAAATCCGTAGGTATAATTACGGCTGCAGGAGTTATAGAAAAAAATAAATAAAGGAAAAGTACATATGTACGTATACAACCAGAGTGCAGGTCGTTGATTCTAGCTCCCAAGACCAACAGGAAGATATTTAAAGCAACTGAAATAGATAAAACGAATTCACCGCTTGAAATCTACAGCAGCCGACGTTTCAGCGACGTTGCAATGCCGTTGTACAAGGTAGACTGAAGTGCTGTCAATCGCCATCGGTTGTTTTGCCGCCTACCAGGCGGCAAACTGTTGATGTTACTACGCAGATTATAACGTTGGGGCAGATTCTCCAGACTCCTTCAGCAATTAGTAAAAGTGCACAACCGATTGGCGTCGCCGAACGGAGCGCAAACCGCCCAGTAGCGCCGGGAGGCAAAGCTACTAGGAGCAACCGATCCAACAGCCGTGAGGCCTGAGACGCGAGAGCCTTACCCGGGGTAGCCTTCCGAACGAGGAGGCTTCTGAATAGAAGCGAAATCGTGAGTTGGGCCAATCCGAGAAAATATTGTATGTTATGCTAAGCTGCACGTAACCTTTCGCTACTGCGCACTGAGAATTTTATAAATATATTATGCACACACTAGGGATAGCTGATAACCCCGTTTGCAGGGGTTGCGGAATAAAATGTGGATCGGCTGAGCATGTAATATGTATATGCCGGGGTTTGACTGCAAGAATAGAGAAAATAAAAATATAGACTGCGGCTTCTGTCTGTTGTGGATTCTGCGACTGGTCTTTTAGGCAATATGGTTGCAGGATCTATAATAGAGACTGGTGGCTAATAGATCTCGTCATAACTATATCCAGTAAAGTACGATTTTCCTATAATTTTGGGTGGGTATCCGTGGGTATCCGCATGATCTCCCTAATTTTCCGTTATATGGTTTTTGTAATTCACTATATTTTATAACACTGCGTTGGAATATTGACATAAAAATCACCGATATTCCTTTGAACCATATCGAAGATATTTTTTTTGGGAAATTCGATACTCACCACTTTGGTTTCATTTTCAGGTATTCTAGCAACAATCCTAACAGACCGCCTCGGCAGAAAACCGCTACTCTACTTCTCCTCAATCGGTCATTCTATCAGTCTAACAGCAATCGGAGCCTACTTCTTCATGAAAGACTACCTCCAAGTGGATCCAGCAACTCTGTCTTCGATGTCCTCAATTCCCTTGGCTTCACTGTTGTTGTTCTGTGTCTGCTATAGCGTGGGCATCGGCTCGCTTGGATATATCCTTCTAGCAGAATACTTTCCAACGAACGTGAAAGGCATAGCCGTGTCCTGCGGCAGCATGTACGGATCGTTCTTAGCATTCGGGGTATCTAAAGTATACCTGCCGTTCGCTGATGCTGCGGGAGCTTACACTGCCTTCTGGGTATTCGCAGCGTGTTGCTTCGCGTCAATTCCTTTTACGTATTACTGCATTTCGGAAACTAAGAACAAAACATTCGGGGAGATTCAAACTATTTTAAATAGGAGCTATAAACCTTTTTCGATAAAACCTAAAAAGATTCAAAAGGATGGGGAATGAAACCAACTTTTTAAAATTTTTATGTACCGAATTAATAAATTAGTAATGAATATTTTTTAATTCTTTTGGCTTTATAAAATATTAGATAACACATATTCAAAACTTTCACTTTCATTGTCACTAGAAATTTTGGTGGAAAAGTACGGTTTCACCCTAAACGTCACAGCACATTATCAAAATTAAATGTTAATGCTTTTAATTTTGATAATGATAATGTTAATAATTTAGAGATGTTTTAACAACAAATTCATCGATCCTTGTTAAAAGCGCAAAAAGGAAATTGAATCCGACGCACTTCTAAAATAATTAAAATAACAACACTCTGAAAAACATTTTCAGTTCAGTTCAGTTCACTTTATTTTCAAAAATCTTTACAGATTGTAGACACATACTAGACATTAATTAAAATTGAGAAATTCCAAAAACCTTTTTTATGAATCTATTGTCACTAAATAGCAAAAAAACATACTATGTTACCTTTTCTATAATGGTCTCTCTAGACAATCAGGCATGATTGTCAAGCATCGCGTCGCGGACTGAGAAGGGATCGTAAACCGCAGGAAAAATGCAAATATATTTTTTAAATATTTACCAAAAATACCTAATTTTGTAGTTTATTTCAGGTAGTCACGTTAATTAGACGTAATTGATTGATAAATGACGTGACTCCCTGGCATAAAACTACAAAATTAGGCATTATTGGTAAATATTTCAAAAAATATTTGCATATTTCCTGCGCTTTACGATCCTCTCCAAGCATGCTTGATCGTCTAGAGAGCCCCTTACTGGCAAGCAGGACTTTATACACACAGGTATAAAAATTCATACATGTACCCCGAATCCTAAAAATCATTTATTGTTTAATATGCAATGTAACTCTAAAACTATACTACATAAAACTCGAGCGAAATATCTCGGTCTCGTATTTGATAACATTCTTGAATGGTATGCGCATGTAAACGATGTGGCGACTAAAGTAAGGAGGTTTATATACGTGTTTAAGTTACTTCGGAACGTGTTAGATTTAAAATCTCTCTAAAATGTCTACCATGCCCTAGCAAATAGTTAAATTTCATACGGTATTCTAGGTTGGACAGGGTCCACTCGTACTGTTCTAAATCCGCTTATGACAGCGCAGAAGGCGCATTTTCGGGCTATTGCCAAGAAGCCCTGAAGGTACCCCTCAAACGACTTGTTCGCAGAGCTAAGAAGATATTAGACATCAGGCAGGTATATGCAAAAACAGTCTTTCTTAACTACCTAAAAAGTAAAGATATTCACGGTAAAATTGAGCATAAAATTTCAACGAGGAGAGCCACAACCTGTAAACACATTGTATAGAAAACCCAAACATCCTTCGCCCAAAGACACTTTGGCTTTATAGGGTCCAAAATTTATAACAATTTAAAAGAATGTATAAAAACAGGCCAAGTCAATTTAATTAAAATTTAAAATTACACAACCTTTACTTCAACTTGTTAGAAATGAGGTGGAAAAGGTAATAAGTCATATTTTAAAGTAAAGGCCTGCATTATTATTATTGTCATACATTATTATTGTTATACATTATATCATTATGTCATACATTATATCATATTATTATTGTCATACAGTGATGACGTTATCTTGCCTAAAGTATGCCTTACGCAGACACAAAAGTCCTTTGGATATTTGAGCTATAAGCTCTTTAACCAGCTACCACTATCCACAAGAAAGATGGCAACAAAGCGTTTAAAAGATTTATTAAACAAAAGCTGCAATCCACACATGCTTTCTATAAGCTAGGTGATTTTTTTGAGCATGCCAATTATTTCAAATGGGAATAATATTATTATGTAACACTTAGGTACCTCATTTTAGTTCTTATTGTTTAATAATAATATTATGAATTTAATATTTATTATGTAGATTACAACGTGTAACGTAACATACCTGATTATATACATACGATGTTTTTTCCAATTTTGTTTTGATACTTTCTATTGTGTGATTATTTTTTGTATAAATTGCCTAAGATGACTATTAATATTCTTATAATAATTATCTATTTTAAATGTGTACTCATGTACATGGATTCAGCTCTATTTTTAAAAAACATTATTTGTCTGCCGTGTAAAGCCGGCTTTAGTCAACGCTATTGTCGAATTAATATTTATGCTTTAATAGTTTTATATCTAAATATATTAATACACTACTAGCAACTGACGAATTCTAATATGCGATAATTAGCTTTAATTCATAATTCATGCTTTTATTGTATATTCTGAATGAATAAATTGAATACTGAATAATTAATAAATTGCATTACATTTCATATTTTTAATATTATTTATTTATTTTTCCTGAAACTTTATATTAGGACATTTTATATAAATTCTTATTACCATGACCATGCCATATCGATATTTTTTGTATAATTATAACTTTAATTTGAATTCACTTATCTGTTTTATATTTTATCATATTTTGTATGTTTCATTTTAATACTATGTGCATATTAATAAATATTTTCCATACATATAGTCTTTCTTGGTACATGCTAAGGCCTACTTAGGCAGATTCTGCAATTAATACAATTGTAATTTTATGTAAATGTAATTCGTCATACAATGCTGCGTAATTTTGTGTTCAGAAGTCTTTGTGCCGCCTATTTTAAACCTCTTGCTTATCGTCATCTAAGCAGTGTAAATATATAGGTATGACATAAAACACTTTATAAGGGAACTAGCTGTTGCCCTCGGCTTCGCTCGCGTTAAGTTTCGAATCGATGTTAATTTAAGTAGGGTGGCGTATACTTGCCTTTTTAGATGCTAACTTTGGATATATAGTGCAAGGCGTCCCCCCCCCCCTTTCCTCAGATGCACGATACCTATCTCGTATGTTTACTCGTCTTGTTCCTCGCCACCCCCGCTGCCTTTCGCTGAACGCGGACCTAGCTGGACCAGCAACCGCCGCCACCTGGTAGTTATTTCGAGGTGCTTGCACGCGTTACTAATTTCATAATACCTTTATAATTATACCACCTAAAAACTTACAGTAAATAGCAAATTTTATTTCTATTTAGTATCTTCAACAAACACTGCCTACGTATTTTTCTTATTTATTTTAACATAAAATCTCTTGAGGCCAACATTTTTCTCATATATTGTTTTCACATATATTAAACCGTTTCGTCAGCGCACGCCGATAAAGCAACTCACCAGCTCAATTTTCTTCGAATTTATTTACAAATATCGTGATTTCCTATTGAAAACCAATAATTATCACAATAAAATATAGCCTATAGCACTCGTCAATAGGGTTGCTTTACATAAGCGAAAAAAATCGGATCAGTAGTTTCGGAGATTACCCCTTACATACAAAGTTACAAACTTACAAACATTACTTCTTTATAATATTAGTATAGATAATACCTCTGCCTAACTTCATCTTTTTTGCGCATTGCACAACACATACATCAGCAGAAAAAAATACATACAATGGATTTCAACAATCCAGTAACGTTGACGCAGGTGGGGATGGGAGCTCAGCCTGTCCTGTAATAATATGAAGTACACTCAATATGGCCAATAATTGCCCCGAACATTAAGTATTCCGTAATGATTAAAATGAGCCATTTATAAAAAGAAGGTTTGATTAAAAACGCTTGATAAAGTTATAATCGGTATGTTGATCAAAGGTAAATGACAAATACGACATTTTTTTTTTTTTTTTTTTTTTATTTTTCTTAAAATAATTGTACACGGTAATGAATCGAATTTGCGGAAAATGTGAAGATTCGTGAAACCAGCATTTGTAAAGTGTTTTGAAGACGGTAAGTGGAAAAAAAATACGTGTGGCACTCGGGGACTGCCGCGGTAAAGCATAGCATTTTTAACAACTTATGCAATTATAATTATTTATTTATTTTATTTTTTCTGATATCAGATAACTGCGCTCTATCGGAAAACGTTGAAATTATTCCGAATCATTTGCGGCTGCGGAAGCAAATGATTCGGAATAATTTAAACGTCTTCCGATAGAGCGCCGCGCACGAATTTTTTATTCGATAAAGCAATAAAACCAGATTATTCGAAAAAAATCGTAGATAAAAAGATAGATAATTAAATTATCTTTAAAATAACGCAGGTTTCATAATAATACGCTAGATAGTATTTGCGTAGTAGTCGTTTTTGTGTTCGGTTAGACCCGATTTCACAAATTAATTACACTATGTAATATAAACAAAATCTAAAATATTCGAAGCTAAGAATATTAGGAAAATATTCTTGTTTAACATATATTTTTTTCGAATCGTAAGCAGTACTCGTTTAGACGTAATTATCAGTTTAAAATCAATAATTTTCGTTAAGAAATTTCTTCATTCGGTCGCCGCGCTGGCCTCTAGGCCCGCGATAAAAGCTATGCAATAGCTTAAAAATTGCGGTTTAGACCAAAAAAAAAATCTTTAAAGCAAAACATGGTCCATCTAGATCAGGGATATCAAACCGGATTTTCTAAAGGGCATTTACAAACTGTTGTGAGTGTTAACAGTCCAGACTCAAAATGACTATTCACATATTAAATTGGCAATATATTTATTTAGTATGTACATGTTTAGTCCTTACGCTAGGTCTAATATCGATATTCTATGCATTATAATAATTCATTATTTTGAAGATACAGAGATTTGACTTCTTTTGTTCGTCATATTCTGGTAGATGTCAAGCGTCGTATTCGTAGTAGTTATTTTCAGAATAGATTGAAGATTTTTATCATTCAGCCTTGAGCCATGTTTGATTTTATTAATTTTCATAATTCAAATTCAAATTCTTTATTTTACAAAAAAATCATAATAACAGTTACAAATAAATTAAACCTAACCTAACTGGATCGCACGAGACGTTCGCATTAAGGTAGGCTCAGATTCGTATAATTAAGTACTTCCTAATGCTAAATAAAAAACATACGTTGAAAAATGCCGTGAAAAATATAATCCATTAAACTAATATTTTAGTAAAAAATATAATTTCAAATAATCTTATAAGGTATATGATAATAATAATATAGAGAACAAAAAGCATGCCAATCGTAAATATATGGTAGGTGAATAATAATGATAATAATAGTTACTGTGTTAGGAATAGTAAGTTAGCCAGGAATAAAACAAATTAGTTTTTCAGTTTCTTTCCTTCCCTGGGTGATCAACCAGTGGATTAGTCTTTTTTTGTTTATATTTATACCTTGAGTATTAATGCCTGGTGTATCCTTAGTTTTATTGAACAACGCTACTAAATACTACCTACATACTGCCTAATGCTAAATAAAGAAATACGTTGAAGAATGCGGTGAAAAATATAATTACGTATACTAATATTTTAGTAAAAAATAAAATTTCAAATAATCTTAAAAGGTATGTGATAATAATAATATAAAGAACAAAAAGCATGCCAATCATAAATATATGGTAGGTGAATAATAATGTGTTAGGAATGGTAAGTTAGCTAGGAATAAAACAAATTAGTTTTTCAGTTTCTTTCCTTCCCATTGGAAAACAACTGCTCGCGTAAATATGAACTACTGAACAGGATTCGTGCTGCATGTTTTTTTAATGAGATTTCTTGAAATATTATGTATAAAATGAGGTAATGTTTACCTCTTTAAATTTGGCCTTCAAAACACTGTCATATTGAAGATCCATCAGTTCCATTTGTAAATGATCAGGTGCATGGGCGTAATTTCAGCTTTTTAACTAGGGTGACTAGGTCTGGTGGGGGGTATCGAATGCCCTCCAGGGCAAAGGAGGCCGTCCCCCGGATTAAAAAAAAAATGGCGGTTAAATGATGTTTAAGCATTTATAAAACTGTTTCCAAACCATACCAGCATAAATGTTAAATAATTTATACCTATTTTGTTTATTATTTATGTGCCTTGTTAACCTAAAATGTTTTATTTTTAGTCACATCCATAAACAACTTTTAAAGTTTGGTCTATTTGTGATAATTTGAATGCTTAACCTAGTAACGTATACATTAATAAAACATCAGAAGAAACATCAACATCAAACATCACTTAGAAAAAATATCTAAAACCGCGATTTCCGCATCTCAAATTCTATGGCTTCGAAGGGGGAGTGAATGGATGGTTAGGTGGACGCTCACATGTGGCAAGACAGCTGTCCTAAACCTACCACAGCCGGTCGTTAGTCCGGAATCCACTGCTCACCCCCCAGAAGTGTAATAACACTATATGATGGGCCTGACTTCGGTCGGTGAATTCCATGGCAGCTCCGTTTGTATTTTATTTTTACTAAAATAAACAAAGCTTTATTGAAGTTTTACTTGATGCCACCACATGTACAATAACTATTTTACACAAAATGAAGCTCTTTTGTTTTGAGTTAAAATCGCTCACTCGCTTAGTCTCATTGTTCACGCAAATACTTTTTGTTACTTTTTACGCCTTCATTTCGAACATGAAAGCTATTATTGTGAGGTAATTAAAATGTGTCTGAGTCAAGTTTAATAAAGAATAAATATTGTGCCACGTTTATAAACTGTAATTATTTACTTGTTTGCAAATCACTGATATTTTTACTGCCGATTTTTGGGGTGGCAAAAAGAGGGGTTCGGGAAATCTGGGGTGGCAACTGCCACCCCTTGCCACCCCGTAATTACGCCACTGATCAGGTGCCTGTGCAGTGTGCAACTACATAGGTAATTGGATTGTTGAAAAGTGGAAACTCCATCTTATTCAGTTCTCGAAAGTCTTCAAAACGACTGTTAAATTCTGTGGTCATATTGAGCAAATGCTGATAATACTCATCCAACTTTTTCTGGTTCACTGTGCCACATGATTTCAGACGAGGAAAATGATCTGAGTTTACCACAGTATTAATTTTATTTCGAACACTATCTCTAAGCCCGTAAATATGTCATGTTCGAATTCTGGTCACTATTTAAAAATTGCTTTAAAAAACGCCCAACACACGTATAACAAAATAATTTGTTTCCTTATTTAATATGAGATACGAGTAGATTTATGAGGGGTTGAGTTTCTAATGACCGAACATTTCTTTTCACTTATTATATTGTAGTATTAACAGTTTTTTTAAAGTTACATCAAGTTAACACTCTATTTACACCTCAATATATAGAGATTAAAAAGGTATTGTCATAGATGATGAAATAGAAGTAGCTACTGGCAGTTGCTGGAAATTTTAATGAACATAATAAAATAATATTTTAAAACATATTAAAATAATGAATTTATCATAATTAAACCTAGTAAAAAAAGGTTGTGTTACCCCAAGATTTTCCCAGTAAGCAGGCAAAGGACTTATTTCATCGAAATATTAATTTCATAAATAAAATAGTGGAGACCCTCTCTCGGCCTTTTATGTTCTGCTTCACAGCCGCTTCAGGAGGCAAGGTTCA